>CM059871.1:37158078-37758078 GCA_030490815.1 Acer saccharum
TTGAATGAATTACTTAAAAACTCACATTTACTCATCAAATGATATAAGAATAAGAGTAGGAATTTAATGAAAGCTATCAATAAGGGGCCTACACGAAAACCAGAAAAAGCAAGCAGTAAAGTATGGCACAAAAAAACAATCAACATTAGAAACTTAAAACATTGTTGTTCATAAAAATATATATCTTATACTGACGAGGAATTAATATAATTTGATACTATTCTTTTTGTGTAAGGCATTGAGAACAGTACAATACAATAATATAGCATTAGATAAGTATTACCTCTGCAGAAAGTGTTCGTAATTCCTGATCACGAGCTGCTAAAAGATGTGCAAGATCAACCTGGAAAAAGAGCCACTTCTAACTTTATTCTGACCACTTATTGCATATAATTCCACAATTATGGAACAATTGACCTTCATTAATAAAGCTCACTATTCTCTTAGTTTTTATAGAAACAAGAAAGAATTTTATTATGAAAAGAGAAATAACAAAGTGAAAAAGAAATCCACAAGGCCTTCATAAAGCTTGTTATTCAAAATGAGAAAATACACAAGAAACACTTGTTCTTTGCAAACATCAGAATCAGGAATAGGACCATATAAAGATGAGTGGAACAATACTTGCAAACAAAATTCAAAATTTGTTGGAAAATTTAGAAGCTTCTTTTAGATGACTCCTCTAAATTCTTGATGATATAATTCTTGAGGTTATTTTGATATATGAAGTACTTAGTTCCATAAGACAAATAAATCACATCATTAGAAGCAAGTTCGTCCTAGGGGTGGCCAAGGGCCAGAGCAGCCAGCACCTTGAACTAATATTTCATGAAATTTGCTGAGTCCAGCTTAAATAATCGATTATACAGCAGACATGAGCATTGGGTTTTCAATATTATACCAATAACTTTGAATAGATACAATACATAGGTGATCATTTAGTTATTTTCAGGCCTTATCATGTTTCCTTATGAAAGTCCCAAAACATCTCTGCATGATGTGAAGCAATCACTTTTTTTTTTTTTCATTTTAATTAAAAAGACTTCCTTTGTAACTTATTCTTATCCTAGTCATAAGGTTTTAATGATAATTTTTCACCATCCACAGTTAATGAGAATACTTCAAATTACTTTCTCTTCTACATAGTTTTAAAAATAAAAGAATTTTTGTCTAGATAGAATGATTATCACCTGAGGCGTGCTTCCATCATTAGACCGTTCGTATTTGCTAAGGCACTCTTGCAATCGAAGAATCTGCAGCAAACACAAGAAATTGGAATTTCTTCATCAATAAAACAATTAAGTATTACCAAGAGACAACCTAAATTGTGCAAATTCAAGCAGCTCATCGGAAACAGGCTTAAGTTTAGAACCAAAAAGGAACTGCAGGTTATAAGAAGCCGTGAGATACAACCACAATAAATTATAAATCTCTATTATCATTTACCTCCTCACTCAAGAAATGAAGGTTCTCACGTTGATATTGCAACAAAGCCATTTGCTGATCAGAGAGTCGACCGCCATCATGATACCTATGGCATTACAAAGTTGTCAACAAAGTTTGATGTATTGCATTGCATATATTGACTAATGATGCATATGTTGAATTTCTGAGTGCATGTATATGTTGGGCCATGACTATTTAATCACCATATTGCAATTGATGACGATCTACAATAGTATTAAAAAAAAAAAAAAAAATTACTACTCAAGGAAAAATAATCCAATGATGCATTGTTCTTTACATGTGTTAAAATTTTTAACATGACTTTGCTTCTCATATTCCGTAATGCTTAAAAACTTAGCATGTTGACTTGAAAAGGTTTTGTTTGACTACCTCAAACCTTCCAAAGAACTTGATGGCTGAAGGGGAGAATACAATGAGTTCAAAACGTCAGGCTGAGAATTTAATGAATTGTACTGATGTACATAACCTGCAAGCACAAGACATGCATGAAAAAACATCAATGTGTAATCAGGAAAAATAGAACATATTATCTCTATTACAATGTTAATTTATGAGCAAAGATCTGTATGTCAACATCAAACTAACCTACATTGGTATGACAGATTATCAAAAGCAAAAATACAGTGGTGTGGCATATAAAAGGATACCTTATGCCAAGAAAAGTATCGCATCACAACAAATTACCATCAATCATTTAAATGCATGCCTCCTGTGATTTTATATGTGCTGGTACACAGAACTCAAGAATTTCTCAGGTAAAGTTTTTTAACCTAATTTCATAAAAAAAATTAACCACATATACTGAATTTAAAGCATTTTCCCAACTCAGTCATCAGCATGCATTGCACTAATTTAATTCTTCAGCTATTCACAAATATTAAAACTCACTTATATAGGCACTCATAAAGGAACCAGCACATATTGCTTCAATGAACATAATAATCCTGCAGATAAAATGAGTAACATTAGACAATAGTCAACAATACATAGTTTGGCAAAGTAACAAGTAACAACAATATTCCACTGTGGATCTAGAAAAGGAAAAATCTGGAGACTGGAGTAGTGTTTTTCAGTTCAATCTTACCAAGCAAAGAATATAAACAACAAACTGGACAGGATGATGCCACAATTATTATTGCAATGTCATGGTCAATATTTATATTATGACACTGAAAATTGCAAAAAGGGAAAAAAAAAAAAAGAATCCCGAAATATGATAGTATAAGCATATTTCTTGAAAAGATACATTTTTTGGAGCTGATAGAATATAAATTAGGATTTAGAAGAAAATTATTATCCATTGATCGGAGAAATGGCAGAAGAAATTGGACAAAAAGAATTGTTTAGGAGCTGCATATAAGCTCTGCAGCTCCCCCCGCATTCACCTACTCTAGTTTCCTTGAAATCGTCTCTAACATTGACTAAACCAATCATCCCCTTTAACGATTTTCATTATTTTGTAATATATTTCAGCAATATTCATTTCAGAATATGCAACTCCAATATTAAATATAGCATTTTTTTTCTTACAAATCAAATCATACATAAGCCAAATTTGGAAGTCGGACAATTCATTTAGTTAAATTGAAAATGAAGAATTTCCATAGTGATTTACTGATTTACTTGTGATATATGCACCAAAATTTGTATAAGTTATGTGTAAAGAAATTGGTTATAAGATCAGGCAACAATTCCTTAGTATACGGTACCAACACATTATTATTTGATTAAACTTACAATTAACCCTTACTGATGAACTTTCTTAAGAAATTCTTTTTGAGCAAAATTGTATATTCATTTAATGTTATGAAACACCACACAGCAACCTATTTATCAATTTTAGACTTCAATTTCATTCACAGAAGCTACATGTCTAAAACACCAAAATGTTAAGATGCTTAGCCGCTTAGGCTTCTAATAAAGTGGTATGAGTACCTCAGCAACGTAGAGATAGAAAGAATACCGATCTGGGGTTTCCAAACCATGACAAGTAGCATTGCCGCAGTTCCTAACATGGAATCAATATATTTAATATAACAGTGATCATATTATGATTTTTAAAGATGAACAACTGCAATTGACCAACTATGGAACAGTAAAATTTAGACATGCTAAATGCAGTTGATATGCTATATCTTACATGTATCCCTAACACTAGCAAATATTTTTAAGCCATAATACATATTAAGATCAAGAGAAAGAAAGAATTAATATGTACATACCATATGCAGTAATGGCAAATGGTAACCGAACAATATGCTTCAACTTCTGACTGAAACTATAATAACCCTGCAAAACACAATTGCACTTGAGGAACTAAAAAAAAAAATCACTAATGAGACCACCTGACTTCACATCTCAACAGCATTGCAACAGAACATAAACATTAAAGAACCTTTCTAGTCAGATTCAAATGAAAAGTTAATGATTCCCTCTGCAAGGTGAATTTAGGGATTGGGGGAGGATTTATCCCAAAGATATACTCCACCATCTAATGAATACAACAATTACAATATAGTACATGCCCTCCGCTCAAAAAGTATTTCATTTTCAAAAAGAGCAGCAAGTGTTTTTTTTTTTTTTTTTCCTTTAAAAATGAAAAAGATAAATAATGAATAGAAAGATGTCTTTTAATCCTGATGAAAATCTTCTCCTGAGGACAAGTCTTAACTCCTAAAGAACTTCCTTAACTGAGGAACATGAAATTCTCACTCGTCTAACGTCTTTGTGAGAGAAAGTCTTAAAATAAACATTTAACCAAGTAAATAAATAAATATTTACCTGTAATCGAATTTTCTGGACTTGGATAACAAAATACTGTTGAAATATGCCTGAAACAGTGAAATTTGAAATTAAGTAGAATTTACTCACAGTAATAGCAGCACGTATGAGACCAAGCTAAGCTATAAGAAATAATAGCAGAGATAATTGAACATATGATGTGAAACTAACCATAGGCTGTAGGACAGTTGATCAGGAAATGAATGAGAGAAAACCCATAGAGGACTATTAGATTTTAAGTAAATAATGTTATCAAGACTCAGTTCCACAATTTACTAGTAAATTATGGCGGATATACAATGCCTCTGACGCACTGCACATGTTTGCCGATGCAACACCAGTGCCATCATACAAACCAACAATCAGTATAAAATTTTACAAACAATGGCAATGGAATGGAGCTGATAATTAATCGAGAAACGTCATCTTCTTTTTTTCTTTTTTCAAGTCATATTCTATCTCATATATGCAAATGTTTTACTCCGCACTTTTCACTTTTTGGATCCATATTTGGGTACCAGGACTCACAAAATATGAAGGATTAGGATGTAATGAATACTCTCCCACCCTATTCTGCACATACATGAACATGCAGAGAAATAGAAACAAACATAGAGTAGTTACTTCTGTTGGTCAATAATGGTGAAGATGATGAGAGACAGTTGGACTACATGTGCTTTACCCTTCTATTCTTCTTCATTTCAAGCCAACTCTTCAAGGCTTTTATTGTAGAGAAGCTAACACTGCCTAGTTTTAGTTAATTTTCGATTTATTTCTAATTAAAAGTTATCTTGTTCATTCCTGGCTATAGCTAACAAATTGATTTACCCTAAAACTATAACTTGAGGTGATACATATATAAAAGTTTTTAGAATTTGTATTGAAAGATTAGGTGAAACTGGAAGTAAAATCCCTAATAATTGGCCTCCTTCACACAATAATCTTGAATTGGTAACTTTACTTATTGTGATCAATAAGAGATAGCAAAGTGAAATAATGGGGTCAAAATAATTTAGTTAATGACTAAATAATAATTCAGAAATTGCCAAATTGGTATGTCTTTACAATATCATCCTCCCTAGTACAGCTAAAAGGGAAAATTATCAAGTGCAGGAAAATTATCACCTCCGATAATCAGTGATCCCACACGAAAAATAATTTAGTTAATGTCTAAATAATAATTTAGAAATCGCCAAATTGGTATGTCTTTACAATATCATCCTCTCAAGTACAGCTAAAAGGGAAAATTATCAAGGGCGGGAAAATTATCATGATAATCAGTGATCCCGCAGGAAAAATTTGTGCGGGATCCTGTGTTATTACTAAGCTAAAAGATGAATAAGTTTATTGAAAATGTGAGATAATAGTCATAAAGATCTCTCTCATTCTTTTCTAAATAAAGGAAAAAAAAAATCATTCACAAGAATGTCGTAAATGAAGAAACCATAAAGACCAATAATATGTCTACTTCATCCCAAAGATCCTCTTTTAAAAAATTAAAAAAAGAAAAGAAAAAAAAAAAGAAAAGAAAAAGAAAATTGGCATAACATCTCCAAGAACACATGAGAAGCCCACAAACCCTATACGTGGATACGCTGGGACTTCTGTATATTTCAAAAGAATCACACTAACTCGTAATTTAACATAAACAAGGTTTCAAAACATTTGCAACAAATTCATGACAGGCAGACATCATACAGAACACATTTTCACTTGAAAGCTTATAAGAAAATTCTAAATAGAATAACGCAATGAATGGATGTGCTGATCAAGATTCCGGAAACAAGACATTTAGTCAAGTAAAGCTCTAGTAAAAATAACCTGTGACTGCTAAAAGAATAACATCGCAACTGCAAAGCAATGGCGGGATGAACTTCTGTATAGGATGAAATATCCATGGAGCGCCTGCAGCCAAAATGGCATAACCTGCCTAAAATAGAAAAACAATCAGATTTCACCAATTTGTTTCCAACAAAATTTAAAAAAAAAAAAAAAATTGAACAAGTACTTACTAATACGATAAAGTAAACAACACTCCCGAAAATGCTCCTAGATTTCCGATGACCAAACAAAGGAGCTTCATGCAGTATATCGAGAAACCTATCACGGTATCACAAATAGTCACAATAGTGAATTCAAACTCCAAAACGATCTTTGCCTAAAATTATACCAAATTCAAATAACGTAATGCAAGAAATGAAACGATTCCTACGAAGAGGTAACAAATGAAGAGCATAATTGATGAAGAAAATACATTGAAAGAAAAAAATTGAATAATCGAAAACTTACATAGCGTTATCTTCAGGAGATGGAGAGGTGGAGGAAGCGTGTCTCTCCATTGACATCTTCTGAGGTGTTTGTTGAATTTTGTATTGGAGGTTTGTTCAAATTATGTATCAGTTTGAGACGACGGAGATTTGGATCGGGAGAGAGACCATGACCATGATGAGGACCGTTTAGTTTCAGAGCTTGCTGTTAAAAGCAGCACTTGTTAAAGAAGAAAAAGAATGAGCCGGTTTGGTTTTCGGCTCGGCTTCGCTCGTCTGACCGGTTGGGTCAGTTTTTCGGTAAACCCGACCCGACATATAAGCATATAAAAAAAATAGGTTTTCATCTCTTTTCTCGCTCTGAAAGACTGAAAGTCTGAAACCCTCCATAGCTCCATCTCAGTTCCACGCCGGTTCACAATTCACAGGCAGCCATCTCCTCTCAACTCTCCGGTCGCCGTCACCATTTCCCTTCTCCATCACCGTCTTCGTCTCGCCCGTTGATTTTTCTCTTTCATCGTCGCCATCTCCTCTCAACCTCTCAACTCTCCGGTCGCCGTCACCATTTCCCATCTCCATCACCGTCGTCGTCTCACCCGTTTAGTTTTTTCTCTCATCGTCGTCGTCTTCCTCATAGGATGTGAATCAGTATTTTTTCATTTTTTATTATTGAATGCTCTGAAGGTTTTTGCTTTCATTTATTTCTGGTTGATAAATCTAAATCAACCTGGATTTTGATTTGCTATGGTTTTTCTACTCAGTTTCTCACTATCCCCATGAAGACCAAACACAGCAACCAAAAACCCGATTCACAATCCAATAAAAAACCAGATTGTCCTCAAACAAGAGATAGTTCTGTGTACTTTCGTGGGTGTAAAACAGAGGCTGCTAATGGCGTCGGGTTTCCCATGACCCTCCTATTCTACGTAGCCCGTCCCTCAAGGGTTCGAGCCTCCGCCATCGCTGCCATTGCCCATTTGCACACTTTTGCCCCTGGAGGATCTCGCCCCTTTAATGACAAAGAGGTAAACCATCGACATATTCCCGAGTTGTGGTTTGTTAAAGTTGTTTGTACTCTATTTATTCGTCCTCATTGTTGTTTGGATACTTGTGTGAGCTATTTGAGTAGGAATTTGACTCCTTTGGTGTCGTTTGAGGTAATTAAACGGTTAAATGATCCGAACTTGGGATTGAAGTTCTTGGAGTTCAGTAGAGTGAATTTGAGTCTTAATCATTCTTTCAAGACTTACAATTTGCTTATAAGGTCTTTATGTGAGATCGGTCTACATGATTCGGCGAAAATGGTATTTGATTATATGAGGAGTGATGGGCATTTGCCTAATAGTCCACTTATAGAATTTTTGGTTTCATCTTTCATGAAAGTAGGAAAAATTGATGTTGGTAAGGGATTGCTTTCTCAGCTTCATTCGGAAGAAGTTACTGTGGATACTATCACATACAATAGCTTGTTGAATCTTTTGGTTAAAATGAATAGAGTAGACGAAGCCGTTCGCATGTTTAAAGAGCATATTGGATTGTATTCCCGTCCAGATACTTGGACTTTCAACATTCTGATCCGAGGTTTGTGCAAGATAGGAGAAACTAATATGGCTTTTGAGTTTTTCCATGATATGGGGAGTGTTGGTTGTTCTCCTGATGTGGTTACATATAACACACTTATAGGTGGAATGTGTAGGGTAAATGAGGTAGATAGAGGACACAAGTTATTGAAGGAAGTTCAGTTAAGAAGTGACTTTTTACCGGATGTCGTTACTTACACATCGGTTATGTCAGCATATTGCAAGTTAGGTAAGATGGGGGAGGCGTCTAATTTATATAATGAGATGATTAGCTCTCTTATTGAACCCAATACTGTAACTTTTAATGTTTTAATTGATGGCTTTGGTAAGGCTGGTGACATGGTTTCAGCTGAATCCATGTGTGAGAGGATGCTATCCCGTGGTTGGCTTCCTGATGTTGTTACTTTCACCTCCCTAATTGATGGATATTGTCGAAATGGACAGGTGAATCGGGGTTTAAAGCTTTGGGATGAGATGAAGGCAAGAAATCTGTCTGCAAATGTATACACTTTTGCGGTTCTTATTAATGCTCTTTGTAAGGAGAATAGATTAAATGAGGCTCGCCAGTTTTTACGGGAATTAAAGTGGAGTGATATAATCCCTAAACCATTTATCTACAACCCCGTGATTGATGGGTTTTGCAAGGCTGGTAATGTGGATGAGGCGAATGCAATTCTGACAGAGATGGAGGAGAAGAGATGCAAACCTGATAAAGTGACATTTACCATTTTAATTATTGGGCATTGTGTGAAGGGAAGAATGTTTGAGGCTATTAGCATTTTTAATAAGATGCTGGCGATTGGTTGTGCTCCTGATAATATTACCGTGAATTCATTGATATCTTACCTTTTGAAGTCTGGGATGCCTAATGAAGCCTTTCGCATTATGCGAATAGCATCAGAGGACCTGAACTTGGGTTTTTCATCTTCAAAGAAAGCAATTCATATGAGTACAAGTACTGGTATTCCTGTGGCTGCTTAAGAGAAAGGCTTTCAAACCTTTGGATTTTGCATTGAGAACCCACTCTTTTTTTTTTTGTAAAGTCTTTACACCATCATGCATCCAGCACCAATGCAGCATATCAGCTTGGAGCGCAAATGAGATAGATGTAAGTATTTTATCCATGTACTTAAGTGAGACTTGAAACATCAATTCTCCCAAATGACACACTTCCAAACACCAATTCTCCTAAATGACACACTTCCAAATTTGTGCTGATTCTGTTGAGCTTGTATATTACTGTTCATTTCTGCATGTTACTTCTGTTTAAAATATTTGATATATTAATAAAGACTTTGTTGTCACTATGTCTCTTGATACTAGTTTTATATATTCATAGGGTTTAAGAATGATTATCTGAAATGAAATCTATTACTTGCTCACAATGTCATGTTCTGCATGGTCCAGTTATTTTGTTATGTAGCATGGCTGTCAGATATGCAATCATATGATTGAGTTACTGCTGTTTTATTTATGGATAGCTGTTAATTGAGTTACTTGTTGATTTTATATGATTGTTTTGTTTGTTGGTGGACCATTTGTTCTCCGATAATGAATTTTTTAAATAAATAGTTTTCTATTTCTATCCATAAAAGAGTCCTTGGGTTTGACTTTCTAACTGTATATTTTTATTAAATGATTTGGAGCTGTCTTAGATTTTATCATTGATCATGTGCAGAAGTTCATAACAGACCTGATAGGTAATTGAGATTAGAAAATCCTGAAAAGTGGGGGTGCCTGTCATCTCCATCAAGGTTTTAAATGATGTTATGAAATTTACAATTTATCTACAAGGGACGCGTGTTAAGTTGCACCTGTTATACTCTAATTTGTATGTTGTTAAGCTCTTAACACTTTTCTCTTGTCTATGGACTTGCAGGCTGGCAACCAATGCATCTTTACCAAATATTGGTTGGATCCTGAATGCTATTGAGCCCTCATTCATTCTCAGCAGGTTAGGACTTAGGATACCCTCAGAGTTTTAAGGTTTCTGAACTTCATATGGGAATAGAAGTTGATCCATTGGCTTGACAACCCAGATACTACAGATTACATGAGGAAAATTTTGCATCTTGTTTCAGACTTTCAGTGTAAGAGAAGATCCTTTGAGTGCTAGAAGTTACCATCTAGATTCTAGAATTTGCAAATTTTTGCATGTCTGATGTTATTTGCTGACATGGAAGTGGAGACATGAAAAATTTTAGCTTGATGTTTGATCTCTTTTTGTTTGGGTGGTTCAAATATTTGTTCAGGAGTAGTAGTCCCCCACATCCATCTTCCCACATTGTGCAGATGGTGCACCACTAGTATAGAGAAACTTTCAATAAATGCATATTCTCTTAATAGGATGAAGAAATGGAGAAACAGATGAAATCAAAATATTATGGGGCTATTTTATTGTTTTCTTTAATAAAACAGCAGTTTCTGCCAGGCTTTGATCTGATTCTAGAGAAAGTTGTATGCCTTTTGGCCCTTTTCTTTCTCCTTTCACCTTGTTTGGATTTGCTTTTTCTGTCCATTATATTCTTGTGTAATCTTAGTTGACCATGCAACCTCCAAAATGAGGTGTTAACAGCAAAATAGCTCTTATTTCGTCCTTATGCATGAGCATGAAACAAATATTTAGCTGGTTCGTGTCCAGTAATTTGTGTTTTACAGTTAAACGAAAGATAAATAAGTCATAAGTAGCCAGGGAAGCGCATGATTTGCCACCCAACATACAAGGCAGATTCTGTCATGAACAAATTATATACACAATATTCTAGGCAATGCAATATCAAGTCTATAAATTCCACATTACACCCAACCATTATAGATACATAAATGTCTTTCTTGTCTTGGACCTTATTTTGTATGTCACACCAGGATCCTTAACATGAAGGGATGCACCAAATGAGGTGTCGTGGAGCCAAGAATTTCTTCAGAAACGGACTACGTGACCACAGGGTATGATGCGCAAGTTGCAACACCTATAACCAAATCATCAACATCAGTATAAAGTTCAAAATTTCATTTGCAGTTTTGTTCTCTATGTAAAATGAATTCTATTTCTCCGGTTGACATGATATTATCAATGATCTGATCAGTTAAATATATCTCAAGAAGATTTGGAATTAGTGGGAAACTTACCGCACATGTTCTTCCCAAACTCCATCTTGAAGTAGCCATTGTCACCCCAGCTCTCCCCAAGAGTTCTTAATGAGCCAATATGGGACATCATCTGCAACTCCATACCCAACTACAAGAACGGCATGGTTCACATCCTGCATATAAACTCGGAGATATTAGAATAACAATCCTGAAGAAATTATAAGAATAACATTCATTTACTTTTGACATGTAATACTAACCATGGGAGTAGAGCCACATGTGGTGGATGTAAAAACTCCTCCCTTGTAAAATCGGAAACTTTTTACTACCTCAAATGCCACACTCACTGGTCGAACCAATGCAACTGCATGTTTTAATTCATCTTCGGCTCCCTGCATTTGTTCATATAAATCAGGAGACATCCATAAACAAACAAAGAACACCATGAATTAGCATAACAACAATTTCAATGAGTTACATTATTGTGAGAGGCAAATTAGTTTACTTGGTACTTTTTTTTTTATTGTTCTAAATTCTAATGGCTATATTGGGCACTATGTATATGGCAAAGTCTGCTTTTCTCTATAATAGAAGCCATCTTCATCCCAAAGTTGTAGCAAGAAATGATTAAACACCACCATTTTTCAATTATTTTGTTTGATGAGTAATTGTAACCTATATAATTATGTTACAATTTTGTGCAGAAATTCAGAGGTGTCTTTCCGGTATCTACTATTGGGATGTTTACTAGGAAAAGCAAAGAAAGATGAGAAGATTGACATCACTCAGCTGCCACAGTTGGTTCCACAGTTTGATGGGTTGAATAGTTTAAAGGGGGAGAGAGAGAGAGAGAGAGAGAGAGAGAGACTACTTACTAGGATGTCTTTTTGTGGTGTTGCACAAGTATTTCATGAGTTATGAGTTGGACCATTTGTCTCTGGCCTTGTTACTACAGTGGCTTATGTTATGGCTTAAGTCCCTGTATGTAAAAAAATGTTATGGCTTAAGTTCTTGTCTCATGCTTTTAACTTGGTTTGAGTGTTATCTATTTGTGTAATTGTTAGAAGATAGACATTTTATGATTCTTGTTTAAACTGGATTAAATAAAAATGCTGGTGTTTATGTAATTGAATGCCAGTAGCCTTGGAGAGTTATCTATTTGTGTAATTGTTAGAAGATAGACATAAGTAGCCTTTTATTATGGTGCTTTTATAGTTTTATACATGTAATTTGCCTTCTAACAGGATTTCTTTATTCACTACTGGTATTAAGTAAACAAAGAGCCGAAGAAATCTTTCAGATATTTTTATGGGTAAAAACAATGAAGTATAGTTTTGGTTTTTTTAAAAAAAAATTATTATATAGTTTTGGCTCTCACAAAATCAATATTATGTGCCTGACTCTGAGTACGAAGAATCATTTCTGGGGGTTGTATATGATAGAATTGTTAGAGAATTAATGTTTTGAAAATTTTCTTATTCCTTTTATCATTAAGATTTATTTTAAAACAATTATCAATTTAATTTGTAATAAATTATTATGCAAATATGTATTTATAAATTTAAATGAATTTTAAGGAAATATAATTGAAAGAATGTTATAATATGAAGTAAAATTTTATTAAAAAAAAGAGAAAATATCACTAGACACCATTAATTGGTGGATGGAGTCCCAAAAAGGCCACCGACTATTCAAATTGTTCCAAAATCACCATTTTGACGAAACATTGTTTATTGGCTGCCATTCTGTTAAATCTAACAAAAAACTGCCGTTATCTATGACATGACACTCTTAAAGAATAAAATAGCACTAGACATCATTAATTGGTGGGTGGAGTCCCAAAAAGACCATTATTTCCATCTCTGCAAACTATTCAAATTTGACATATGTCCACATTCAAGTGCACATCTCTAAAAATACTCAACGTTATTTGCTCAAATTTTGATACAAGAAAGTAGACATGCAAACAAACACTTTTTATTTAGAAAATATTCCAAAAATCGATTTGGAAAATTGTGAAAATGAGCAATGAACACAGCTCACTCGCAGATTCGCATCTCTTCTGACCTTTGACTGAATAATTGATCATAACTTTCAAAATACCGCCCAGAATTTTTCATTATTTATACCGTTGGATTCGTATCGAAAAATCGAAGAACCCAACATGGACAAAAAAAATTATTTGCTTGCCAAAAGATACAGTTTTAAAGAAAAAGAGCGATGAATACAGCTCACTTGCGGATTCGCGTCGCTTCTGACCTTTGACTGAATAATTGATTATAACTTTCAAAATATCGCCCAGAATTTTACGTTCTTTATACCGTTGGATTCGTATCAAAAAATAAAAAAACCCAACATGGACAAAAAAAATTATTTCCTTGCCAAAAGATACAGTTTTAAGGAAAAAGAGCGATGAACACACCTCACTCGCAGATTCGTGTCGCTTCTGACCTTTGACTGAATAATTGATCATAACTTTCAAAATACCACCCAGAATTTTATGTTCTTTATACCATTAGATTCGTATCGAAAAATTGAAGAACCCAACATGAACGAAAAAATTTATTTCCTTGCCAAAAGATACAGTTTTAAGGAAAAAGAGCGATAAACACACCTCACTCGCGGATTGCGCGTCGCTTCTGACCTTTGACTGAATAATTGATCATAACTTTCAAAATACTGTCCAGAATTTTACGTTCTTTATACCATTGGATTCGTATCGAAAAATTGAAGAACCCAACGCTGACAAAAAAATTTATTTCCTTGCCAAAAGATACAGTTTTAAGGAAAAAATTTACACAAAAATATCTCCAGTAGAACACAAAACCACACAAAAAATGAAATGAAAAATAAACCGATTTCTTGTGCGTTTTTTGTAGTAGTGACTTGAAAAGAAAAGTGAAAAAACGTGAAAAAACGTTTAGAACATCTTTGTCAAATTGTGCCCTAAGATGGTGACTTGATGATTTTACAATTTTCCCCTTCATGTTTTACTATTTTGACCTCGATTCTAACAGGTTATGACATAAGCAAACGGTTTATGACATAAGCAAATGGACTTCAAACAATTAGTGAGCAAAGTGGTAACAATTGATACTTTCTTTCAATGGAATGACTAATTTGAGCCATTTGGAAAAATTAATGGCCATATAGGGATCGCCTCAGCAAATTAGTGGCTCTAAATATCACTAAACCTAAAAAAAATGTACATATATTATTTATTCCAATTAAGGTAAAAATGTCATATTATATCTAGAAGAGATTTTAAATTGTTATAACCAAACATGGTCAAAAGCTCTTTTTGAAGGGTAAAAAGGTCATATCATAACTAGAAGAGATTTTAAAATGTTCCAACCAAACAGTTTCAAAAGCTCTTCTAGATACAAAAACTCTTCTGAAATATACCATCCAAACAGTAACTGAGTTTTTACTTCTCTTCTTCTACTGTCAAAAGCCAAAAGTAAAAGTTATCCTAAACGAGCTCAATGTCATGTTCTGCATGGTCCAGTTATTTTGTTATGTAGCATGGCTTTCAGATATGCAATCATCTTCTGAGATTTCCATTTGTCAGTTCTATCCTAATATTGTACTATATTTATAATTCTGATGGGGAAGACTTGTTATTTTGATATTCGAAGTTTTACTTGTTTGTTTGGCCCCTTACAGTCGAAGAAAAGATTACAAATGGTAAAAGGGTTAAAGAAACAACAAGAAGATAAGGAATTACAGTAGTAAAGAAGGCTTGTCAAGTTGTATTATTCCCGACTTTAGACTATTTATGATAAAATATAACACAATCTCAAAGAGAGACAGCTTTATTGAACTTCATAGTCTCATCCTTCCCAAATAATAACTTATAAGAAGCTACACATCCCTTTTTTCCTCACTTGAAAATGAGGGAAAAAAATCAACAGAGGTTAACTACTATTGAGGTTCCCCACACACCACCATATGGGGTCTAGCAAGGAGCAATAACTGAGACATCATGAAGCAACAACACTTCAATTGCCCGAGAAAATTACCTCACCTGTAATTAAGCATGAGTTCATGCAAGGTTAATTATTCCGTGGAAAAATTCCATTGCCTGTGTGTGTAATGGTGTTCCTTTGGGAAGATTTAAATTCATGAAGCATCATTTTTGTTTTTGCTTAACAAGTATTTTCGTAGCTTTTAGTACAGATTTATTTTTCAGGAAGACCAAATGCTAGTTTATTACTATTGAAGTCAGACTTGTTTATAGATAGAATTATCCAGTGCTTGCTAGTGGAGCCGGGTCTAAGATAGATATATCATTTAGAATGGGAATAGCTGTTGAGGAACTATTGGTGGCAGCCAACATGTAGAGTAGTTGTAGGAGGATGAAGGGTGATACATGTTATCCAAGTCTTCTAAATGGAAGGAAGTAGACAAAGTAGACAATTTTTGATATATTAAGTATCAAAGGCGCACTGATTGGTACTTATTTACAAATAGCCTCATTTGCTGTCCCTTTCAGAACCACACACACTGCATCCTATCCACATGGTGGATCTCTGTTGGAAGATAAAGGGAGGTAGACCCACAAATCATTTTAGCTTTCTTCCATGTATTTATGTAGTGCTATCTGACCAAAACATCTATGAATTATATTTCCAGAATATCCGTATAGTTGATCTTTTGGTATAAGTTGTCTGAACAATGCTTTAGTATTGGAACGTGCTAGCCATAGCATAATTATTATATTAGGTCGATGTTATCATGTTTTGATATAGTTGGGGTGCCTGTCATCTCCATCAAGGTTTCAAATGATGTTATGAAATTTACAATTTATCTACAAGGGACTCGTGTTAAGTTGCACCTGTTATACTCTAATTTGTATGTTCTTAAGCTCTTAACACTTTTCTCTTGTCTATGGACTTGCAGGCTGGTAACCAATGCATGTCTACCAAATATTGGTTGGATCCTGAATGCTATTGAGCCCTCACTCATTCTCAGCAGGTTAGGATACCCTCAGAGTTTTTAGGCTTTCTGAACTTCATATGGGAATAGAAGTTGATCGATTCGCTTGACAACCCAGATACTACAGATTACATGAGGAAAATTTTGCATCTTGTTTCAGACTTTCAGTGTAAGAGAAGATCCTTTGAGTGCTAGAAGTTACCATCTAGATTCTAGAATTTGCAAATTTTTGCATGTCTGATGTTATTTGCTGACATGGAAGTGGAGACATAAAAAGGTTTAGCTTGATGTTAGATCTCTTTTTGTTTGGGAAGTTCAAATATTTGTTCAGGAGCATTAGTCCCCCACATCCATCTTCCCACATTGTGCAGATGGTGCACCACTAGTATAGAGAAACTTTCAATAAATGCATATTCTCTTAATAGGATGAAGAAATGGAGAAACAAATGAAATCGAAATATTATGGGGCTGAAGTGTGATTTTGTTGTATTCTTTAATAAAACAGCGGTTTCTGCCAGGCTTTGATATAATTTTGGTATCAATTTCCTGTAATATCAAAGTGTAAAATTTTTCATGTGGATCTGATTCCAGAGAAAGTTGTATGCCCTTGGCCCTTTTCTTTCTCCTTTCACCTTGTTTGGATTTGCTTTTTCTGTCCGTTATATTCTTGTGCAATCTTAGTTGACCATGCAACCTCCAAATTGAGGTGCTAACAGCGAAATAGCTCTTATTTCGTCCTTATACATGAGCATGAAACAAATATTTAGCTGGTTCGGGTCCAGTAATTTGTATTTTACAGTTAAACGAAAGATAAATAAGCCATAAGTAGCCAGGGGAGCGCATGAATTGCCACCCAGCATACAAGGCAGATTTGGTCATGAACAAATTATATACACAATATTCTAGGCAATGCAATATCAAGTCTATAAATTCCACATTACACCCAACCATTATAGATACATAAATGTTTTTCTTGTCTTGGACCTTATTTTGTATGTCACACCAGGACCTTTAACATGAAGGGATGCACCAAATGAGGTGTCGTGGAGCCAATAATTTCTTCAGAAACGGACTACGCGACCACAGGGTATGATGCGCAAGTTGCAACACCTATAACCAAATCATCAACATCAGTATAAAGTTCCAAATTTCATTTGCAGTTTTGTTCTCTATGTAAATGAATTCTATTTCTCCGGTTGAAATGACATTATCAATGATCTGATCAGTTAAATATATCTCAAGAAGATCTGGAATTAGTGGGAAACTTACCGCACATGTTCTTCCCAAACTCCATCTTGAAGTAGCCATTGTCACCCCAGCTGTCTCCCCAAGAGTTCTTAATGAGCCAATATGGGACATCATCTTCAACTCCATACCCAACTGCAAGAACGGCATGGTTCACATCCTGCATATAAACTCGGAGATATTAGAATAACAATCCTGAAGAAATTATAAGAATAACATTCATTTACTTTTGACATGTAATACTGACCATGGGAGTAGTGCCACATGTGGTGGATGTAAAAACTCCTCCCTTGTAAAAACGGAAACTTTTTACTACCTCAAATGCCACACTCACTGGTCGAACCAATGCAACTGCATGTTTTAATTCATCTTCGGCTCCCTGCATTTGTTCATATAAATCAAGAGACATCCATTAACCAAAATTTGACAACTCTCAATTCACATCAAGGTTGGGCATGAGTCTTACCAGGGTAATGTTGACAGAGTTGAGAACTTGGACACCAACATTTTCAGATGAGAATTTGCATGCCTCATCTTTTCCAGTGTAGGGATAAGCCTCCTCGGTATCAAGACCGCCATTGAATTTGATATATTCAAAGGCTTGGGATGGCAACCCACCATTGCAACCGAAGTTATTGAAAGCTTGGGCACAGTCCACAAGCTGTTGTTCTGACAAAGATATTCCCTTTCCAAATGCCTGGTGGTAAGCTGCCTCAAGAGCTCCGGTTGTGCTGCAATTGATAAAATAAATATTCAAGTTGAGAATCTTTTCCTTATTTCTTCAAACAACAAATCTGAATTTAGCTAACCTGAATGTCCAGCAAGATCCACAGTGGCCTTGATCTTTGACTGGGCTCACTATTCCACTTTCTCTCCAGTCTTTCTGTACATACACATCCCACTATTACAAACTATTGAACCCATTATAATAACTAGCTTAGCTAGTAACATCTTTTGTCATTTTAGAAGAGTTTTTGGGTCCAAATCTCACACTAATCAAATTTAGTGGGGAGAGATTTGGTTTATTTATTATAAAAAAAAAAATGATTGAACCCCATATCAGTATTAACTAGGCAGAGGCCTCCCAAATTATATCATGGAAATTCAAGAACTAGTTCCATAACATCATTGAAAGTAAAATGTCTTACTGTTAATAATTAAAGTAAAAAAAAAAAAAAAAAAAATTGATAGTAGAAAGGCATTAGAGTACCGTTTGAGGAAGGACGTGATCGGTAAGCTTGTGATTTCCCTTTGTGGTCGCTGAGCAGTTTTGTGCAGCTCCCAACCTGTGTCTTTGGAACTCTTCCCAAGTCCAGTCAGCAAAGTCTGTATCATCATAATAATAAATGGGAAATGTTAATATGTGGGCACAGGTTAAGAATTACACGAGTGAATAAAATGGTTAAATTTATTTTTCGACACATATATATATTTTTGAAATATAACATTAATACGATTTAACGGTAACACTCGAACCACTATTACATAATAAATATGAATTATATATTTAAGTTTTGATTTGTTAATATGACCATAATAAAAAAAAAAAATAGCACTAACATGACCTTCATTTGATAATTTCAGCCATTAAACCTATAAATCATATGTTTTCTTCAAAGTATTAGAAAATCAAGCACTCTAGATAATTTTTACGAAGATGAGGGTCCAAAACATAATTCTTAATGCATACGCTACATATGCATTAAGAATTATGTTTTGGACCCCTATTACATAATTATAGGGAATTTTTGAAATATAACATTAATACGATTTAACGGTAACACTCGAACCCCTATTACATAATTAAAGGGAAGTGCACAACCACTTAGAAATAATAAATAAATATGAATTATATATTTAAGTTTTGATTTGTTAATATGACCATAATATAAAAAAATAGCACTAACATGACCTTCATTTGATAATTTCAGCCATTAAACCTATAAATCATATGTTTTCTTCAAAGTATTAGAAAATCAAGCACTGTAGATAATTTTTAGGAAGATGAGGGTCCAAAACATAATTCTTAATGCATATGCCAACATGTCAAAGTGTGATTGGACTGTGAGCAGACCAATAGGAAAGCTGGTCGAACAACAGCTGAAAGCTAACACGCACGTGAAGAAATTCCTCACTGGTCGGTCATGCTAAGAATTAAGACCTAGACCTGATCAGAGGACTTATCGCTCTAAGACCTATAACAGATCAATCAGATCTCTGTATCTTCCAATCCGACGGCTAATATTATTCCAGGACGAAAAAAACTTACGATTGACGGCGAGAGTGTAAGATAGGCCTTTTTTGTTTGTGGATCTGATCAAATCCAAATTCTCCGAGAAAATCGCGAACCGGAGCTTCGTCTCCTCAACAGTCTCGTATTTCTTCTCATACCTGTAAAAAAAAAACACAATAATAATAAAAATAAAATAAATACCGAAGACTTCCGATATAATCGGAGAGTGGATTCTTTGTTTTTTATTATTAATTTTGTTATTGAAAAGACCTGTGAGCAAAACGAGCAAAAGAGAGAGCACGACGAGTATGGCCGACGACTTGGAGAAGAGAAGCCTCGAAGTCACGAAGACCGTCCGATACCAATCTGATGGGATTGGAATCGTCGAAGGTTGATGCTGCGGAGGCACACACGCAGCATAGTAACAGGACGGTGAAGGAAACTGGTGTTAGGCGAGCCATGTCCAAAGTCCAATGATTGTGGGGTGTGAGACTTTGAGACTTGAGACGGAGAGGGGTGGATGTTAAATGAACCAGAGATTCGATGTATGGTCGGGACTCATATATTATTATTAATATCCTATTTTGGGATATTATTAAAAATTGATCTCTAGTTTGCATTATTCGCCAAAATTCACCATCTACTTTCATTATTAGCTAAAACACCACTCTTCTTTTTAACTTATTATCCAATATACACTATTGTCATTAGTTACCGTTAAAAATTTAATTTTTTTGTTAGGTTACCAAGGTTAAAAATTTAATCGGCCATCCCGATTCTGCCAAATCGGCCATATTAGGCAGCCGGAAGAAAATTGATCGATTTGGCCAAGAAAATCGAGCTAAGTGGAGTCAATGCATGGCTCCACCTAGTCGTTGCAAAGACTTGCCGTCGACGGAAGTCGCTTGACTGGTAAATTGTCACCGTCGTAAGAATTCAATAACATAAATTATGTTGCAATGGATAAGCTATTTTACTTGATAATCAATTTCCATTTGATTTTGGGAAGAAATCCAAAATATTTTTCCTTTACTTTAATTTTTGATTATTTGATATAATAACCTACAATAGTAAGAATTCAATAAGAAATAGACACACATATATATAAATATGGTAGAGTCACAACTCACAATCTCAATCAAAAATCATCCAAATAACATAAAATATGTAAATATATTTTCTAGAAAAATTTAATTCTACATCTTTAATTCTCTAAATGACTAAATTAGTAAATCTCATCATCTCAAACCCAAAATTGAAGTGTATTTAAAATAATAATAAAGATCCACATGGACCACATACCTGACTTACCTTGTGGTCTTGTAGATTAAAATTTAAAACTCAAATTTTTCTTCAAGAAATTTTTTGACCTGTTTCAATTCATAATACCAAAATCATGTAAAAGTTAAAACAATCTAATTTCTTATAACAAAGTACTTTCCAATGGAAAGAATAACTAAAAATATTGATAACAATTTTTAGAATTACAAATTAAAGGATTTTCGTATAAACCCTAAAACTAAACTCTATACAGTATAGAGTACAAAAGAATGAAAAGATAAAATCATTAGAGAAGGGAGAAAAAAGTGAAATTATTTACCTTGGCCGTTGCTTGTGATGTTCAAATTGGTATTTTGGTTTCTTGAATTCGCATTGGTGATTGAAGGAGTCTCTCGTCCTCCTGAAAAAAAAAACGACGAAGAAGGAAAATAGTGTTTGGAGGAGTTGTTTTGTTAATTGTTATTCTATAACTATTTCAATTAGTGGGTGACATTTGACAGGCCTTCCACCGGACAAAAAAAATAAAGCAGTGAGTAGTCCCATTCCCACTTCAGTGAATGGACACTTTGGGTGAAAGAAAACCAAAAAATATATATATGTATATATAATTTATTTATTTTTGAAAATTATGATTGGGCTACATCCCGGTCTAATCTACGTTTAGCTCCACCCTTACATTAGAGCCTCCCCTTGTTCGCGGTGATCCCATTTGTCACGAATGGAGGAGGCGCTAGCCTCCCCTTTCCATGGAACTAAAGGGTGGATGGATGGTGGTGGATGGATTTTGGGGGTGGTGGTTAGGGGTGTTTTTGACCGACGGTTTAGTGGCTCAGAACGTTCGTCGTGAACTATTCACCGTGATTTGTTTACGGCTCCATTCACCATGGAAGGGGGACGTTCCAACCTCTCCCTTCCTTGGAGTTTCGTCGCTGGATCTCCAAGATCTAACGATGGATCTGGCATTGGTGCTTTAAAAAAAACGGATTTTTTTATTAAAAAAATTGTTGATCTCCACTAAATTTTTTTTTTTCTTTTTGTTGTTGTTGTTGTTTTCTTGTAATTAATTTTTTTAATTTTTTTATATTTGAATAGAATGGTAGAATGGTATTTTGGTTAGAAATATTAACCGAATGTGGTTTTTGACTAATAATAAAACTCGATGTTAGATTTGAGCGAATAATACAAAGTAGAGGGTGATTTTTTAATAATATCCGTTTTATCTATTAGTCAATATTCCATCATACACTTGGCCCTTGCTGTATGGGCTCTACTATCACTCTATCACTCATGACGTGCATGATGACGTGTAATTCATCTATGTCGTTATGGCTGCCGTATTCATTATACGATTATGTCAACTTTCTAATTTTCCTTTATTTATATATATATAAATATATATATACAGATTTTTTATTATCAATTCGAATTGACAATAAATATATTAGGACGAAGAGTGTGGACCACAGATCTGGTGGTTCACATTCTTCGTCATGATATATTTATTGTCAGTTCGAACTGATAATAGAAAGACTATATATATATATATATATATATATATGTGTGTGTGATAATCATATTGTTTTACTTGTGTAGATGTGATCTAGAGTTTGTGTGTATAGATGTATCATCTATAATTTATGTAATGTGATATGAAATATTATTTTATAGCATAATTTAAATATGTAATGTTATGCATCATGATGCATTTAGTCTATGTTATTTAGATAAACAAATTTTGTATTTTAACGAGATGAAGTTGGTTCGGTAGTAAACTTCTCACACATGCACCACGAGGTTACGGATTCGAATCATTCCTTATAAAAAAAACCCAAATTTATATAATAATGTAATACTTCCAAAAATATATATATTATATTTTAAGAAATTTTTGAAATTATAATCTAATAATTGTTACGACATCAATGGTTTATTACCATTTAGTATTAATATTATCATCAAATGCATTACTTGTGCTTTTAGGGAAAATATAAAGGAAATTATTTGCACATACTCTTATATATATCCTTGTTTTTTATTATAAGCTTTATTTCTGAATTAATTAATTAATTATTAAGCTTTGTTATAATAAACCAATTCATGCTCCAACCCTATAGTGATTGAGATTTGATCTTTAAGACATCTTACATATTTATTAAAATGTTTGCCATTTTTTAGATAAAATCTCACCAATTAAACTAATCAACTCCCACTATTTTTTTTAATAAAATTATTTAGTGCATGCTTACCATATCAACTTCTTATTTTTATTGATTTTTTTTTTCAATTTATATTATTCTCTACAATATAATGTGTCTTTTAATTGGTTTTTTTTTTTTTTTCTTCCAAAAGAATAAAAAAATAATAATAATTGATTGTTATATACTTATATTTGTTTGTGATACCTCTTAAGTTTTAAGACATCTGAATTACAAAAGAATGACGTAGATGTTAATTTTGTTAAATTTGTGTTACCATTATAATTAATTAAATATATTTTGTATTATTGTTTGACCTATAAATATTTAAGAATTTTCTATCTAGTACGCATCTATAATTGTCACGATAAATTTTTACATAACTAGATATAATATAAGGAGAAATAATTGGAAATTTGTGCCATGACTTACGTAAGAGTAACGCTGTTTATCATTTTTGACTTTTGAATAATCACAATTTCAATTGATCTATCATGGAAATTTCAAAGAGGAAGAGTGTCCATTAATCCCAAACTCAAGATTTCATGACAAATCATAATATCTTCTTCTGTCACCTTCTTACATTGCATTATTATTATTATTTATTAACAATCGACAATTATGTGGGTCCTAAGAATATAAAATCCAAAGGGACTCGTAACATAGATATTTTTTTGCAGGGTCATGATCACTATACAAGTTTTTGTATAATTTTATGAGTGGCTACTATTCATAATGGTGTAGAAAAAATAAAATTTTGAAAATCCATAACTCTCGTAGCCATACAAAACACAAACATTGTATAATAGATAGGGATGACCATTTTTTCCTGGGGCCCTAAATCCCCGCTCCCCCATTCCTATTGGAGGGTGTTGAAAATCATCCCCAAATATTATATATAATATATTAATATATTTTTATATTTATTTTTTCAATATTTTTATTCTTACTAACTATATATTGTACATCTTTGTTATTTAATTTTTATATTGGATGTTATTTTGTATTTGAATTTAATGGATTGTACGTTTTTTTATTATGTAATTTTTACTGATATAGGGAAACGGGGGAATAGGGAAACAAAGAAAAATGGGGGAAAATAGGAAAATGGGGATGGGGGTGGGGGGACTTCCCTCCAAAACTACCCCATCCCCATTTTCCCCAAATAGGGAAATGGTTAAGGGGGGGGGGGGGGGGGGTGGTGGCGGGATGGGATGGGGGAGGGTTTGGCAAATGGGGATAGGGGTGGGGGGACCTACATCCGCCCCCATTTCGCCATTGGTCATCCCTAATAATAGATACATTCTTTAATTTCACACGACATATATGTTATAATAGAGAAATGTTTTTGTGTATCTGATGGATACGTTAAATCCAATCAAATCATGACATATGTAATGTAAATAGTAATCAATCATTTAATAGATGAGAGTCCATTTTTGCTCACCCCACTATAAGGGGGTAAGCATTACCCTCCTCTTAAAAAGATGACATGTGTCTAAGGAGGGGTAAATTTATCCAAAAGATAACCGTGTTTGGACAAATTTAACCCTTCTATGGACACATGTCATCTATTTAGGAGGGGGGTAATGGTTACCTCTCTTGAAGGCGGGTGAACAAAAGTGTTCTCTAATAGATGATGCAATATAGTTTTCAACAAAAAAAAAAAAAAAAAAAAAAAAAAAGATGATGCAATATAAATTGATTGAGCCCGAACTAATTGAAACACTTCCACAATTGGCCAAGCACTAAACAGACTTTTGGGGAATGGTGTTTGCCATTATTCAACATTTCAACATCAATGGAGGAAGCTAAACAACTTAATCAAAATATCAAAATAGCTATCGTTGTTGTCGTTGCAATGTGAAGATAATTAAAATTCTTGGATAGTTGTTGGATGCAGAAGAAAGAGAATTTGGATCTGAATTGATGCCTAAAAAAAAAAAAAAAATTAGGTGGGCTGAACATCACTTATAGTGGTAGAATCTTTTACTAAATCATGTACGAGATTACAATGTTGAATTTGACAGCTGCGAGATCCTAATATTATAAAATTATATCAAATTTGAATAGTTATGGTGACATTGACTTTGTTTAAACCATATTAATTTATTCAAACAATGCTAACTTCCTTTACACTTCCTTAATTTATTTTAATTAACAAGTTTCATAACATCCACCGTCCTCGATAAAAGTCACTCATTCAACCTAACAATGTTAGGTTTCAGTCGTTGCATCGAAACTGATATATAAAAAATAAAATAAAATAAAAGATTCGTTGCGATGGGAAATAAAAGGATATGGATCATCTCCTCACCTTAGTTGTCCTTACCTTCATAATCTATTGCTACGTATCTAATATAACAAATCAATGAATTGTACTATTTCTAATAATTTTTATATCTTTACTCTATCAAAAATAGAATTAATCAAGACCGTTGATTTATGTGAGGACAATGTGAGAAAAAAGTGAGGCCGGGGGGGAATCTAAATCCAAAATATAAAAGGCCTGAATTTAATGAGTTTGAAGTTTGATGTTTTCAAAATCTAGCTATATTGTCTTCGGGTTTGAAGTTTGATGTTTTCAAAATCTGGCTATATTGTCTTCTTTTTTTTTTTTTTTCCTAAGGTTGTGTTTGTTTTTTTTTTTTTTTTTTTTTTTTTTTTTTTTTTTTTTTTTTAATTTTTTTAAAGACCCTATTTCCCTAAGCTTGTATTTAGGAGGTAATATCTACGGCAAAATAAAGGTGACAAAAGAGTTGTGATATTTACACCCTAGAAAACTGTATGTGCACCCCTTTTTGTATGATATCCCATTAAAAAAAATTAAATAAGATATGGGAAATAAAAGGATATGGATCCACCGTCCTCTGTAAAAGTCACTCATTCAACCAAAAATAAATAAAGGTGTCTAAATATATTATCTAAAAGGATATGAAATTTATTGTCACGTGTCTAATATAACAAATCAATGAATTGTACTATTTCTAATAATTTTTATATCTTTACTCTATCAAAAATAGAATTAATCAAAACCGTTGATTTAGGTGAGGACAATGTGAGAAAAAAGTGCGGCCGGGGGGAATCTAAATCCAAAATATAAAAGGCCTGAATTTAATGAGTTTGAAGTTTGATGTTTTCAAAATCTAGCTATATTGTCTTCGGGTTTAAAGTTTGATGTTTTCAAAATCTGGCTATATTGTATTCTTTTATTTATTTTTCCTAAGGCTGTGTTTGTTTGTTTGTTTGTTTGTTTTTTGAAAGACCCTATTTCCCTAAGCTTGTATTTAGGAGGTAATATCTACGGCAAAATAAAGGTGACAAAAGAGTTGTGATATTTACACCCTAAAAAACTGTATGTGCACCCCTTTTTGTATGATATCCCATTAAAAAAAATTAAATAAGATATGGGAAATAAAAGGATATGGATCCACCGTCCTCTGTAAAAGTCACTCATTCAACCAAAAATAAATAAAGGTGTCTAAATATATTTTCTAAAAGGATATGAAATTTATTGTCACGTTTATAATATAACAAATCAATGAATTGTACTATTTCTAATAATTTTTATATCTTTACTCTACCAAAAATAGAATTAATCAAAACCGTTGATTTAGGTGAGGACAAAATGAGATAAGGAGGGAATCCAAATCCGAAATATAAATTTATTTAAACCGTATAAATTTATTCAAACAATGCTAACTTCCTTTACACTTCCTTAATTTATTTTATTTAACAAGTTTCATGACATCCACCGTCCTCGGTAAAAGTCACTCATTCAACCTAACAATATTAGGTTTCGGTCGTTGCATCGAAACTGATATATAAAAAATAAAATAAAATAAAAGATTCGTTGCGATGGGAAATAAAAGGATATGGATCATCTCCTCACCTTAATTGTCTTTACCTTCATAATCTATTGCTACGTATCTAATATAACAAATCAATGAATTGTACTATTTCTAATAATTTTTATATCTTTACTCTATCAAAAATAGAATTAATCAAGACCGTTGATTTAGGTGAGGACAATGTGAGAAAAAAGTGAGGCCGGGGGGAATCTAAATCCAAAATATAAAAGGCCTGAATTTAATGAGTTTGAAGTTTGATGTTTTCAAAATCTGGCTATATTGTCTTCTTTCTTTTTTTTTCCTAAGGTTGTGTTTGTTTGTTTGTTTTTTTCTTTTGAAAGACCCTATGTCCCTAAGCTTGTATTTAGGAGGTAATATCTACGGCAAAATAAAGGTGACAAAAGAGTTGTGATATTTACACCCCAAAAAACTGTATGTGCACCCCTTTTTGTATGATATCCCATTAAAAAAAATTAAATAAGATATGGGAAATTAAAGGATATGGATCCACCGTCCTCTGTAAAAGTCACTCATTCAACCAAAAATAAATAAAGGTGTCTAAATATATTGTCTAAAAGGATATGAAATGTATTGTCACGTGTCTAATATAACAAATCAATGAATTGTACTATTTCTAATAATTTTTATATCTTTACTCTACCAAAAATAGAATTAATCAAAACCGTTGATTCAGGTGAGGACAAAATGAGATAAGGAGGGAATCCAAATCCGAAATATAAAAGGTCTGAATTTAATGGGTATGGTGTTTTCAAAATCTGGATATTTTGTCTTCTTTTCTTTTCTTTTCTTTTTTCCGTAAGCTTGTATTTTTATTTTTGGAAGACCCTAAGCTTGTATTTAGGAGGTAATATGTACGGCAAAATAAAGGTGGCAAAATCATATACAGTACTTTTAGTCGAACAATTGCGAGTGACCAAGCCCATTCTAAAATGGGCTAAATTTCAATAAAGTCTATTGGGCTTGATTCTCTTGCTTCCTTTCAATTCAATCCCACTTTTGGTGTAAATAAATAGGTGGCTAGTAAATAACAGGGAAAATTGCACAAAAATTGTTTGTGAGTTGAGGAAGATGTTGGATTTTGGACGATGAAGTTTTTGAGTTTTGAATGATAAAGTTAAGAAGAGATGTTTGGGCGAAAAAAGACGAAGTTAGATGTTTGGGTTGATAAATATGAAGTTGATTTTTGGAATTTGTATCTTTGGTGTTTGGGGAGTTAGAAAATGAAAGAAATAAAAGGATAGAGTTTCGAAGGAATTTTTTTTTATTTTTTATCGATTTTATTTTTACTAATTTTAATTTTTAATTAATATTTAAATAAAAATAATAATAATTGATCAATGATATTTTAACAATTTCACACCAAGAATGGATGATTGGAATTGACAAAAATCAATAGATGATATTTGAATGACCTATAAAATATAAGAACCGTAAGAACCATAAGAACCTCCTATACAGGAAAATATCATTTCAATTGCATGCAGAAAAACACTGATTATTTCAATTGTATGTAAAACAACATTTATTGACTTATCTTAATCTGTTTATTTTTACTGTATTATGACCAATTAATCAGAAAGATAGATCATTACAAATACAGAATATAGTCACTAACGTCTATACAAAACTCATACCAGATCTTTCTTTAATTATTATATATATTAAATAATTTAATTTTCTCCGTCAATCATTTTCTTGCAAATAAATAAATAAATAAAAAACAACTGAATATAAATTTAAATAAAAGTTGGATGAATTTATGAAAAGATTTCTAACTAAATTTATTTATTTTTAAAAGGCATTTAAATAAATCGCAAAAGTATATATTGAACATAATTAAATAGAAAAAAAAAAAAAAAAAAAAAAAAAAGTAAATGGAAGCATATATGTACAGGACTACAGGCACAGCGAAGGGTGACATGTTGCTGACACAGTGCCACCGAGCCACCGAGGGTGTCGCGGTGTGTGAAGACTTGGACAGTTTCGTTTCACTATAATTAATAAACAAAAGAACAAACAAAGCCTGCTTCGTTAGAAAAGAATTGCCAATCATAAGGTTGACTTTGACTTTCTCGTTAATTGTTTACTGCCTATCTCCTCTGACCTCTCCTCTCGTGACTTCCTTTAATTCGCCAAACACGATACAACTTTACACACTTCGCTTCTTTACGGCCGTTTGGTACACTGTATTTTTACACGTATCCAATACATTCTACATTTTATTGCTTAACGAGAATTTTTCTTTGAAACACACGAAGGGTAGCAATTAATCGAAGGGAAAATTACACTCACACCCTTAAGGTTTGATGTAGAAACACTTATATGTGAAAGTTTGATTATTCTACAAAAGCACCCTAGAATTGACGGAAATCCATTAAGAAGTTAATGGCTTAGGGGTTACTACGGACTTTTGCTACTTGCACTTCATAAAAAATGTTTTACAAATTACAATCAAATAAAAAAAGCAAGTAAAATGGTTTTTTTTTTTTTAAAAACAAGTAATTTCAGAAAGCATTAAGCTATCTCATCCGATCAACCATCTCCATATTAGCATGTGCCTCAACAATCAAAGAATTTGAAGTAAAGAAAAATATGCTACCGCTACTTTTCCATTGGTTTTGTGGTTTGTTATTTGGTATTCCGATGGTCTTGAATTTGAAATGACATTGGATCTGAGTTTGAATTAAGTAGAGATTATGGTTTTGGTGTTTGATTTGTGTGTGATTTAAATAAATTAAAACATTAAGGAATAGGAAGTAATCTGGCTTTTGAATTCGATTTAATGATTTGTGTCGGGGCAAAGTGGAGGCAGTGTACCTCTACTGAGGAGTACGCCGCCTATAGTGGAGGAGAATTGGGTGACCTCCATTTTTTTGTTTTTTGTTTTTTTATCATCAATTTTATTTATTTAGTTTTTATGTTTATTTTGTCAAGAAAAATTTATGGTGATCTCTTTTTTCTGAAAAAAAAAACAATTTTTTTTTGTTGATTTTGTAATTTTTCTTTCATTATAAATCGGCACCCATTGTTTTTTCACCATTATTTTAATTTATTCATTTTGCTTTCTTTCAAGTTAAGGGCATTTTGGACTTTTGGAGGCAAAGTGGGTCAACTTCATTTAATTGTTAACCACCGTTAAAAGTCCAGGGAGTATCATGTAGAATAATCAAACCTTACCATCTAGGTGTCTCTGACCCAAACCTTGAGGGGTTGGGTGCAATTTCCCCTTAATCGAAACTAGGTAGCTCAACTGATCATATTTTCCCATCACGTGTACAAAGTTTCTAGATTTCTTAATGTAGGGACAAAGTCCCACATCCGCTGGTTTAACCAGTGTGCTTGGTTTATATGTAGGTGGCCTCTACATCCTATTAGCTTGAGCTTTGGGGATGGCATACCTCCTGCATCATTTGGTATCAGAGCGGGTTTTACCCACTGCGCGTCACCCGTTTGATAGGAGTACCCTGTTGGGGCAACAACCTTTCGGGTGGGAGTGTTTGATGTAGGGACAAAGTCCCACATCGACTGGTTTAACTAGTGTGCCTGACTTATATGTAGGTGGCCTCTACATCCTATTAGCTTGAGCTTTTGGGATGGCATGCCTCCTGCATCATTTCTAGATTGTCACTTTTGAGTTCATATTATTTGACAATTGACATTGGACACTAATAGTGGTTTTGAAGTTCATATTGCTATCGTTTCATCATTATTATGAATTTGGATCCTCTATTGATCTAGTCTTTTTCCTGACCTCACATAATCTCATGACACATAAGTATTGTAATAAATGGTGGTTAAGATGTGATCGGTTTTCACAACTACTTTATCAACAATCAATCATATACTTTAAAAATGTCAGAAAAAAAGATTAGATTAGAGATTAGATCAGCAAAGGATCCAACTGATCATATTTTCCCATCACGTGTACAAAGTTTCTAGATTTCTAGATTGTCACTTTGAGTTCATATTATTTGACAATTGACATAGGACACCTATATGGAATTATCTAAAGTTGGTAAATGATGTCTAACTTAAATTGAATCTTTAATTTACTTTTTGAATCTTCTTGACCAGCACTACAATTATCACCGCGGATTTTAATAATTTTAAAATTTAATTTCACTTAAACCGTGTTAGAGCTAATTTTGTTTTTCTATTTAAGCTGTCATCTTTTATTATAATTAATAAAAGCGTTCATTTAAAGCAAATTTTAATAGTGGATTCGAATTTCATATCGCTATCGTTTCATCATTACTATGAATTTGGATCCTTTACTGATATGATCTTTTTCCTGACATCACCTAATCTCATGACACATAAGTTTTGCAATGAATGGGTGGTTAAGATGTGATTGGTTTTCACAACTACTTTATCAATAACCAATCATATGCTTTAAAAAGATCAGGAAAAAGATTAGATCAGTAAAGGATCCATATCACATTATTATAACATCTGATTAGTTGGTTCTCTTTATTGAAATTAATTACATTTTAAGTACCAAGTAAATCCAGCTTTCGATTAATTAAATGGTCTGGCTATATATGGTCAACCAGGATACTTTAACCAATAAATGAAGTAATAAATATTTGAGGGGAAAATGTCAACAATCCCAGTCATTATTATTATTATCATTTGGTGTTATGGCCGGTGTTTGTTAATGGTTTTGAAAATTGAAATTACGAATAGTAATAGAGAGTAGTTTTGATGACAGGAAATTTTCAAGTCAATAAAACATATAATAAATATCCAAATTTGTTGATGTCTAGATGTTTGGTGAAATTGCATAGAGATTGTTCGAAGTAGTTGTAGCTTAATTGATTTGTTTATCCTAATTTCTTGACCTTTAAGATACAAATATTTATATATTCTACTAAGAAAATAATAATAATAATGGAAATAGTAGCTAATTACAAATAAACTCTAATCTCTTATAACCACATATAATTACCTAATGGGTTCCAACTTCCGAATCACTATCTCCACTTGAGTGATTCAATTTTATCAAAAAGCTGTCACTGAAAACGAGACTTGCAACTTTTCCAGTAAAAGGCCAGCCATTACTTGTTAAATTAATCCTTATGTTCCCCACTAAGCTACTACTAATTAGATTAGTTATATTGTACCGGTGTTTCCGGTAAGTAAGATCTTAGGAGCTATCGTAGTAGTAACGTGATAGACATAAATAATTTTAGAACTTTTATTTTGTAATATTACGGAACTGACCTTAAAACGTAAATAAATGTTGTATTAAGAAGTTCGTTGAAATATATTGTAAATAAATTTGGTTATTTAAATGAAGAAATCATTTAACATGTTCTTTAAAAGTTTAATTCATTATACAAGGACAATAATTCATAAATTACGTTTACTATTGTAACAAAACAAAAGCATTGAAGATTTTTATAATATTTATTATTATTATTTTTATGTTGACAAACGATTGAGTTAATTAATAAGGAAAGTTCCGGAGATCTATCTGATATTCTGATCGTATGATTTTTTTTTTTCATTATCATACGGCAGAGTTTACGTAATAATTAATAAAATAAAATAAAAAATCTTACGCTCCAAGAGAAGGATTCAGTCTAAAAACTTTCATGTTGACGCAGACCACGCGGTCGCTATTTCCAAACTCTGACATGACAATAATGCCCTTTTGACTTTCTTCAGGTGACGACATGGCTTGACAACTGACAAATGGCACCCACACACCTACTCCCTCAAGGACAATTTTACCCCCTCATTAATGCTCACCCTTTCTTTTACGTTTTCGTTTTTTTTTTTGGTTTACACCATCCGGTTTTCGGGTGGGGCGGATTCACCATACGGTGCAATCAGCCCAGACCACACCCAGACTAATCCGGACTCGCACCGGGTCGGCCCACTAAGGGGTAAAGTGCTCCCAATATGTGTAGCTCCGTTTATAAGGGGAGTTGAACCCACGACCTTACTTAAGGGATGAGAGCGCCGAACCACTCACACCAACACATGATTAGTTCTTTTACATTCTTTTCGTACGACAGTGTGAGTAACAAAACCTCCTCGACGGTCCAGATTCATCCGCTACTTTTTATTTGATTTGTCTCCTTGACGGTTCAGATTTATCTGCAACATTTTATTTTAATTAGTTTTTATTGTTTAGTTGTTCTGATTATGATTAATTTGTCTAAAGAGTAGGAACGGGATTAAACATGTTCTATGAACAAGATGTTGTTATGACACCTCAACCACCACCTTTGGGTCCCACTTTCTGATATTTGATCCAAAAGGTCAACAGCGTGGGTGAATTACGACCATCCGATTCACAATACCGGAAAAAACTCCTCAGATCTCTCGGTTGTATCGACTTGTGTCGCATAGAGGGCTTTTATGTCATTTTACGGCGGCAATTTTTTAATTTGCATGCTAATCTTCCAGAAGGTTGCTTGATACTGCAATCATACCAACTTTTATTTTTTAAATTTTCATAGCAATTTTGAAGACCACATCCCCAATAGGCCAATATGACGAAATTGCCCTCAGATTTGATCCGGTAATACTAATATATAATATCTTAATATTTAATCTCCTCGTGGGAACTTCATTTTTTGTTTGGCTGGAATTTGATAATATAAATAATGGCAATTTTGCATGATTAGGACATAATTATTTGTATAATTAACATTTTTGGCATAATTTTGGTCCTTTCAATGTTAATAATTAGCATTATAAATCAATCAAATGTGTTATTTAATCACGCTAAATAGAAATTTCAACAGTTGAAAATCAAATAAAAACAATTTTTTTTAGATTTATATGGAAAGAACAAATTAAACGAATTAGAATTAACTTGACAAAGCACGACACAATAACACAATAACACCAAAAGAAAGGAAGGGAGACCGAAGGGATCATAATTTGAAAAAAATGATATAATTTTCAAAAAACAAAAGGCCAAAAAGTCAAGAGGGGCAGCAATGTAATTTTATGTTGAAACCAAATTTGTAGATACCTAGTAATCAAAAGATATAATAATAAGACCTAAACACATATAAATAAGGTGGAAGAATTACATGTTCGTATATACAACAAACGATACATAGAAGAGAGGTTGGTCATATCGCCCTCTTATTAAAAGTCTCTCCTAACCATTCCTTTTTGCACCACCTCAACCTACTAATATTCTCAAAACGTGCATGATCTTGCGTTTTCTTTGTTCAACATATCAGCTGATCATAAGTTTAATTATTAGCAAGACAACCATCGATAATGGCTGTGAAGAAAAAGGTTTCGTGGATGAGATCGATTGTGCCGGCTTGTTTCGGCGTGATTCAAGAGGAGGAACAGCCGCCGTGCGAGCCGAAGAAAGGTTTTGTGACGAAACAGAGTTCATTTCAGAGACTTTCGTTTCTTGATTTGAGTAATCCAAGCTCCACCATGCTTTCAGAGGACCTCTCTATCTCTCTCGCCGGCTCCAACCTTCATGTTTTTACTCACGCTGAATTGAAAGTCGTCACACAGAACTTTTCGCCGAGTAATTTCATCGGCGAAGGTGGATTTGGTCCGGTTTATAAAGGGTTCATCGATGACAAGCTCAGGTATGGCTTGAAGGCTCAACCTGTAGCTGTCAAGCTTTTGGATTTGGAGGGTTTGCAAGGACATCGAGAGTGGTTGGTGAGTTTTTTTTTTTTTTTTTTTTTTTTTTTTTTTTTTTTTTTTAATGGAATTGGACCTTCCACTATGTTTTTTTTTTTTTTTTTTTTGTTTATTGACTATCTTTTTCTGATGATGATAGACGGAGGTGATATTTCTTGGGCAATTGAGACATCCACATCTAGTGAAGCTGATTGGATATTGTTGTGAAGAAGATCATAGGGTATTGGTCTATGAATATATGCCACGAGGAAGCTTAGAGAATCAACTTTTTAGAAGTAATTAATTAACCCATCTCTTCTCTTCTCTTCTCTAGTCTACTATTTTACAATAACATTAAAGTTGGAATCACTTTTTCATAAAGCAAAATTAATTAATTAGAGTAATTATACTTATAGAAACTATTGGTTCATATATGTGCAGGATATTCAGTATCACTTCCATGGTCAGCAAGAATGAAAATTGCTGTTGGAGCTGCAAAGGGTCTTGCTTTCCTCCATGAAGCAGAAAAACCTGTCATTTACAGAGATTTCAAAGCTTCCAACATTTTGTTAGATTCTGTAAGCAATATTTCCTTTTGATCAAAACTTGTTCAATTTGATCGTAACATCGATCGTATCGTTATTTATTTATTGTTTTTGCTAATGATGAATTTGGATGTTTTCTCTCCAGGATTACACCCCGAAACTCTCTGATTTCGGATTAGCGAAAGACGGTCCAGAGGGAGATGACACCCACGTTTCCACAAGAGTAATGGGCACACAAGGCTACGCCGCTCCTGAATATATCATGACAGGTAATTAATTTACTTAATCTGCTTTTGTTTCAAGTATTTGATCAGCTTTGGATTCATGTATATATATTATTTTTCTAATTAATTGACTCAATTTATTATGTTTCACAGGTCATTTGACGGCGATGAGTGATGTTTACAGTTTCGGAGTTGTACTACTGGAGCTTCTGACAGGCAGAAGGTCTGTTGACAAAAGCCGTGTTCACAGAGAACAAAATCTAGTGGAGTGGGCGAGGCCTATGTTGAATGATCACCGCAAACTTTGCCGGATAATGGATTCGAGACTCGAAGGACTATATTCAGAAACCGGAGCCCGAAAGGCAGCTGCATTGGCATATTTATGCCTTAGCCACAGACCAAAGCAAAGACCAACAATGAGTAGTGTTGTCAAGTCATTGGAGTCTCTTCAGGACTTTGATGACATTCCTATAGGAACATTCGTATACATAGTTCCATCTGAAACCAATCTGGTTAAAGAAGATTCAACAAAGGACAGTGAACCGAAAAAGGAATCCAAAAACAGCCACCATCGCCACAGTAGTCACGGTCAGAGACATCGCCGTCACAGATCACAAACGATCAGCCCGGAAAACGTTAGAACATCAAATGGTGGGTTGAAGTCTCCATTGCACCCTAGCTCAAGAGGAGCATAGATACTACTTACTACAATCTACATACAGACAAAATTAATCATCATATACTGTAAATACACATTTTTTATGGCACATGATATAATTTAATTAATTATATATAGGCTTTCGCAAGGAAGACTTTTTTTTTGTTGTTGTTGTTGTTGAATTTATTCTTTTAATTAATTCGAATTAATACAGACAGGACTTTTGAATTTGTAATTGTATATGTATAGTTTATTAGAAGAAGAAAAAACAAAAGATGTAGACCAATTCAGATAAGGAGATATCGATTGAGCAATCACCAACTTTGGGATATGATATTGCGATTTTCAAATTTGTCAAATATTAGACAGCTAACAAGTTTGAATTCATACAACGCGGAAATAATTCTAACCCATTAAACCTATATAGCAGCCTAAGGTGTGAATTGTGTTGTGTGCAACCATTTATTTATTTATTTATTTTCTACAAGAAAAAGTTGCACCGTTTACACTATAGAGTCAGCCACGTGTTTTTTTTTTATATTGTTAAAATCGAATAGTGAGTCAAGAAATGAAGTTACAATATCACTCATCAAATGATTCAAATTAACTCCCTCCAGCTGCTGCTCACAAGAGTTTGGTATAATTTTCTTGCATGTTCAAGTAATTAGGACCACCGTGTAAAGTGATTTAGTGGTAGGGTCCACTCGTTTAATCTAATAATGTTTTAGTTTTGAACCGTATTATCGTATATAATAATAATAATAATTACACCGACATAATTTTAATATTAATCTTTCCGAATAGAAGTCTATTAAAATTAAAATAGGAAACAAATTGAAGTCGTTCAACAATTATGTTTTACTAGATTTGGAGATTCAACTCTAAGCAAAAATCGAGTGATCTATAATTGGAGTAAGCAACCAAACAGACGTATTGTATATATTTAGTTGATTAATTACATGTACTCTTTTATACTACGTAATATAATTTGAACGGAAAATACAGACAAGATATGCAAATTTGACAAAGTGGCACAATAGACTCAGGAAATGTGTTTGAAATATTTAAATTAGGAAATGTGTTTGAAATATTACTCGAACATGTTAATTTATTCGATAGAAAATTTACTAAACATAATCTAATAATTCCCTCATGGATATTAATAATGTTGGTGTGACGACTCGAACCAGATTGAATGAATGTAATTTACCATTTAATCCATCGATAGTCATCTCATTACATTTATATTTATTTACCCTTCAAACAAATGTATCATAAAGCATTTTCCTTCTCGAATGATTAACCTATAATGCCGTATCTGTTTGGGGAAACTAAGCAACAAAAGAACAAAAATGCATTTAATTTCTTACCAACTTTTTTTTATGATTGAGCGATTTGATTGTTTTTTGTTTTTAGTTTATTTTATTCAATTTTGATGGCCATAATAGTGCTGAAATAAGCACAGATAGTCTTTGATTCGATGTTTCACTGATTGTATTGAAAAACTTTGCACCTTGTCCAAAACGTTTGGGCATGTGCTTGTCTTGATTGATTAGGATTCGTAGACACAAATCGTACAAAATTTGAAAAAAAAATTTAAAAATTTAAAAATTGCGGAGACAAATGGATGCAAGCAATTGGAATGCCTACATGTAGACAAGAAAATAATTTTTTGAGATTTAATTTCTTGATTGATTAGGATTCATATGGGGTAAAAAACGGATCCCCTAATGGAAAATCACCACACCTGCATCGTTTATTTTAAGGTAGATATTCATCGGGAATAGTATTTCTCATACAAATTGGTATTGAGGATAGTAATTTATATTTATTTACCCTTCAAAACCCGTCCCCAAACTGTACCATTGACATCCCTATACTTAGATACTTAAAAACTAACACAAGGTCACAAGCTCAAATCAATACAATACGGCATCTTAATATATCTATTTTCGATGTATATGTCGAATTAAATTTTCAAAAACTACAGAAAACAGAATAAATGTAGTATCCATAAGCATCATTTTGATGGAGTAATTGAACTGGTACCCAATAAATTAGTGTAACCACTTTCATGTTACAGAGATCTCATGATCATATTCTATATTGAAAGCTCCAAGTGTTTATTACTCTTGTACAAAATAAAAAGGGTAATAAATTGGCAGACCATGAAAATCCATTACTTGCCAAAGAAAATTCTCTTTACAACATCATCGGGCAATGCATATGCTGGATCAATCGCCTTCAATCCTGGATACTCGAGAAGTGAAAGTCCTGCATCGAAGGTAAACATCATAAACAACTTTAAGAGCTGATAAACGACATATCAAAAAAGAAAAGTCGACACTATAATCCCTCGACAAACAATAAAGCAACAGATGTTCATGCAGGGAGGTAGGAATATATAACACTTAACCACAGTGCATACCCCCATCCTACTAGGAATGTTTGGAATATACAATCAGTTAAAAAGAAGCTTACGGAGAAAATAAATATCGTATCCAATAAAGTAAGAAAACAAAAGAGAAGAGAAAAGATTAATAGGTGTAGATAAGAAAGGCTGGTAAGCCTTCAATTTCCTAACCACTTCTAATGTTTCAAGATTTCTAATCTATATTCTTCCTAGTAGGTCCCTTCTAAAAAAGTATTAGTAGAAGAATATTCTTAATGATATTGAAATATGTGTAGAAAATATGCAATTGCTGATAAGGTTTTCCACATTTGTCCAAGGACTTGAAGTAGAAGAGGATGGGGCATTTAGAGAAGATTCCTCATATGAAAGAGATAAGGCAGCAAGACTTCTATAAAAACACAAAATGAGGATGTGACTGAATAGGATCAGAAAGAAACAAGTCACAAGCAAAATGGTGAAATACATAAGGTCAAATAAGCATAATCAGAGCTATCAAATACCTGCTACTCCAAAATATGTATGGAAGACATCGACAGCGTCATCGGGTCTGTCTGAAATTCCTCCATTTTCCAAATCCTGAAAAATTCAAAACTTAAAAACACCATCCGAATAGCAAGGGTTGGGCAGGGGGTAGGACAGTCCTCCCTGGCCCGTAAGTGGCTTTGCACTCCAGAAGGTAACAGAATAGCCAATGCAAAGTTCACCCAACTTATTCAGATAATATATATATATATATAAAATCTTTCAGTTTAATTTAACCTGACAATCCAAGATGTATTTAACAAGCTTTTCCTTGCTGATCCAATGGACTCTGTCAATCATGATCAGGCTAGAAAGGACCCACCATGAGTAGCAAACCTGGAGTTATTAAACAAAAACGCATAAGGAGAGCCTACATGAATGTTCTCACATCAAAGTTTGTTCGAAACAAAATACCTACATCAGGAAGTTTCTCAGGGCGACCATTTAGACCTCCAGATTTGACTTGTCGTTCACATAACCACCAGCCAAGAAGGTCCTTGTCAACATGATGCAGAGCCCCAGTGATAGCAAGGGCACCCACACAACAGAAGACTACAGTGACACAAACAGAGTAAAATTTTACTATGTTTTGAGTCAAATTTTCACAATACAGACAGTGATTATACATTTATACCAGCCAATTACTTGGTTGAAGAACCAAGAAAGTACAAAACATGTCAATGCTTCTAGACTCTAACATATAAACATAACTCCAGCATTAATGGTTGCAAAGTTACTTGGAACATAAGTTTCTACAAAATGTATTCTTCTCACTGTCCATTTTGGTATAGGTTAGGGTGAAAAATTCATGAGTATACAAATACTGTACTCCAAATGAAACTCAAATCAAGGTCGAAATAATGGTAGGTCTGGTGTTGATTAGTATGCTGCAAATTCAACAAACAAGTGCAAAATGAATAAACTACAAGGCCTAGGGTTTACAGCCTAATACACTAAATAAAGCAAAAAAGGCAAAACCTCTGATATAATTCTTATTCACCAAATATCTGCATCTAAATTTGTGATACAGCAATTCGCCACTTTTAGTTATTTAAGATGACTAAAAAATATAACTACAAGTAGTCAAACAAAGGCTCTTGGTATTTAATGTTATAATAATTAATTAAAAACTATTTCCAAGAAATATTTGGATACTTTTGACATATGTTATGGTTGGAGCCCTCAATTTAATGAGGTGTGATTTTGTGCAAGGAAGGTTCTAGCAACTAAAATATGGTTTATATTTGCTTGTAATGAGAAAATTACAGCATTGCTGGAATAGTGGAAGCACTTAATTCTCTTTCATCTCGAATGCAAGCATGAACATGAGAAAATCATGAAACATAAACTGTGTCCACCTCCAGTCCTTCCTAGTATTTTCACTTGTAATGATGTTTATTCAAACAACAAACAAGCTCTCCGCAGCCAAAATCAAGCAATGGCCAACTAGGCTATAAAGCAATCATTTTTTGTTGTTGTCTTTGTTGTGCAAGAATTCAGCATGCAAATTCTAGAAAATCCTCACCCTTATAAATATTAATGATTGGACTTGATGGTGAGAGTAGCATAAATGAGCTTGCCAAATACTAAAAGGATGTGAAACTTCATAAAACGATTTACAGTAAATGCAACATACTTTGCCCTGCATGAGACTCGCCACCAGGTGTGCATCCAAATCCACCATCCAGATTTTTGCAACTGACTATGTAGTTCACGGCTTTATCCACATCGATTTTATCCAACCGGTGCAATATTGAGAGACAACATACAGCAATATAAGAAAACCTACAAAATGAATATCATAGGATATATTATCTCAACAAAAAAGCAACGATATAACAAAGAATCTTAAGAAAATATACCGTGTATCCACTTCACCCCATATGTCCCCGGAAAAAGATCCATCTTCATTTTGCAGCCCAGAAATATCTACTTAAAGATTAGGTGGAACAAAGAGAATTTTATAATAATTTATACTGTCTTTTCAATTAGGCAAAATCTCTTTTTAAAACAAGTTAATTACTGGATCTCCTAAAGCAGTCAATTTTGTATCCCTCTCTCTGTCAGCATTTGCATTTAATCAAGCAAAAACTCAGCAATAATAACAGTTATAACCATTAAAATTCACAATTGACATGTTAATCAAGGGAAATTTTGTAGGCGAGGAAACAAAATCATGACTATCATAGACAACTATTATCTTTAAGAAACAAAGCTTTTGTGCAAGGTAAAATAAATTTTTTTACTAAAGTCAATAATCCCAACAAATAATGGCGCAATGGAACAAGGATACAGTTTGACACCTTATCAATGTCAAGCACATCTAGCTTATCAAAGAGGGCCAACACTTGCACAGCACTAAGGGTATACAATATATGTGGATCATGTCCAATATTACCGGCAAACCCACCTACAAACAAAACTTCCATCATCTATCCATAATTATAATACAAATTCTGTTTTCTATATCAGAAAAGATCCATTATTGAAATCATCTTATTTTGACATCAACTGACAGCAGTAGGAACAAATATAGTATTCTGTGGCTTTATAACTCTATTGCTATCATAGGAGCAAGTCAGAAAGATTGAGAAAATCAAGTACTAAGAATGGATTATTTCTTCTGGATGAATAATTATTTTATCTCAATAGTCGCATGTAAGAACAAGAGCAGTTGTGGAGGAATAAATAAAGTGCTTCGTGATTAATGCATATACGAAAATATTAATGAGTATATATATATATAAGGTTCTTGGCAGACACTTCTTGCATACCTGACTCATGTTGGCACTGCATTAACCATGAAATAACTTCTTCTTTATCTACAGCATCAAGCTTTCCCAAAAGATCCAGGGTCGTCAATCCCCAGTATGCCCCACTCATTCTGAGATGTTCCATCACCACAGATTCAAAACTATCCTTTTTCTGTGAAAATAATCAATCAAAATATAAAAAATACATAATCATAAGAGCTGATCAACAACCTTACATAAATGTTAATATTTACATACACATATATAAGAGGAGTAAAATAAAACACACCTTTTCAATTGATATAATGTATTTAACATGTTTGTCAGCCGCTAACTCCCCCATCTGTCATTAAAATTGAACCCGACTATTTTAAAGATTTTCACAATCATAAAATAATAAGAGAACAAAACCATAAGTTCTACAAGTTTAATTCACTAGAAAGTCTAGTTCTTCATGTAACATGAGTATATGACATTAACCATTGCTAGAACCTTTTTACTCAGCAGTCAGCAGGCATTGCTTTCAATTTCATCAAACACATGAATCTTTCACGAGTAAACTTAAGCTTGCAAAGGAAATAATAGAAATTCATGAATTCCATTCATTTTTAAAGCATTCCTCTTTAATATATTTCCCTATAATATCTTATAGGAGCTTAAGTGTAGCAATGAAAGAATCTGGTAGTCTAATAAAATACATCTCTATCTCAGTCATCAAGCAACAAAAAGATATGGTCTCCAGACATGAACAGATCAAGCATAAATAAGATTAATACAAATCAACTGAAAATCATATTATACCCAAAATTACAGTACAGCTGCAACAGAAAATAAATTAAATAAATAAACAATGCAAATCCATAACTCAACTACTCAAGTCCCATCGGGCACAAAGAACACAAAGCCCTAATTATTAAAAATGAGTGAAAACAAAACTTAAGAAACCTGAGATCAATTAATTGAACATAACCATACCCAGATAATATAAGAAGACCAACCTTAGAGGAGACTAATTACAGAGGTGACAATAAAGCTTCTTTAGTTTACTTTTAGGTGATGGGAGGCATAAGGCTGTCAACCAGCGGCGTTTTAAATCAGTCGTAGAAATTTAAACATAAACTACAACAGTACAACTAAAGATTAAAAATTAAATTTAAAAATAAACTTAAATTCAATAAAGCACAACATCAATGTTTAATTAACCTTAAATTCAAACACCTAAAAGTTGGAAATTTGTCTATTACAGAAGCTCTATTAAGATCCATTTGATAACATTTAGACCCATAAAAAATTTTCAGATTTTTGTTTGAAATTACTAGACCTTCTTGATCATTTAATCTTCTCGCAAATTTTAGATATTCTAACAATGTAAGTTGAAGAAACAAGCATGTGCTGTCAATTCTATATGGTAAATATAACTGTCACATATAAATGTAATTAAAACACACATTGACAAACTAGCTAGGATTTGAACACATGGAATAATATTGACAGTAGGCAATAGAATTATAGTGCAAACCACTTTGACTCGCTTCGGCATGAAGCCCAGCAGAGATGAACAAAAAAATATGATATCACTTTCATGACAATTCAAACACAGAGAGCTTCAAACAAAATCGACAATTCAAACAATCTCATAGTAAAAGGAAATACAATTTTTCAATGATTACATACCAAGACCAAGTACATGATGAACATTGAGAAGATTGCTGACAAATTATGTAAACAAATGAAAAACAGAAAGTTTGCAGGACAAAAACTATTTGAGCAACTCAAAAGAAGTATGAACACCTGTAAATCTAAGTAAAAATAAAATAGAGTGAGAAAAAAGAAAGCCCAAAACTGTATCAGCACAAATAGGAGTTAACAAACACTCAAGGACCCCACAACATTTACACAAAAGAATTCTTTCATTTTCTTGCTAGAACTTCAACTGTTAGCATAGTAGCATACTGATGAGAGATTATGATAGTGAAACTGATTTAAGTTTTCAAATTGCAGATTAACTTAAAGTTTTTCCCGGTGTTCTAGTAAACGCTAGGTGTTAGTCAGGCGCTAGACCAGCGCCCTAGCGCCTAGGCAGATTTCTAGGCAGCCGATTTTTTTTATTATTGATTAGCATACAGTCTATGACTATATCTAATTATCTATAAATTATATATAGACTTAGCATATGAAAATGAGAAAAATCCGAAAATCAGAGTATCAAACAGTGATAGTGGTAAAAATCAACCAAACCACTCACTCACTCGGTCACTCCACCAAAACAAAAGCCATCAATTGACTTAGCAATTAGCATATGAAAATGAGAAAATCAGACAGTGATAACATATATAGATTTATCAAAGTATCAAACGATTCAAATCAGTCACTCAACCAAAAAATAACGCCATCAATTGAATTGGAAATTAAATTAGAAAGAGAATAAACCATTTGACTCAGTGATTTGAGTCTATCAACATCAAATTACAAATTATCCATAAACCCAAATGATTTGAGAAAGAGAGAGTGAGAGACAGAGACAGAGAAAGAAGTAGAGAACAGGTTTTTGTACCAGACACGCAGACAGCGGCGAGGGCGGCTTCTTTTGGCTGCGACGAGAGGTGGCTGTGGCAACCGAGTCGACGATGCGGCGCGACAATTTCCCGTTGTTGACGACCGGGCGGCGACGGCGGATCTCGGTTTGTGCGGGTGGGATTGGGGATGGCTAGGGCATAGAATTTGGGGAAATGTGAACATTTTTGTCACTCTATTTCATCTGGGGTAGATTTGCAATTCAATCCCTCAAAAGGGACAATTTTGCTAAACATCTGACATTTGACAAGGTTATGCAGTTATGCTACAGCCTACACGATCCATTTTACGGTTATAGCATAGATTTTTTATTTTTTATTTTTATTTTTAAATCTATGTACATAGTTATAGACTTATAGTATGGTTTGACGAGATGAAGTTGTTTTAGTGGTAAACCCCTCACACCTGCACCACGAGGTTATAGGTTCGAGTTTTCCCCTTCCAAAAAAACTCCAAATTAATGTAATACTCCAACAAAACAAAAAAAACAAAAAACAAGTTAAAGATGAGCTTATTCTTATATATCATGAATCTTTGTTATATCTTCTAAGCAATAGTATTATACTTAAGATATTTCAAACAAATTTATGATAAATATGTGAAAATTTATAATTAATGTGTAATTGATATGTTCTTTTTATAAATACATAAATAAACATTCTTACTACCAAGTCATATTAAACGGTGGTGTACTTATATGTTGACACTTAATTGTTCATATAGTGATACAAATTTTAACTATGTTATTATCAATGTTGTGACATGTAGTCATCGAAAAGTTGTATGGTAAAAGATTGTTCATTTAATTTGTCTATTTTCACTCACCTTAGCATTACTCTTTTTAGTATTGGTACCTAGTATTCACGGTTCACCCAAATACTTTCTTCTCCTTTTAATGATTTTGTGTTGTGAAACTATTTGACTACAATTGGTGTTATTAGTACATACATAACATTCATAGATTGTCTGTCAAAAAAAAAAAAAAAAAAAAAACCATTCATTGATTGCTAATTGTACAGGAAAGTTCAAGAGTACTTGAGGGGGTACAGTACAGGAGGCTGAAGAAAGAAACTTTGATAACATACATGAAAGTAAAAACTAGCTAGTAATTAATAAAGATGAAGTGGAAGTCGTGGCTCCATGACTGCAACAAGTGGGTACTTCCTTGGTGTTGTCAATCCATAAACTTCTTCCATGCTAATATCTTCAACCTTCATGTGATCCTCCGGTAACTTCCAGTGAAAGCCATGTAACATATTAGCTAAACTAGAACTAATCATCTTCAATCCAAGGCTATATCCAGGACACATCCTCCTCCCTGAACCAAACGGCAACAGCTCAAAACTCTGTCCTTTCACATCCATAATATTCACCTTCCCTTGCAGAAACCTCTCGGGACGAAACTCTTCGGGTTCGTCCCAAAATGAAGAGTCTCTGCCGATGCTCCAGCTGTTGATGAACACTCTGGTTCCTTTGCGGATGTCGTATCCGGCAACGTTGCAATCTTCTTGAGCCAAGTGTGGGGCTAGCAGGACGGCCACCGGGTGTTTCCTCATAGTCTCCTTCATAATAGCATCTATGTATGGTAGCTGTGGGATGTCTTTCTCTTCCACCCATCTCTCTCTTCCGATCACTCTGTCAAGCTCTTCTGTTGCCTTCTCAATCAGGTTCGCCTGTTTCATGAGTTCAGACATTGCCCATTCCACTGTTGTCGCTGATGTGTCTGTGCCTCCAGCTATTAGATCCTGCTCATCATGAATCAATGTCAATAATGTATGTTAAAATTAATCAATGTCAATAATGTATATTAAAATTAATCTTCGTCATTGATTACACATGTCAACAAATCTGTTGAGATCAGGATAAAGATGAGAATCTTAATCTATTATTTTTTGAGTTTTTGTTGTAATATGATTTTTTTTTTTTAAAATGATTTAGATTCTCTGCTCTGCTAATCTAGACCGAGACAAAGATTATTTTTTGAGTTTTTGTTGTAATTTGATAGCTAATTGAGAATCTCAGTCACCAATTAAAAATGTCAGCAGATCTATTATCAGCTCAATTGAGGATCTCAATCATTTTTTTTTTAAAAGCAAAAAAAAAAAAAAAAAAAAAAAAAAAAAAAAAAAAAAATTGGAATATTAGATACCTGCGTGAACCCCTTGACACTGTCATAATTGAGCTTGACTTCAAGATTAGGATCATCAGCAAGTTGCAATAGCAAATCCACCATGTCTTTTGGCACAAAATCCTCCATTAATCCTTTCATTTTACTCTTGTGTTCATCAAAAACATGGTCATGAAATCGATCGAATTTCTTTTTCAAGGCTTTCATTCGCTTTACGTACCCTTGAAGGTCCATGAAATCCAGCCACGGAATCCAATCTCCAATATTAAGCACTCCATTGAGCAAGAACAACTCGTCAAGCATCTCTTGAAACTCTTCAAGAGTCACAACCGCAGTTTCGAATTCGGATTCACTAAAATACTTCTTACCCAACACGATTCTGCTTATAATGCTTAACGTAACACGTGACAGATGCTCTTTAAGCAGAACAGGCTTCCCGGACAAGGCGCAGAGGTGAGAGAAAAAGGCACGCAACTCTTCAACACGAATGTACTCATAAGACTCGAGTCTTTTCGAGCTAAAAAGCTGGGATAGGTAAATTTTACGTCCTTGACGCCAATACGGTCCGTAGGGAGCCCAAGTGATGTTTAGATAATTGTAAGTTGTGTACTTGCCGGCTGCGGTTTGTGGTCTGGAGGCAAAGACACGATCGTGTGTTTTGAGAAATTGCTTTGCCATCTCTGCCGAGGAAGCAACAACGACAGGAAAAGAGCCAAACGTGAGTTGCATTATGGGTCCATATTTTTGTGCTAGTTTGTGAAGAGATTGGTGAGGGAGTGGGCCAATGAGGTTGAGGTTGCCGATTATAGGCCATGGTTTAGGACCTGGTGGAAGTTGCAGTGGAGGGTGGCACTGCTGCCAGGAAGTTGAATTTTTTTTTAGGAAGGCTAGAGTAACTAGCACGCATGTCACGGCTAAAACAACCAAAGAAAGAGCCTCCATTGATGTATTTTTGGTAGTGGTGTTGTTATTTTTGGGGTGGTTTCAACTTTCAAATGCTATTTATAGACTTATTATAGTTGATTTTTCCCCCCTCTTACTATGGTTTTTTATATTTTACTTTTGGAAAACGAATAACATTGTGGCTGTAATCTTCAAACAAAAGACAATGGTCTCTCTTGCTATTCTTTAGGTAATTAAGACATTTTTTTTTTCCTGTTGAGATTGCAATCTGTGTCAAAAGTATACCAAATCTAGAATACTTTTCAAAAGTATACCAAATCTACAATCTCAAGGCAACTTGATTAGTTATACTGATAAACTAATATTTTTATGCACCCAAAAAAGTTAAATAAAAAAACTAATATTTTTATGAATTATTTAAATAAAGAAAAATTACACTTTGTTTTTTTAAACGAAAGAAAAATTACTTTAAAATAAATAAATGATGTACATAATTGTTATATACGAAAAATCAAATATGACTTGTAATATATATGATGGACTAATGTGATGAACCGATGGTCAGTTTGGGTCAAACACGTAGATTTTTCTTTTCTAGACATGCCCACTATATTAGACCATCTCCAACCCTTAACTCCAATTTGTTACAATTTGTCTTCAAAATACAGCAACTTTCACACTTCCATCTCCAACCCTCAACTCCAAACCCTACTCTAAAAAGAATATTCCACTTAATATTCTATTTCAACCAATCAAAACCAATCAAACAATTAAATAACAAAAAAAAAAGTAGCACAAGAGCTGCGCTACTTCTACAAGAGGCGTTAGATCTGGCGCTGCTCCACCTCCATCAACAAAGTAGTGCAGCTGATTGGCGTTCGGTTGGAGATGAGAGTTGCTGCAAAATGGAGATTCGGTGCTCGGTTAGAGATGCCCTTATCATGTATATATAAAGATTGATGGGATATGTCCAGGGGCGGATGTATGTGCAAAGTAGCCTGGGTTGTAGCCCAGGCTAGCTTTTTTTAAAAAAAACTCCAAGTTATAAAATTTTTACATTTGTGCCATTGTATTAGAGTCTTTCAAGTTTCAACATTGCCCATACCATACAAATCTATTTACCAATCCAACCCAACTAAAAACAAAATAAGAAATAAAATAGAGCATCAAACAAACAGAGTATCAAAGACAGCAAAGCAAAGTATCGAACAAAAAAAAAAAAAAAAAAAAATTAAGCAAAAACTTACCAAGTCGTTCCAATAACAAGTCAACATAATTGTTCAACATTCTCTCCAATCCTGTCCCACTCTCAAGAGGTGAGTAATTAAGTTTAATCATTTCTCTTAATCTTCTTTGATTGATTATTTATGTACAAATACTACAAAATTAATATTTAGGGTTTATTTTTCCTAATTAGAAACCCCAAATTGTACTGTATTCTTTAATTTGTTTCTATTCATTCGGTCAAATTTGTAGAAGTTTAAATAAAATAATGTTATAATTATAATGTTAACTTATTTTAGATACTTGTCAAAATTGATTGAGATTTATTTTGGGGAAAATATGATATTTTTATCACTCTATAACTCTATATTGTTTGGTTGCAGTTGTAGTTGCAGATATGTTATATACTTATATGATCTTTTGAAAAGAATTTTATCATGCTTGGATTCTAATTAAAAATGTGTGACCTAGTAAAAATATTTTAGGATTACCAAGCTTTATTGCTTTGTCAAAAATGGATTTTGCTAGTGGAATTAAATGGATATGGTGTTTTATTTGTTTATTTATTACTATCATTTTTGTTGTTTCCATTCAATCTTTTAGGGTGCTAAATGTAGCATAAATGTAGGATAATTTAATAACACATTCACACCAATTTTTTTAATTTTTAATTTTTTTATATCAAATCTTAACAGTATTTTATTAGTTTGGATGCATTTTACTAGCAGTAAGTTGACATATGTACATAGTTTTTTTCTTTGTTCATATCATGACAATTCAATTAATATTTTAGGTTATAATGTCGGACAATTATATGCCCAAGCCAAACAACACAATCACTTCATACTTTGAAAAAGAAAAGACTATGGCCAATCATCAACGATAGAACGAGCATTTTCATCTATGAAACTTATTAAAACCTCACTTTGTAGTAAGATGGAGGATGAATTTCTTGCAAATTGTTTGGTTGTCTATGTGGAGAGAGAGATTACGGATACCATTAACTTAAATTCCATAATAGATGAGTTTGATGCTGTGAAAACTCATAAGACAAAATTGAGATAGTTCGTTATTGTATTGGAATTGCATTTTTGTGTCTTATTTAGTTGTTATCTTTTAAAAAGTTTATGTATTATGTTTAAAATATGAATTTTGAGGGGTAAGGTTCATTATATCCCCTCCTATCTAAATGTATCTAAAAGTTTATGTATTATGTTTATGTGGCATCTTCACAGAATCAATAACCCAATTTACACCAAAACATAGTTTTTGGGACGAAATCTAATTTTTAGGACGGTGTAATTCACATGCCTTGACTTTTAGTAAACTCATATTTGATTCAAATTTCCAACACATCTCCATAAGTGAATTTCCGCAAGTGAATTCACATTGTCTTTCACGTGGCTTCTTTACTAGTGAATAGAGGGTTTTTTTTTTATTAATATATATATATCTTATGTTTGTTAAAACCCGTTTAAAATGTTATTTTATTTTATATCTTTCGGGTCAAAAAGCTCTTTTTCCCCCTTTTATTTTTTTATTTTAAGATAAAGTGTCTCAATTATTTTGAATATTCATTTGTTTATAATTTATTACAATCATAATCTTTCTTTAATTGGATATCTAACGATATAAAAAGTTTTAATCATGGTGGAAACGTTTGTGGAGATTGTTGATCCCTTTAAAAATTAAACATAAATAAAAAATAAAAACATTATGAAGTTCACATTATTAATTTGTAAATAGATTGATCTTGTTTTTACTGTCAAAAAAAAAAAAAAAAAAGTTCTTATTTCTAGTGCTATATTGAGAAGAGTAAGGGGTCGTTTGTTTTTTCCATTTAAAACTTAATGGCTCTGAATTGAACTCATTAAGTTGTTTTGTTTATTTTTTTAAGTGGTCAAACTGCTTAAAAATATCGAATCCACAACCTTATGATACTCGAATCGTATTACATTATTATATAAATTTGAGGTTTCTTTAGAGGGTATAGTAGTATACTCGAATCCACAACCTTATGATACTGGTGTGAGAGGTTTACTACCGGACCAACCTCGTTTTATAATAATTGATCGTCCTTTATTTTGATTTGATTATTTCCTCTAATAATTATTAATTGAGTTTTTTTTTAAGCAGCAGTCACATCGACATGGATTATGGCAAAAAAAAAAAAAAAAAATGTGTCAAGAAAAAATTATGGCAAAATAAAGGGTAAATTGCACATACACCCTGACATTAGGCCCAAATATTGGAGTACACAACTTTTGATTAAAATTACATAATCCCAAAAACGAATTCAACACTGCCTAAAACAAGCTTTGGACAATGTTTCAACTTTCAAATTTCTATTATTATTATTATTATATTATATGGTTATGATATTTATGGTTTCCTTCTAGAAAACTTTTTAAAATAATTTATTCAAGTATTTAGTTAAGGGTTTCCAATAGATCGAGACATTAAATTATGAATAATACTAAACATCCCACCTAAAATCCTAATTTTTCAACTCAACACATGTATGGTGTCAAATTATGAGTGGATACACATTAATGATACTTTATCTCACCTACCACATTATTCGTTCTGATATTATATTTTTTTGTTATTTGATATATACCGCATGGTCATATTTCGTTGGCCATCGTTATCACCGACGGTGGACTTAAAAGTTGAAGAGCAATACTTTGATGTAAAAGATCCATTATTGTTTATTTGTTTTGATACTACCTATCTCTATCACTTCTTTGAATTCAACAGTTCAATAAAATCTTATATCAAAAAATTAAATAAATAATAATTCAATAAAATCACATCATATGTGTTAGTTAGTTCAATGTCGGGTGTTAAGAAAAAAAAAAAAAAAAAACTTGTGGCGTGTCAATAGATCCACCTAATTTTAAATTATAATTATTATAAAAAATATATCTAAATTTACATTTTTACCTAAAACCTCAATAAATAAATAAATAAATAAATAAATAAAAAACATTATGAAGTTCACATTATTAATTTGTAAATAGCTTGATCTTGTTCTTATTGTCAAAAAAAAAAAAAAAGAAAAAAAGAAAAAAAAGGAAGTTCTTGTTTCTAGTGTTATATTGAGAAGAGTAAGGGGTAGTTTGTTTTTTCTACTTAAAACTTAATGGGTTTGAATTGAACTCATTAAGTTGTTTTATTTGTTTTTTTTTAAATGGTCAAACCGCTTAAAAATATCAAAAAACAACTTAAAAAATAAAGTAAGAAATCTTGGCTTTAACACCCATTTTGACACCCGAGGCCTCTACTAAGCAAGGAACCCCCCAACGAACTCACCACTCTACTGTCAAACGAGTTCAGTTTCGATTCCTGGATAAAAAAGACCATGGGTTTGTGAGACCGCACTAGGATGCTAACCAACCTCCTTTTTTCACTATGACCGAAACCTCTGATATTCCAAGAGAGCGCCAACATAAAAACTGCATGAAACCCCTGCAAACCAGACCAACACCGCAAGCTTACTTCAATCTCACCAAGTCTTCTTTCTCCCTTCTCGCTATTTCCTTTACTATATATGGCTCTGCCTCGAACCCAAGCGTAGCCCCGATTTCTATTACCTTAGATATTTCTTCATCTAGGCCCTAAGAACCAACCTTAGCCCCCATGTTGCCTAATATGTTTTTTTATAGATACATAAATGAGTGTTCTTATCACCGAGCCACATTGAGCGGTGGTGTAACTGATATGTTGATGCTTAATTTATTTATATAGTAATATGGATTTTACCTATGTTATTATCAATATTGTGACATGTAGTCATCAAAAAGTTGTATAGTAAAAGATTGTTCATTTAATTTGTCTATCTCCATTCACCTTAGCATTACTCTTTTTAGTATTAGTACCTAGCATTCACGGTTCACCCAAAGTCCCAAATGCTTTCTTCTCCTTTTAGTGATTTTGTGTTGTATTTTTTTTTTTTCAATAACAACTGCAATGCAATGGATTCACAACGAGCTAGGTTGAATAAAGTCTTATTAGTGGTTTAGTACATACATAACATTCATAGATTGTTAATTGTACAGGAAAGTTCAAGAGTACTTAAGAGGGGTACCAGTACAGGAGGCTGAATAAAGAAACTTTGATAACGTACATGAAAGTAAAAACTAGCTAGTAATCAATAAAGATGGAGTGGAAGTCGTGGCTCCATGACTGCAACAAGTGGGTACTTCCTTGGTGTTGTCAATCCAAAAACTTCTTCCATGCTAATATCTTCAACCTTCATGTGATCCTCTGGTAACTTCCAGTGAAAGCCATGTAACATATTAGCCAAACTAGACCTAATCATCTTCAATCCAAGGCTATATCCAGGGCACATCCTCCTCCCTGAACCAAACGGCAACAGCTCAAAACTCTGTCCCTTCACATCCATATCCACCTTCCCCTGCAGAAACCTCTCAGGACGAAACTCTTCGGGTTCGTCCCAAAACGAAGAGTCTCTGCCGATGCTCCAACTGTTGATGAACACTCTGGTTCCTTTGCGGATGTCGTATCCGGCAACGTTGCAATCTTCTTGAGCCAAGTGTGGGGCTAGCAGGACGGCCACCGGGTGTTTCCTCATAGTCTCCTTCATAATAGCATTTATGTATGGAAGTTGTGGGATGTCTTTCTCTTCCACCCATCTCTCTCTTCCGATCACTCTGTCAAGCTCCTCTGTTGCCTTCTCAATCAGGTTCGGCTGTTTCATGAGTTCAGACATTGCCCATTCCATTGTTGTGGCTGACGTGTCTGTGCCTCCAGCTATTAGATCCTGCTCATCATGAATCAACGACAATAATGCATGTTAAAATTAATCTCAGCCACTGATTACGTATATCAGCCACTGATTTTTTTTTTTTTTTTTTAATGATTCAGATCATTTGCTCTGTTAATCTACATCAGGATAAAGATTAGCTCAAGAGAGATTCTCAATCCGTTGTTTTTTGAGTTTTTGCTGTAATTTGATAACGATTGAGAATCTCAGTCACCAATTAAAAATGTCAGCAGATCTATTATCAGCTCTACTTAGGATCTCAATCATTTCTTTTAAAAAACTATAAACAAAAAAAAAAAAAAAATGGAATATTAGATACCTGCGTCAACCCATTGACACTGTCATAATTGAGCTTGACTTCAAGATTAGGATCATCAGCAAGTTGCAACAGCAAATCCACCATGTCTTTTGGCATAGAATCCTCCATTAATCCTTTCATTTTACTCTTGTGTTCATCAAAAACATGGTCATGAAATCGATCCATTTTCTTTCTCAAGGCTTTCATTCGCTTCACGTACCCTTGAAGGTCCATGAAATCCAACCACGGAATCCAATCTCCAATATTAAGCACTCCATTGAGCAAGAGCAACTCGTCAAGCATCTCTTGAAACTCTTTAAGAGTCACAACCGCAGTTTCAAATTCGGATTCGCTAAAATACTTCTTCCCCAACACGATTCTACTCATAATACTAAGTGTAACGCGCGAGAGATGCTCTTTAAGCAGAACAGGCTTCCCGGACAAGGCGTAGAGACGAGAGACAAAGGCACGCAACTCTTCAACACGAATGTATTCGTAAGACTCGAGTCTTTTCGAGCTAAAAAGCTCGGATAGGAAAATTTTACGTCCTTGGCGCCAATATGGTCCGTAGGGAGCCCAAGTGATGTTCCGATAATTGTAAGTTATGTACTTGCCGGCTGCGGTTTGTGGTCTGGAGGCAAAGACATGATCGTGTGTTTTGAGAAATTGCTTTGCCATCTCTGCCGAGGAAGCAACAACGACAGGAAAAGAGCCAAACGTGAGTTGCATTATGGGTCCATATTTTTGTGCTAGTTTGTGAAGAGATTGGTGAGGGAGTGGGCCGATGAGGTTGAGGTTGCCGATTACAGGCCATGGTTTAGGACCTGGTGGAAGTTGCAGTGGAGGGTGGCGCTGCCGCCAGGAAGTTGAAATTTTTTTGAGGAAGGCTAGAGTAACTAGTAGCCATGTCACGGCTAAAACAACCAAAGAAAGAGCCTCCATTGATGTATTTTTGGTGGTGGTGGTGTTGTTATTTTTAGGGTGGTTTCGAATGCTATTTATAGACTTATTATAGTTGATTTTTCCCCTCTTGCTGTGGTTTTTTATTTTTTGCTTTTGGAAAACGGATAACATTGTGGCTGAAATCTTCAAACTAAAGACCAATGGTTTCTCTTGCTATTCTTTAGGTAATTAAAACGTTTTTTTTTTCCTGTTGAGATTGCAATCTGTGTCAAAAGTATACCAAATCTAGAATACTTTTCAAAAGTATACCAAATCTACAATCTCAACTCTGCTTAATTAATTATACTGATAAACTAATATTTTTATGCACCCAAAAAAAAATAATAATAATACTTTTTATGAATTATTTAAATAAAGAAAAATTACTTTAAAATAAATAAATGATGTACATAATTGTTTTATACTAAAAATCAAATATGACTTGTAATATATATGATGGACTAATGTGATGAGCCGATGGTCAGTTTGGGTAAAACAGGCAGATTTTTCTTTTCTTGACATGCCACTATATTATCATGTATATATAAAGATTGATGAGACATGTCATTAATGATTGCCATGTTATGATCTAATATGTATTATGGATAAGTGTGATGGACCAATGGTCTACATGACCCATTTAAGGATCAAGAATACAACCGAATTAGCACTCTTAATAGTACTATGTTTGTCACCCGCCTAACATCCATTACATAACTCAGAAGTGCATCTTTGAAGAAGCAAGGACGTTGTAATTCACATGCCTTGACTTTTAGTAAACTCATATTTGATTCAAATTTCCAACACATCTCCGTAAGTGAATTTCTGCAAGTGAATTCACAGTGTCTTTCAGTGTCTTTCACGTGGCTTCTTTACTAGTGAATAGAGGGGTTTTTTTTTATTAATATATATATATATATATATGTTAAAACCCGTTTAAATGTTGTTTTATTTTATATCTTTGGGGTCCCCCCCCCCCCCCCCTCTTTTTTTAAAGATAAAGTGTCTCAATTATTTTGAATATTCATTTGTTTATAATTTATTACAATCATAAGCTTTTTTTTTAAGATAAAGGGTCTCAATTATTTTGAATATTCATTTGTTTATAATTTATTACAATCATAAGCTTGTTTTAATTGGATATCTAATGATATAAAAAGTTTTAATCATGGTGGAAACGTTTGTGGAGATTGTTGATCCCTTTAAAAATTAAAATTTTTATTTGGAAGACTTGTTATGACTAGATTCCCACCATGTCTAACCTTGCTCGAAGGGGAATAAATGTGGAGGATAGATGCCTAAGAACAGGGGCGAAGCCAGGATTTTGGCTTTACAGGGGCCAAGACAAAAATTAATATTGCAGGTCACGCAATCTTCAAATAATATCAGTAGGAATCCCACACAAGAAAAAGTGTAGAATCCCGTACCTGATATTTTTTAACAAAATGTGATACCAGTCGGTGTTAAAAGTAATGATACAAATAAATAAATGAAATAGACATTAACTAATTAAAATGTAACACGTTTATTTTATATCTAGAAAATTATTTATAACTAAATCAATCTAATTTTCTTCCTAATTTTCATTTCAATTACATAATCAAAGAGTATATGAGAAAACATCTTTTATTTTGTTGTAAAACCTATGCCTATTCTTAAAGGTATGCATAACTGAAAATAATATTTTAATATTTCCCGATTTATAAAATATAAATTTCAATAGCTTAATTAAAATATTATTATACCATTGATATATTTAAATCACAATTATTTACATACTAGTAACTTAATTTTATAATATTCACGTCAAACCAAATTAACTTATAATAATTTTGAACAAAATTTAAATAATAAACTAATAAAATAAATTTACCAAAATCATATTAATAATTAACTTAACAAAATAAATAATATATGTAGTCGCTATAAGAGTTCAATATTTACTTAATCTGTTCTAGTGAAATCTAAAAATTATATATATAATACACACTAGATTATTTAATAATGTATGAAATAATAGGAAATTAAAATATTAAAATGGATTGATTGTGTTTCCTATTTTCATGGTCAATAGAATTATAAAAACAAAAATTATTAGTTAATTTATATTATTAAAATAATAAAGGGACAAGATAATATTATCACCTATTTTGTTTATATATCATATTTTATGTACAATAGTTTGTTTTTTTTTTATTGGTTCACATTTTAATTTTATATATAATAGAATTGCTTTTTTCGTTTTTTATTGGATGTGGGGGTCATGGCCCCTATGGGCCCCCCCTTACATTCGCCTCTGCCTAAGAAGTAAAAGACCTGTGGAGTCCACCATTCATGCCCTTTGGGACTACCTAAAGCTCAAGATTGCTAACGTTGAGTGGATCCCAACGAAGATGAAGGTCAGAGGTAATTACACAGGTTTCTTTGATCTTATTCTTGATTGCTCCACCTATATGAATGATGAGAACCTGGGATTATTTTGTACTATTGTTTGGAAAGTTTGGTCCCTTCGCAATTCTCTCCTGCATATAACTCCCCTAATCTGAATACCCTAAGTGTGGTTGGTTGGATTAGGACTTACCTTGAAGATTTTTAAAATATTGCTGATAAGAAGAAGCTGGTTGGTAGGCGTGAGAGGAGTTTGGGGGCTTTGTGGAGACCGTCGGAAGATAGGGGTATAAAGATTAATTGCAAAGCAGTGGTGGATACAACTGATGGTATAATTGGTTTCGGCATTGTTATTCGTGATTCTTCGGGCTTTCTTTTGGCCTCGTGCTCTCAAATGGTGGAGGCCACTTATGATACCCAAACTGCTGAAGCTGTGGCTATCATGAGAGGGCTAATTTTTGGCATGGATTGCGGTTTGTCACCAGGTTCCTTGGAGTCGGAAGTGGCGCTGGTAGTGAAGTGGATCCAGGAAGGAAGCCATTTGGACTCTGATTATGGTAGCATTCTTGCTGACATTTCTAAATTGATGTATGGCTGTGGAAGGATCATCATTAACCAGGTCCATAATTCTGCCAATCAAGTGGCCTTGGGTCTTGCTAAGAATGTTCTGTTGATGGTCGATGACGTTTTCTGGTTGGAGGAAATCTCTCCATGTGTTAGGATCGCTGTGGAGGCCAACATGGCCACTTAATCTTTCTTGTTGTTTGTCTTTGTTTCTGCTTTGTTCTGTTTTGTCAATATATATATTTATATATATTAAAAAAATTTAAGTCAGTGCATCCTGATATAACTTCGTAACGATATTGAATGTGAGCCACTAGATCAGGACTGATATATATATATATATATATATATATTTATGTATATGTACATACATACTAGTACTAGTAAAAGATCTCTCCTAAGCTCTATTTGAAAAGTCATTTTAAACACACTCTCAATATTCTATGTTTATGTATATATATATATAGGAATTCTATTATCAGTTCGAACTGATATAACTGATAAAAGTTATATCAGTTCCTTGTATGTGGGCCACTGGATTTAAATACTTTGACTTGGCTGTATGCACTTGTCAGTCAAAGTATTTAAATCCAGTGACCCACATACAAGGAACTGATATAACTTTTGTTAATTCGAACCGATAATAGAAAGACTGTATCTATATCTATATATATATATATATATATATATAACTCAAACCTAAGACATTTTCGAGCTAAATGAGCGATTTTGCCACTAAGCCATATTAGGTGGTGGTCCTCAATGTTCCACTTTATTAGTTAGTTTTGTTGTCCGTAACAATTGATCTACTTATATATATATATATATATATATATATATATATATATAGGTCATGCTATAGAATACCAGTGTACCCATACACCGTGTAGGAAATATTATGATCGTAATTTGAAAAGGTGTGATCCAACATTCGATCGCAATATGTTCTACATATTGTATGGGTACACCGGTGTTATATATATACAGAAATTCTATTATCAGTTCGAACTGACAAAAGTTATATCAGTTCCTTGCATGTGGGCCACTAGATTTAAATACTTTGACTTGGCTGTATGCACTTGTCAGTCAAAGTATTTAAATCTAGTGGCCCACATACAAGGAACTGATATAACTTTTGTCAGTTCGAACTGATAATAGAAAGACTGTATATATATTCTCATCTAAGCATGGGCCCTAACATTTTAAGGTGGGCCATGAGCTTTTTCCAAAAGAGTGACGATATTTGCACCCTAAAAAAAATTTATGTGCACCCCTTTTATACGTATACCCCGTTATAAAATTTTAAAAGATGAAATTTTGTAAGCACACCCCTCATATTACCGAATATGCCCTTTCTTTAAATATTTAAAAAGTATTATAAATAAAACAATTATAAAACAAATAATTAATATATATTGATATTTCCTAGATCCTTTATATGGATCAAATATCAATTTTCAGACCCTTGTTGGATCAAGGTTTCAGGTCCCCTTTCTCTCTCTCTCCCCATCTGGTTCATCATCATCATCACATTTTTTATGTTGTTTCTTTGAAAGATTTATGATCATTAATGGAGCTTTTATTATACACCGGTCACTAACCACGCTTTATTCCGGTAATTCCAAAATGAACTCTCGATGAGCTTGGAAGAGAAAAAATGGTGTCCAGTTTTTTGGCACTATTTCTACGCTTAAAATAAATCTAGAAATTTTAATCAATGATACTTTTTGAATTTGGGAAGAGTCGCACTCCTCCCAATGACTTCTTCATTTTTTTAGAAGATTATTGACATTTATGATTTGAGTTTTTGTATTTAATTTGTTTTTTTTTTTTAGTTAAAAATTGGAAAAGGTAAAATAGTTTTATTTTTTTAGTTAAAAATTGGAAAAAGTAAAATAGTTTGATTTTTTTTTTAATACTTCCGGTAATTTTTATTTTATTATTATTATATTTTTGAATTAAAATATTAATAATTTATTTTAAGGGTAATATTGTAATTTTGAAAATATTTAAATTTTAGGGTGTATATACGGTTTTAGAGGAGTGTAAATATCGTCACTCTTTCTAAATTCAAAAAAATCAAAATGTATTCTAATAGTTCAAATGGAAAAAAAAAAAAAAATTCTTTAATGCACAATTATTCAGAACACTACCAAAGGTATTATATTATGTATCATGAAGAATCAATCATATACAATTTTTTTATACCATATAACATGATTTTACATTTTTACAACCGAATGCTACATGAAACTAAGAAAAAGGTCTGTGCTTATTTGATAATTGACAAACAAGTATAATATCATATTTAATTATTTTGGAAGGGTGTTTAATTCATGGTCAAATTATATCAATTTAATTTATTTGTTTTTGAAAGTTGAAACCATACACCAAGCACATCAATGATACATAGAGATTTGTTGAAATCAAACATGATAGGCGCACCTTATATATCTACTTAGATGTGTTTGGATTTGCTGCAATTAGTTTATATAATTGATTGCCCTTTTTTTGAAGTATTACATTATTATATAAATTTGAGGTTTTTTTAGAGGGTATAATAGTATACTTGAACCCACAACCTTAACTTTATGATACTGATGTGAAAGGTTTACCACTGAACCAACCTCGTTTTATAATAATTGATCGTCCTTTATATTGCTTTGATTATCTCCTCTAATAATTATTAATTGGGTTCTTTTTTAAGCAGCAATCACATCGACATAGATTACAGCAAAAAAAACGTGTCAAGAAAAAATTATGGCAAAATAATGGGCAAATTGCACATGCACCCTACCATTAGGCCTAAATATTGGAGTATGCAACTTTTGATTAAAATTAAATAATCCCAAAAACGAATTCAACACTGCCTAAAACAAGCTTTGGACAATGTTTCAACTTTCAAATTTCTATTATTATTATTATTATTATATTATATGGTTATGATATTTATATTACGGTTTGCTTTTGGAAAACTTTTTAAAATAATTTATTCAAGTATTTAGTTAAGGGATTCCAATAGATCGAGACATTAAATTATGAATAATGCTAAACATCTTACCTAAAACCCAATTTTTCAACTCAACACATGTGGCATGTGTGGTGTTAAATTGTGAATGAATACACATTAATGATGTTTTATCTCACCTAACACATTATTCGTTCTGATATTATATTTTTCTGTTATTTGATATATACCACATGGTCATATTTCGTTGGCCATCGTTATCACCGATGGTGGACTTAAAAATTGAAGAGCAATACTTTGATGTAAAAGATCCATTATTGTTTATTTGTTTTGATACTACCTATCTCTATCACTTCTTTGAATTCAACAGTTCAATAAAATCTTATATCAAAAAATTAAATAAATAATAATTCAATAAAATCACATCATATGTGTTAGTTCAATGCCAAAATGGGTGTTAAGAAAAAAAAAAAAAAAAAAAAACTTGTGGGGTGCAATAGAACCACCCAATTTTCAATTATTATTATTATTAAAAAAAATATCTAAATTTACATTTTTGCCTAAAACCTCAAAAAAAAAAAAAAAAAAAAAAAAATTATGAAGTTCACATTATTATTTGTAAATAGCTTGATCTTGTTCTTACTATCAAAAAGAAAAAAAAAGTTATTGTTTCTAGTGCTATATTGAGAAGAGTAAGGGGTTGTTTGTTTTTTCCACTTAAAATCTAATGGGTCTGAATTGAACTTATTAAGTTGTTTTGTTTGTTTTTTTAAGTGGTCAAACCGCTTAAAAATATCAAAAAACAACTTAAAAAATAAAGTAAGAAATCTTGGCTTTAACACCCATTTTGACACCCGATGCCTCTACTAAGCAAGGAACCCCCCAACGAACTCCCCACTCTGCTGTCAAACGAGTTCAATTTCGATTCCTGGATAAAAAAGACCATGGGCTTGTGAGACCGCACTAGGCTGCTAACCAACCTCCTTTTTTCACTCCGACCGAAACCTTTGATATTCTAAGAGAGCGCTAACATAGAAACTGCACGAAACCCCTGCAAACCAGACCAACACTGCAAGCTTACTTCAATCTCACCAAGTCTTCTTTCTCCCTTCTCGCTATTTCCTTTACTATATATGGCTCCGCCCCATTAAAATCGAACCCAAGCGCAGCCTCGGTTTCTATTACCTTAGATATTCCTTCATCTAGGCTCCAAGAACCAACCTTAGCCCCCAAGTTGCCTGATATGTTTTTTTTTATAGATACATAAATGAGTGTTCTTATCACCGAGCCACATTGAGTGGTGGTGTAACTGATATGTTGATGCTTAATTTATTCATATAGTGATACGGATATTACCTATGTTATTATCAATATTGTGACATGTAATGTAGTCATCAAAAAGTTGTATAGTAAAAGATTGTTCATTTAATTTGTCTATCTTCACTCACCTTAGCATTACTCTTTTTAGTATTAGTACCTAGCATTCACGGTTCACCCAAAGTCCCAAATGCTTTCTTCTACTTTTAGTGATTTTGTGTTGTATTTTTCTTTTTTCAATATCGACTGCAATGCAATGGATTCACAACGAGGTTGAATAAAGTCTTATTAGTGGTTTAGTACATACATAACATTCATAGATTGTCTGTCAAAAAAAAAAAAAACATTATAGATTGTTAATTGTACAGGAAAGTTCAAGAGTACTTGAGAGGGGTACCAGTACAGGAGGCTGAATAAAGAAACTTTGATAACGTACATGAAAGTAACAACTAGCTAGTAATTAATAAAGATGGAGTGGAAGTCGTGGCTCCATGACTGCAACAAGTGGGTACTTCCTTGGTGTTGTCAATCCATAAACTTCTTCCATGCTAATATCTTCAACCTTCATGTGATCTTTTGGTAACTTCCAGTGAAAGCCATGTAACATATTAGCCAAACTAGACCTAATCATCTTCAATCCAAGGCTATATCCACGGCACATCCTCTTTCCTGAACCAAACAGCAACAACTCAAAATTCTGTCCCTTCACATCCATATCCACCTTCCCCTGTAGAAACCTCTCGGGACGAAACTCTTCGGGTTCGTCCCAAAACGAAGCGTCTCTACCAATGCTCCAGCTGTTGATGAACACTCTGGTTCCTTTGCAGATGTGGTATCCGACAATGTTGCAATCTTCTTGAGCCAAGTGTGGGGGTAGCAGGATGGTCACCGGGTGTTTCCTTATAGTCTCCTTCATGGTAGCATCTATGTATGGAAGCTGTTGGATGTCTTTCACTTCCACCCATCTCTCTCTTCCGATCACTCTGTCAAGCTCCTTTGTTGCCTTCTCGATCAGGTGTGGTTGTTTCATGAGTTCAGACATTGCCCATTCCACTGTTGTGGCTGACGTGTCCATGCCTCCAGCTATTAGATCCTGCTCATCATGAATCAACGATAATAATGCATGTTAAAATTAATCTCAGCCACTGATTACGTATATCATCAAATCTGTTGATGTGAGGATAAAGATGAGAATCTTAATCCATTATTTTTTGAGTTTTTGTTGTAATCTGATTTTTTTTAATGATTCAGATCCTCTGCTCTGTTAATCTAGCTCAGGATAAATCTTAGCTCAAGAGAGATTCTCGATGTCCCGCATTCAGCTCAAAATATTTTTCGACTCCTTAAAATCATTTTTCAAGAGTATAATATTTTAAACAAAATTTTTGCTATTGGCTTTGATAATGCTGCAAGCAATACCGCATATATTAATCTACTTAGGATCTCAATCATTTCTTTAAAAAAAGAATAGAATATTAGATACATGCGTCAACCCATTGACACTGTCATAATTGAGCTTGACTTCAAGATTAGGATCATCAGCAAGTTGCAACAGCAAATCCACCATGTCTTTTGGCATAGAATCCTCCATTAATCCTTTCATTTTACTCTTGTGTTCATCAAAAACATGGTCATGAAATCGATCCAATTTCTTTTTCAAGGCTTTCATTCACTTCACGTACCCTTGGAGGTCCATGAAATTCAACCACGGAATCCAATCTCCAATATTAAGCACTCCACTGAGCAAGAACAACTCGTCAAGCATCTCTTGAAACTCTTCAAGAGTCACAACCGCAGTTTCAAATTTGAATTCGCTAAAATACTTCTTCCCCAACACGATTCTGCTCATAGTGCTAAGTGTAACGCGCGAGAGATGCTCTTTAAGCATAACAGGCTTCCCGGACAAGGCATAGAGACGAGAGACGAGAGACGAGAGACAAAGGCATGCAACTCTTCAACACGAATGTACTCGTAAGACTCGAGTCTTTTTGAGCTAAGAAGCTCGGATAGGAAAATTTTACGTCCTTGGCGCCAATACGGTCCGTAGGGAGCCCAAGTGATGTTTCGATAATTGTAAGTTATGTACTTGCCGGTTACGGTTTGCGGTCTGGAGGCAAAGACAGAATCGTGTGTTTTGAGAAATTGTTTTGCCATCTCTGCCGAGGAAGCAACAACGACAGGAAAAGAGCCAAACGTGAGTTGCATTATGGGTCCATATTTTTGTGCTAGTTTGTGAAGAGATTGGTGAGGGAGTGGGCCGATGAGGTTGAGGTTGCCGATTACAGGCCATGGTTTAGGACCTGGTGGAAGTTGCAATGGAGGGTGGCGTTGCCGCCAGGAAGTTGAAATTTTTTTAAGGAAGGCTAGAGTAACTAGCAACCATGTCACGGCTAAAACAACCAAAGGAAGAGCCTCCATTGATGAATTTTTGGTGGTGGTGTTGTTATTTTTGGGGTGGTTTCGAATGCTCCCCAAAATATAAAAGGGAAATGCTATCTACCTTTCCCATTTGCCTTTCTCATTTGCCTTTCCCACTCATTACTTGACACGTATACATTTTTTCATTTAATAAAAAGCTTTCACTTTTTACTACAAAGCTTGTTTACATTTTTACCCATAATATTTAATAACACGTTTTTATCCCTAACATTTAATAACACGTGTATATATATATATATACAGTCTTTCTATTGTCAGTTCGTCCTGACAATAAATATATCAGGACGAAGAATGTAGATCATAGATTATGGAGAAGTTTTGACAAGTGCATACACTTTGAGTCAAAGTATGTAAATCTAGTGATCCACATTCTTCGTCATAATATATTTATTGTTAGGACGAACTGATAATAGAAAATCTGTATATATATATATATATATATATATATATATATATATATATTTCCATCTAAACAGGTGCCCTAACATTTTAAGGTGGGCCATGTGCTTTTTCCAAAATTCTTCATCTTTGTTACTGTATTTGTCCACACTTTATGAATTATCGATTAAATAACATATCAAAATATATCTATCGCAGATAAGATAGCCCATATTATTCAGCTTCCATTTTTTATTTTTTTGACAAACAAAGGTTTATTAGTACACTTCTCTTCCATATATCACTTAATTAGCATCCCATAATTCAAAAAATCTAAATGTATTCTAATAGTTCAAATGGAAAAAAAAAAAAAAAAAAAATTCTTTAATGTACAATTATTCAGAACACTACCAAATATATTATATTATGTGTCATGAATAATCAGCCATATACATTTTTTATACCATATGACATGATTTTACATTTTTACGATCGAATGCTTCATGAAACTAAGGAAAAGGTTCATGCTTATTTGATAACTGACAAACAAGTATAATATCATATTTAGTTATTTAGGAAGGGTGTTTAATTCATGGTCAAATTATATCAATTTAATTTATTTGTTTTTGAAACCATACACAAGCACATCAATGATATATAGAGACTTGTAGAAATCAAATATGGTAGTCGTAGTTTAGATATCTATTTAGATGTGTTTGGATTTGTTGCAATTAGTTTATATAATTGATTGTCCTTTTAAAAAAAAAAAAAAAAAAAAAAGGTATTACAATATAACATAAATTCAGGGTTTTTTAAGAGGGTGTACTCAAACCTACAACCTTATAGTATTGATATAAGAGATTTACCACCGGACTAACCTCGTCTTATAATAATTGATCGTCCTTTATTTTGCTTTGATTATTTCCTCTAATAATTATTATTTGGGTTTTTTTTTTAATCAGCAGTCACATCGACATGAATTATGACAAAAAAAAAAAAAAACGTGTCAAGAAAAAATTATGGCAAAATATAGGGCAATTTGCACCCTAACATTAGGCTTAAATATTGGAGTATGCAACTTTTGATTAAAATTACATAATCCCAAAAACGAATTCAATAGTTTGTTTAGATATCTATTTAGATGTGTTTGGATTTGCTGCAATTAGTTTATATAATTGATTGTCCTTTTTTTCAAGTATTATATTATTACATAAATTCAGGGTTTTTTAGAGAGTGTACTCGAATCCACAACCTTATGATACTAGTATGAAGGATTTACCATCGGACTAACCTTGTCTTATAATAATTGATTGTCCTTTATTTTGCTTTGATTATTTCCTCTAATAATTGGATTATTTTTTAATCAGCTGTCACATCGATATGATTTATGGCAAAAAAAAAAAACGTGTCAAGAAAAATTATGGCAAAATAATGGGCAATTTGCACATGCACCTAACGTTAGGCCTAAATATTGGAGTATGCAACTTTTGATTAAAATTATATAATCCCAAAAACGAATTCAACACCGCCTAAAACAAGCATTGGACAATGTTTCAATTTTCAAATTTCTATTATTTGTTATTATATTATATGGTTATGATATTTATATTACAGTTTGCTTTTGAAAAACTTTTTAAAAATAATTTAGTCAGTCATGGGTTTCCAATAGATGAGACATTAAATTATAAATAATACTAAACATCTCATCTAAAATCCCAATTTTTCAACCTAACACATATGGCACGTGTGGTGTCAAATTGTGAGTGGATACATATTAATGATGATTTATTTCACCTACCATATGTATCCACTAACCATTGACATTTCAAGTGCCACATGTGTTGAGATGAAAAATATGAGATTTTAGTTGGGATGTGTAGCATTACTGTTAAATTATTAGTAGAACAAGTTGAATCAGACTTTTAACGAACTTGGATTCATCTTTGTCATTGCATGTATGTGTCCACACTTTATGAATTATTGATTAAATGATGTATCAAAATATATCTATTCCATATATCATAAAGTTGTGGGTTTGATTAGTATCCCTTAATTCCAAAAATCCAAATTTATTCTAATAGTTCAAAAGGAAGAAAAAAATATTCTTTAATACACTAGTATACATGAACACTATTCAAAAATATTATATCATGTGTCATGAATAATCAATAATATACATTTTTTTTTATATACTATATGACATGATTTTACGAAAGACTACTACATGAAACTAAGAAAAAGGTTCGAGCTTATTTGATAATTGACTAACAAGTATAATATCATATTTAGTTATTTAGAAAGGATTTTTTAATTCATGGTCAAATTATATCAATTTAATTTAATTGTTATTGAAACCAGACACATCAATGAAACATAAAGACCTATCAAAATTAAATATAGTAGTCGCAGCTTAGATATCTACTTAGCATGTGTTTGGATTTGTTGTAATATATATATATATTTTTTAATATTACAATAATTCGGGTTCGGGTTTTTTGGGGGTGGGGAAGAGACTCGAATACATAACCTCATAGTGTGGGTGTGAGAGGTGTAGACACAAAGAAATCCACAATTAAGTTAGGTCGACGGGTGGGCACTGACAACCTGTAGAACAAAAAAAAAAAAGCGGTAGCGAACCATATGAGGGGGTGTTCCCTTTGGGGACTCTCTGACGCTTAAGTCAGCTAGGTGAGGTATTGATAGATAAAAAGAGGAAAAACAGATTAAGATTTATAGGCAAACCATAGGTCTACGTAGGATGTAGAATGAATGATGGTGGAATCTGTGTAGGTCGACATGGACCAAAGTAGAGATATATGATATAATAACATTGAGGTCGACATAGACCAATGTAGAGATAGGCAATATAATGGAGATTATCTTAGATCGAGGTCTTACCGAAGGTGTCGTTCGTAGACCGGTGATTGAGAGTCGATAGAGGTCCTCTTAGATCGAGGTCCACGAGTGATGTTGACTAGATAGCTGGTGGCGTTGATCGACTATTTACATGTCGAATAGGTGTATGCCCGTCAATCATGTGGACCGAGCGACAGCTTAACAATAGCGTGAATTGCGGAGCTTATTGTTTGCTCCAAAACTTAGAGGGTGCAACCCCCCTTTGTGAATGAGAGAGAGTTGCTACTTATAAGAGAAAGGTAGTGAGCCAACGGTTAGCTCACTTAATAGCCATGATAAATGACATTGATGTAAACGTTACATACTTAGGGGTCGTTTGTTTTTTTGTCTGAAGATTGAATAGTCCTGAATTTTACTGAAGACTGAATAGTGACTGAAACCTGAATCTGAATGACATGTTGTTTTTTTTTTTTTTTTTTTTTTTTTTTTTTTTTTTTTTTTCTCACGTTTGAATGTACTATCAATATGTTTGTTTTTTAAAAATAAAATTGTCTGAAAATAAGTAATTTTACATCTATACCCATACTAATTAAAAGAAGTACTTTAACATGCAACACTATTTATAAGATTTTGCATGTTCTTCCGCAAACAAAGTTTAATTTAACAAAACAAAAAATTCATATAGGAATATAATTTTGCATGTTATTCTACAAAAAAAGTTCAAGTTCAATTTATTGTAAAAAAAAAAAAAAAAAAGGTTCAAATTCAATTTTACATATTATCAAAATATCCAGTATATATTTCTAGAAACCATTTTTGTTTTTTGTTTTTTTTTTTTTTTTTTTTTTTTTTTGTTTTGGTTTCCTGGATCATATGTAACCCAAAACCAATTTTTTATTTTATTTTTAAAGGTTCCTAGATACCTTTTTATTTTATTTTTTTATTTTTTTATTTTTTTAAATAGGTCCCTAAATTATATGCACCGGTACATATATATATATATATATATATATATATATATATATATATATAAACAATTATTCTATAACTTCTTTAAACCACGAAATCTACTCAATATCGAATGCAACCACAAAAAGAATATTTGATAAATTATATAATTACAACTATGACAATCATAACAAATTATCATTCTAGATTATGTTTAAAGAGTTCTATAATTGCCACTACATGTGTAGATAAAAAAAAAAAAAAAAAATTATAGAGTTCTTACTAGGATTTGGTAGGAGAGAAATTCAATTGTTTAATCTCAGGAAGATTTCAATATGAAAAGTGATTAGTGTTTTTTTTTTTTTTTTTTTTTCTTTCTTTCTTTCTGAAAGCCATTTAAAATAAGAAATACGTTAAAAGAAATAATTATACACCATATCAAATTAGGATAAATTTAGAAATATATCTTTTTTTGAAGGATAGACTTGGAATAAAATATTTTAATTATAATTCAGTGATTTGGAATTAAGTTAAAAGTCAGGATTTCTTAGGGGTCGTTTGTTTTTTCCACTTAAGACTTATTGGGTCTGAATTGAACTCATTAAGTTGTTTTGTTTGTTTTTTAAGTGGTCAAACAACTTAAAAATATCAAAAAACAACTTTAAAAAAAAAAGAGTAAGCCCCCGTCCTGCAGGCTGTTTTCAGCTGTTTTTGTTTTTATTTTCCAAAAATGATTTCGAATTCGTGTCCTGTAAACCGTTTTTCATTTTATTTTCAGAAATCAAAAACAAAAACAAAAACAAAGCCAAGTGTTAAAAGTGGAAATTTTGAAATACAAAAAAAAAAACTGTTTTTCATGAATTTGTTTTTGTTTTTCATTTGAAATGGGTCCCACATCATTAATAATTTTTTTTTTTTCATTTTTCTCATCCACAGATCCCATCTTCTTCTTCCTCAACTCCACTTCTTTCTTCCTCATTCATCTCCGACTGCTCGTCGCCGCTGACCGATCTGGTCTTCTCCGTCGCTCGCCGCTCGCCGCCGTCTTCTTCTTCTTCTTCTTCCTCCTCTTCCTCCTCCTCCTCCGTCGATCGCTCCGTCTCCTTCTTCTTCTTCTTCCTTTTCTTCTTCTTCCTCTTCCTCCTCCGCCGATCGCTGCCATCTTCCTCTTCCTCTTCTTCTTCTTCTTCTTCTTCTTCCTCTTCCTCCTTCGCTCGCGATCGGCGACCGATCTCTTCTTCTTCTTCTTCTTCTTCCTCTTCCTCTTCCTCCTTCACCTCTCGCCGATCGCCGATTGCCGCCGATCCCTCTTGCCGTCGCCGATTTGGTCTTCCTCCTCCTCCTCCTCCTCCGCCTCTTCTTCTTCTTCTTCTTCCTCTTCCACTGATAAGGGTTTTGTGTTAATTTATTAATTATATTTAAAAAATGGTTAATTATTTTAATTAATTTGTTTATATTAATTTCAATTTTTGAAAGTTTTCGATTTATCCTACCAGACGCGTTTTTTCCGTTTTTATTTTTAAAATACGGATTTCAGTAAATGCTACCAGACGCGTATTCGGAATTCAAAAATGAAACCAAAAACACTGTTTTCATTTTCATTTTTCTTTTCAAAAAACAAAAACAAAAAACGGCTTGTAGGACGGGCCCTAAGAAATCTTGACTTTTAACTTAATTCCAAATCACTGAATTATAATTAAAATATATTCTTCCAAGTCTATCCTCCAAAAAAAGATATATTACTAAATTTATCCTTATTTGATATGATGTAGAATTATTTCTTTTAATGTATTTCTTGTTTTAAAAGGCTTTTAGAAAGAAAGAAAGAAAAAAACCCTAATCACTTCTCATATTGAAATCTTCCTGAGATTAAACAATTGAATTTCTCTCCTACCAAATCCTGGTAAGAACTCTTTAATTTTTTATTTTTTTTTATCTACGTATAATGGCAGTTATAGAACTCTTTAAACATAATTTAAAATGATAATTTGTTATGATTGTCATAGTTGCAGTTATATAATTTATCAAATATTCTTTTTGTGGTTGCATTCGATATTGAGTAGATTTCGTGGCTTGAAGAAATATAGAATAATTGTTTATATATATATATATATATATATATATATATATACATATATATATGTACCGGTGTATATAATTTAGGGACCTATTTCAAAAAAAAAAAAAAAAAAAAAAAAAAAAAAGGTTTCTGATTGTATATGATCCAGGAAACAAAAAAAAAAAAAAAAAAAAACAAAAAACAAAAATGGTTTCTAGAATTATATACTAGATATTTGGACAATATGTAAAATTGAATTTGAACTTTTTTTTTTTTTTTTTTATAATAAATTGAACTTGAACTTTGTTTGTAGAATAACATGCAAAATTATATTCCTACATGATTTTTTTTGTTTTGTTAAATTAAACTTTGTTTGCGGAAGAACATGCAAAATCTTATAAAGAGTGTTGTATGTTAAATTACTTCTTTTAATTAGTATGGGTATAGATGTAAAATTACTTATTTTCAGACAATTTTATTTTTAAAAAACAAACATGTTGACAGTATATTCAGATGTGAGGAAAAAAAAAAAAAAAAAAAAAAAAACTGGTCATTCAGATTCAGATTTCAGTCACTATTCAGTCTTCAGTAAAATTCAGGACTATTCAGTCTTCAGACAAAAAAAACAAACGCCCCCTTACTTTTTTTTTTAGTTGTTTTTTGATATTTTTAAGTTGTTCGACCACTTAAAAAAAAAAAAAAAACAATTTAATGAGTTCAATTCAGACCTATTAAGTCTTAAGTGGAAAAAATAAACAACCCCTTAATATAGACGTTATAGACTTAATGACAACAATCTTTCAATGGTTTGACCTGGTCCGAATTTGTCGTTGATCCCTTATTGGGTCTTTATTCTGTTGCTTTGGCCCAAGCTTATGATTGGGCCTATTGAAATTGGTCCCTTATTAGGCTTGACTATTGGCCCATAAGCTTTATTGGGCTTAGCTTATTTATTTGAAATGGCTAATTTTGGGTCTGAGAATTATAAGGCTTGATTATTTGGACCGACATATTTTTGACCACTACAAAGAGCTTAACCACTGGGCCAACCTCATCTTATCAGATTTGTTGCACTTGGTTTATATTATTGATCGTCCTTTATTTTGCTTTAATTATTTTCTCTAATAATTATTATTTGGTTTTTATTTTTATTTTTATTTTTTTTAAGCAGTAGTCACATCCACATGAATTATGGCGAAAAAATACGTGTTAAAAAAATTATGGCAAAATAAAGGCTGTAGAACCAGAAAATCCTACGGTCAAAATTCGGTCAAAATTGTAGTATTCAGGGCACCGGCAATCTATGAACAATGCTTTATCGTATGCTTTGGATTCCCTGTAGAACAAAGCTATAGGAAGGGGGGTCTTGTCGGAATCTACTCGACACCCAAGTTAGACAATTTATAAACAAATAAGATAATTTCGAATCAACAATAAAAATTAATAAAATATAAATCGAATTGTAAATAAAACTGTCGAATCCTTGGTGGTGTCATTTGGAGAGCCTTATGTACGCTTGGGCTGAGCGTTTTAGCAAATTAAATTGCTAGGAGGAGATGAGGCATGACCGTTGTCGAACGAGTTTTATATGATGTAGAAAATATGGATGTTAGTCGAATGGTCTTCAAGAATAAGGGTATTGGTCGAGTGGTTTGTTGAAATATTGGAGGTGATGCCAAGCTGAATGGACTTGTAGAATGGGTGATGGTTGAGTGGTTTTGTAGCGAGGCTGTTTATTATGGATCAGTTGACATCTTGAACAAATTGAACCAAAATAATAAACAAATTGAAGTGGGCCCCATTTGTTCACTTGCTTTTCTGTTTTTTTGTGAGTGGGAGAGCATAGAAAATCGTGTCTTTTATTTTGTCTTTTTCTCCTCCCTTGCCAATGACTAGTTGCCTTTATTTATAGAAAAAATAAGATTGTCTTTCACAAAAAGATCATGTGATCCCACTTATCTTGGCTGAGATATCTGAATATCTTTGAATTTGTTAACAGTTGAGCAATATCATAGACTTAGTCTACACACAGACTTGGTCTTTATAGACTTAGCCAAGGTTTACACTTGCTCTTGGGCCTACGATTGGGCCTTATTCATATAAAGTATTTGGGCTTGTCAGCAGGCCAAATCAATAAAAGTCTGGTTACTATTTGGGCTGTGCTATTTTTGGCTACCACAGTTAGCCCCCCACTCTCTGAGTTGAAGCCTTTAAGTCAAGAGAGTAGTTTGTTTCAATCGATCTCTTGAGTCGAATGACAGACAGATTTATCGAGTATAGCGCGGGGGCCGATCGACCATTTGCTATCATTGTATTGAATTCGCGCACATGTGTTATGTGGTCGATTAACCTTTTCATTCGATAAGTCAAGTACATGCGTTTTGGGTCGACATGAAACAAGCCTGTAAACTTGTGCACATTCGATCGACATTTTAATTTTTTATTGGAGTTGCTTGCAAGCGTAATTAGGTCGATATGACCTTCTATTAATGTCAGAAATCGCGTGCATGTGTTATTTTTTGAGTCAACAAGACCTTCTTTACATAGAATATCGCGTACATGTGTTATAGGGTCGACCTTTGTAGAATGCTCGTTGTAGAGCGATTTTTTGTAGAATGTTTGATATAGAGTGAAATTTATCGCTCGTTGTAGATTGATATTTGTAGAATGCTCATTGTAGAGCGAAATTTGCACATCCTTAAAATGCAAGTTATTCAAGAAAACAATGCTTTTATTAGAACGAAAAAAGCAAGAAACATACTGTAATGTGTATTTGGGGATAGATAGATAGAAGTGTCAGCTGCTATGCAATGTCGTGATAATATATGTAAAAAGCAAAAGATAGGAGAAGATAAATAATTATAAAACCAAAAGTGAGACAGAAGCTTGATGTAGAGTGTAGGATATACCTTGTAATTCCAATTTGGCGGTAGTATGCTAACTCCGCAAGCAGTTGTTGGAATTTTCAATTATTTGAAAACAAAAGGTTGTAACTATTCGTGAAGAAACATGACTCTTTATAAGAGACACAATTTTAATTGTGAAGCAACACAACCTTTACTGTGTAGAGATACAACTTGTTTTCAAAGGATACAACTATTTACTAAAGCATTATAAATATGCTGATATAGTTTGTTTTTTGGATCAGAACAAAAATACAATTCTCTGCAGTTTTCTAAATCTTCTTCTCTTATTCTATTCTTTTAGGCATCATCAAGAATTTAATTAGAGTGTTCTAAGTGGTTGATTCTTGTCGTACATAACTTGAAATCAACAATTAGATTATTAGGCTTCATTGAATCCTGACGGCAAAATTCTCATACCTATTGTGTACTCGCCGTATTACGGGAAAGGGGAGAATTATTGTCTGAAAGAATCGAATTCCGAGCCTTGAAGTCTTGATAATCTATTTCATTTACTTAACATATATATTTTTTTACAGCGATTCTCTCTTTCAGACCCCATATTTCTAACAATTTTTTCACAAAGAGAGAGAATCCCGTAAGATTGATGCCTTAAAGGTATATCCACTAAAAGATTCTTAAGCCATTCTGCTTCTTTAGCTGCATCCGCCGGTGCTATAAGTTCAGATAACATAGAAGAATCAGAAGCCATTGATTGCTTCTTTGATCTCCAAGATACTGCAGCACCTCCCAAAGTGAAGATCCACCCAGTAGTAGACTTTGATTTTATCTCTATATTATTCCAAGTCGCATCACTGAATCCTTCCAAAATCGGAGGGGACCCTTGATAGTGTAAACCATAGTCCATTGTTCCCTTCAAGTATCTAAGAACTCTAGAAATTGCTTTCCAGTGTTCACTACTTGGATTACTTGTGAATCTACATAGCATACCTACTGCATATGCTATATCAGGTCTTGTGCAATGCATAGCATACATAAGACTCCCAATAATACTGGCATATTCCAATTGTGAAATAGTGCGACCAATATTTTTCACTAATTTGATACTTGGATCGATTGGTGTCGGGGCCGGTTTATGACAAAAATGTCCATATCTCTTTAAGATCTTTTCGACATAATGAGATTGTGTAAAAAACAACTCATTATTTTTTCTTAAGATTTTAATTCCCAAAATTACATCGGCCACGCCTAGATCTTTCATATCAAAATTAGAGGATAAAAATTTCTTAGTTTCTTCAACAACATTGGCCTTAGACATAAAATCAGTTTGCTCATCCTTCGATTCACGAATCCTAGAATCCTCCTCAATACGAAGATGACGTTGAATTGATTCCAAAGTATGCTTCTTTTCATCATGTTTGAGTTTCTTCTTGTAACCATTCCAAGATGATGGGAGTTTAGAAATTATAACCCCCACCAAAAATGATTCATCAAGATTAACTCCAGCAACTTTGAGATCACTTATTACATTTAATAATTCATGGACTTGTGTCATAATTGACTTACTATCAGACATTTTATAATCCATAAAATTACCAATGAGAAATTTTTGATTACTTGCCTCTTCGATGCGGTATTTGTTGTCCAAAGCAGTCCACAACTCTTTTGCAGTGCCAATATTTCTATAAGCATTGTAAACTGTATGTCCCAGAGCATTGAGGATGTGTCCCCTACATAAATAATCTTCCTCCTTACGCTTCTTTCGCTTTTCCTTCAGTTCCTTCGAATCATCAGCCTTTTCTTCTGGTATTGTTTCCAAATCATCTGCAAGTATGTGAGCTAGATGAAATGCTGTTAAGAAAAATTTCACCTTTTCTTGCCAACGAGTAAAATTTTCTCCATCAAATCGTTCAAGACGAATAAGATCTTGATTCATCACTTGAATAGATTGTGCAACAGTCGATTCCTCCATCATAAAAAAAAAAAATTATTGTCTGAAAAATTGTTGGAAATATGGGGTCTGAAAGAGAGAATCGCTGTAACAAAAAAAAAATGTTAAGTAAATGAAATAGATTATCAAGACTTCAAGGCTCGGAATTCGATTCTTTCAGATAATAATTCTCCCCTTTCCCGTAATACGGCGAGTACACAATAGGTATGAGAATTTTGCCGTCAGGATTAATGAAGCCTAATAATCTAATTGTTGATTTCAAGTTATGTACGACAAGAATCAACCACTTAGAACACTCTAATTAAATTCTTGATGATGCCTAAAAGAATAGAAGAAGAGAAGAAGATTTAGAAAACTGCAGAGAATTGTATTTTTGTTCTGATCCAAAAAACAAACTATATTAGCATATTTATAATGCTTTAGTAAATAGTTGTATCCTTTGAAAACAAGTTGTATCTCTACACAATAAAGGTTGTGTTGCTTCACAATTAAAATTGTGTCTCTTATAAAGAGTCGTGTTTCTTCACGAATAGTTACAACATTTTGTTTTCAAATAATTGAAAATTCCAACAGCAGTGATATATTCATAGCTTAAGTTTTTTGTTCATCCTTTGTTACAATTAGTCGACATGTAGCTCGACGGAGAGAGTTCAACAGTTGACATGTAGCTCGACAGAGAGAGTTCGACAGTCGACGTTCTACAGTCGACATGTAGCTCGACAGAGAGAGTCAACAGTCGACATGTAGCTCGACGAAGAGAGTTCGACAGTCGACGTTATACAGTCGACATGTAGCTCGACAGAGAGAGTTCAACAGTCGACGTTCTACAGTCGACATGTAGCTCGACGGAGAGAGTCGACAGTCGACATTCGACATGTAGTTCGACGGAGAGAGTTCGACAGTCGACGTTCTACAGTCGACATGTAGCTCGACAGTCCAAACTATAGCTTAATGGAGGGAGTTCGACAGTCGACATGTAGCTTGGCATAGCTTGATGAAGGGAGTTCGACAGTCAACATGTATCTCGACATATAACTTGACGAAGTGTTTTAAACTCCTCATTTTATCACATGGACCGACGACTTATTGTAGATCGACACAAAGTGGTGTACCTCATTCCTTTGTCATTCGACCATGCATTTGTTCGACCATGCATTTGATAATGTAGTTAAATCATTTTAACATATATTGTTTTGTCGCTCTACCATATACAGATCAACATGCATTAAATAGTTGAATCATTATATATATAATCACTTGTCGCTAGACCATATAAACCAACATGCATTTGACATGGTAATTGAATCATTTTACTATAATTATTGACATTCGACCATATACACCAACATGCATTTGATGTAGTAGAATCATCACAGTACAATTATTTGTCGCTCAACCAACTATATCAACATGCATTTCAACAGTAGCTGAATCATTACAACACAATTCTTTGTTGCTTGACCAGATATCAACATGTATATCAATATGCGTTTGATAGTTAAAACATTTTAAAGATAATTAATGTCGTTCGACTATGCAATTCAACATGCATTGACGTTAGACCATATAACATGCACTTTCATTCGACCATGTATATCAATATGCGTGTGATATAGTAATTGAGTCATTTAATATAACTCATATGTCGATTGGCAATTGTAGTATTTGCATGCACTTAACTCATTTAATATAAACCATGTTGTTCGACAATTGTATATCAACATGCAATTTTTTTTTTTTTTTTTTTTAATAACTAAAAACATGTAGTTTGATTTGGAGCACTAAAAATTTGAATTTTTATGAAATTAAAAACGTGTAGTCTGAAGTCAATCAGTTCAAAATTAAAAGCAAGGCGCCTCGACACAAAGCCAAGCAATGAAATAATTTAGTATGGTGACATACCTCAATAGTCAGTATAGAACGTTATTGGTAGCTCGCCGTAGCGCTTCTGTTCTTAGCTCCATAAGAGCGCTTTTTGAAGCTTTCTAAAGAGCTATTTTATAGTTCGTCGGATCAATTGTATACCGTCGTTCGACAATATAGATCAATAACTGGTCATCGTCGAGTGATTTCATAAAGACATTTTAATTTTCTTGCTTACTTTGTAGAATCTGAACACATGTCGCTCGACACATAGCTTTCTTTGTAGAAATTTTGTAGAATCTAAACACATGGAACACTTGTAGAAACTGTACACATGTTGAGCAAGAAACTGTACACATGTCGCTCGACATGCAGATCAACATGCATTGAGCAGTTGAATCACTGTAACATAAATTGTTGCTCGACCATGCAGATCAACATGCATTAAGCAATCAATATAATATAAATTGTCGCTCAACTATGAAGATCAACATACATAAGTAGGCATTATAATATAAATTGTCGCTCGACCATATAAACCATCATGCATGAAGTATTAAGCAAATTTAATATAATGCATTTGTCGTTCGACCATGTCAAGATCAGCATGCATAAATTGATAAAGATCAACATGCATGAAGTATTAAGCAAATTTAATATAATGCATTTGTCGTTAGACCATGTCAAGATCAGCATGCATAAATTGAATCATTAATATAATTAATTTGTCGTTCGAATGGCCAAAATAACACTACAGTCATAATAAGAAATCAAATATTCTCAAAACAGTTAATTTGTATGATTCATGCAATTTCGATCGCATCACCAGAACTTATCATGAATTCATGATCACGACAAAGTTAGTACTAAAAGGCAAAGGCTGATAAATGACTTTAATTAAATTAGATAAAAAATGAACACACCAAGGCAACATAACGCATCAAAATCGAAGAAAACAAAATTAAAATCAATTATCTAAAAAGATTGAGATCTAGTGAAAAGAACCTTGAAGAAAGATCGGTGACGAAACTTGGTGTTATCGTAATGAATATCTTTGACAGAATAAGGCAGAGGTCTAGAGCTAGACATGCTCGATTTAGTTTTGCAAGAATGATTGTCGAGCCTCACGGTGGGCGCCAAACTGTAGAACCAGAAAATCCTACAGTCAAAATTCGGTCAAAATTGTAGTATTCGGGGAACCGGCAATCTATGAACAATGCTTTATCGTATGCTTTGAATTCCCTGTAGAACAAAGCTATAGGAAAGGGCGTCTTGTCGGAATCTACTCGACACCCAAGTTAGACAATTTATAAACAAATAAGATAATTTCGAATCAACAATAAAAATTAATAAAATATAAATCGAATCGTAAATAAAACTGTCGAATCCTTAGTGGTGTCGTTTGGAGAGCCTTATGTACGCTTGAGCTGAGTGTTTTAGCAAATTAAATTGCTAGGAGGAGATGAGGCAAGACCGTTGTCGAACGAGTTTTATATGATGTAGAAAATATGGATGTTAGTCGAATGGTCTTCAAGAATAAGGGTATTGGTCGAGTGGTTTGTTGAAATATTGGAGGTGATGCCAAGCTGAATGGACTTGTAGAATGGGTGATGGTCGAGTGGTTTTGTAGCGAGGCTGTTTATTATGGATCAGTTGACATCTTGAACAAGTTGAACCAAAATAATAAACAAATTGAAGTGGGTCCCATTTGTTCACTTGCTTTTCTGTTTTTTTGTGAGTGGGAGAGCATAAAAAATTGTGTCTCTTATTTTGTCTTTTTCTCCTCCCTTGCCAATGACCAGGTGCCTTTATTTATAGAAAAAATGAGATTGTCTTTCACAAAAAGATCGTGTGATCCCACTTATCTTGGCTGAGATATCTGAATATCTTTGAATTTGTTAACGGTTGAACAATATCACAGACTAGTCTACACACAGACTTGGGCTTTGTAGACTTAGCCAAAGTTTACACTTGCTCTTGGACCTATGATTGGGCCTTATTCATATAAAGTATTTGTGCTTGTCAGCAGGCCAAATCAATAAAAGTCTGGTTACTATTTGGGCTGTGCTATTTTTGGCTACCACAAAGGCAAATTGCACATATTCCTCTGACGTTAGGCCTAATTGTTGGAGTATGCAACTTTGATTAAAATTACATAATCCCAAAAACGAATTCAACACTGCCTAAACAAGCTTTGGACAATGTTTCAACTTTAAAATTGCTATTATTATTATATTATATTTATATGGTTATGATATTTATATATAACATGCAGTTTAATTTTGAAAAACTACAATCTAGTCAAGTATTTAGTTAAGGGTTTCCAATAAATTGAGACATTTGAATATTAACAGAACAGATCGGATCAGACTTTTAACGAACTTGGATTCACTCTGATCTGGATTGAAGGGACCAATGTATAAAGTTAAAAAATTTTAAAGCAAAAAATATATAGGAGGCTTTCCATGGTCTCTACTTCTCGCCATGGAAGAATAGGACCTGACCTTTTATATTCTCCAAGTATGATAGAAGTGATGACAAGAAAGGGGCCTCTCAACCAATTGGCCATAAAATCGATCATGCCAAATATCTGAACAAAAATCCTATCAAATCTTGTTCACAACTCGTAAAACAATTACTTGAAGAAAAATAAAAGAATAAAAGTAGATGCATATACAAGTAGAAGACATTGCTAAAGTAGTTGAAAAGAATGGATGCTTTAATACCATAATTGGGATATTAAGGTAGTAGCACCAAAATTTGTGGTGCACATGTTAATGAAGATATAAGGTTAAGAGGAGAGCTTAGTGTGGATTTCAAATAGATAGGGAAATGCACACACAAAAAGGATAGTGCATAATTCATTTTAGTATTTAACATCCATTTTGATATTGAACTAACACATATGATGTGATTTTATTGATTTTTTTTAATTTTTTTTTAATATAAGATTTTATTGAATTGTTGAATTTAAAGAAGTGATAGAGATAGGTACGTAGTATCAAAACAATAAGGCAATACGGCCATACGGAATTTATAGAGAAGATTATTTGAACTTGTTACTTCAATTTTTTTTTTAATTTTTTTTTTTTTTAAGTGTAGTTTATTAGTGCCAGACTATTATGAAAAGATCACATAGTATATTATTACAATTTTGTTTTTTTAAGTATTACACTATTACATAAATTTCGGTTTTTTTTAGTGGAGGACTCGAATCCACAACCTTATGGTATAGATGTGAAAAGTATACAATCGACCAACCTCGTTTTGTCATATTATTACAATTTACCCGTAAAATAATGTAAGCAACTGTTTTATATCGAAATTCAAAAGTGACACTCGGCGGCCACGTAAACGATGAATTAAGGAAACAATGTATATTATTATATTAAAGTGCTCAAACCAAATAGCAAGTTTGGACTGTTTAGTGCGTAAACTAATTGAATTTTGTTATAAAACGCTGAAATATAATTTTAAGTTCTAGTTATATCTTCTCTCGTAAATTACGAGATAAAATAAACTGCATTATATATATATATATATATATATATATATATATATATTGAAGCTATGCATTAATTATATTATAATATCTCCATGAAGTTGCTTGGTATTTACCACGAAACCATGATCAAGATCAAATTTCTGGAAGGAAAGGCTTTTCACCATTGGGCTATTTCCTAGAAAGTGAACATTAGGAAATACCATTTCCTTTAATTTCCTCTTTCGGGAATCATATTAAAGACCAGATATATGAACTCGATCATGAGCATTCAAAGGAAAAACATTCTCAAAGTAATTAAAGAAATATAGTGGCTCTGAGCTCTCTAAGTTTTTGGTTGGATATTGAAAGGGAAAATATGCAAAGGGACAAAAGCATAGACAAACCACTCAAACCAGTTAGACGTGCACGCCGGAGACAATTAAGACAAGACAACGGGGACGACGACAACGACCAAAGTTGGGTGATTGGTCTTTGTTTCTTCTTTGTTTGTGTAATCATCTTAGCTTTGACTTTGTTCTTCCTTGGTTTTTTCTTAGATTACATTTTTTTTTAGAATGTCATGAGGTGTGATGTGAATTGTGATTAACAAGGGCGGATCTAATTCCATCCATTTTTGTGATTGGCTGAGGTTTGGAGATGGATGGGTGCTGATGTTGTGTATACTAAAGGGGTGGATGGAACTTGATCCACCTTAGCACAGCTATATTGGGTTGTTTTAGGTTCTTATTATTTTAAAAAAGAAATTGTAATATTCAAAAAAGAAAAAGAAAAGAAAAGAAATTATAACATGTTGTAATACATGTGGCTTTCCCACCACCACTCAAGAGATTGATTCTTGCTCACACATGTGGTCTTCCCACCACCACTCAATTTATTACTTTGTTATATACATATGCTCTCTCTTGTAAAAACGAGCTATTGCATATCCAATATCAATAAAAAGCTTAACATGTTCTCTCTCTCTTTCTCTCTCGTTTTTCTCTCTTATTTATAATTTATTATATTTTGTTCATCTTTGTGCCACCTGATACTCACTTGAAATCACAAACAAAGGCAATATATTCTCTCATGTTTTTCTCGCCCATCTCTCATCTTTTCTTCTATTTTATTTATTTTGTTTATCTGTTCTTTTATCAATTCACAACACATTATCAGTACGATGCTGTTATTTCCAGAACCTGAAGTTCTAAATTTATTATTACTAAAGCCTGAAACTTATGAATTTATTACCACTGGAACCTGAAATTTCTAGATCTATTACCAGAACCTGAAGTTCTGAATTTATTATTACTAGAACCTGAAGCTTCTAGACTTTTATTTATTAATACCAGGACTTGCAGTTCTGAATTTACTTTCCCGTATTTTATTTTTACACAATTTACTTTCTCGTATTTTATTTACTTTTACGTGATTTATTTTCTCGCATTTATTTATTTATACACTGTTATGAGATTGGCTAGGCCAACCTATCAGAACCTGCAGTTCTAGATTTATTTATTATGCACTTTATTTATCTGTATTTATTTATTTATCCGTAATTTATGAGATTGTCTAGATTTACTTTTTTCGCACTTATTATTACGCATTTTATTTTGTGGTTTTTATTTAAACAGTTTGGTCACCCATCCAGAACCCGAAGTTTGTGAATTTATTTATCATTACCGAAACCTGAAGCTTCTGGAATTATTTACTTACAAATATTCCTTTATATATCTGAAGGTTTAAATTCCTCGGATTTTTGTCAGACCAGAAGTTCTGACTCCGATTGTGATTTTCGGATAACCAGAAGTTGTAATAATGTCAAAGCTTGCAAATTTGAAATTTGCTACACTAGAAGTGTCTGGGGACAACTACGGTCTAAAAGCTCAATACCTAACTGTCATAGAACCAGAAGTTCTATAGCAAGAACTAAAAGATCGATTTGATAACCAACCCGATGTTGCATTACCAAATGACAGGTATCAGTGGCAACATATACGTTTTCAAGACTTTAGATCAGTTTCTGAGTATAATTATGTTTTATTCAAAATCACTTCACAGCTGAAAATCTGAAATTGTATGATCAGGATGTAACCTCGAATCATCAATACAAGAGCAATAACAATTCTACTCCCTTATCATTTTATCTCATGTTATCTCATATTATTTTTCCTCTCTTTCATTTATTCTCTCGCTTTGTCTTATTTTACACAAGCAGTAACTATTTCTCCCTTTCATCTATCTCATATTATTACTTATCTTCCTGTTCATTTATCTCAGTTATTACTTTATCTGCTATTTTAATTTTATTATAACATACATCTATTTTATTTTATACAATTTATGTGTCTGAGTATGCCAACTAACCAGAACCTGAAGTTTCTGGATTTGTATAAATTATGTGTTGAGCCTAACTAGGTCAATCATTAAGTTTCTGGAATTTAAACCAAGCTCGGCTAGACCGACTAACCAGAATCTGAAGTTTCTGGATTTATCATTATAATATTTAAGTTGGCGCGGTTTTACAAACCGATCAGAATCTGAAATTCTAAATTTTAAATTTTAGTAAAAATATGGAGTTTTGGATTCATTAATATGTACATGAATGTCATACTTGGAACCTGAAGTTCTAATTTTGAATACGAAGTATTGAATTTGAACTTGAAGTTCTTAAGTTTTGAACATGAAATTCTAATCAGACTTGAAGCTCTGAATTCAATTTAAATTGTGATATTAAAACTTTTATGTCAAAGTTTATTAGAACCATAAATTCTAAATTGGATCAAGTTACGATTCTTTCATTTAGAAAGTCAATTTGTAATTTTTATTTAGCACCTGAAGTTTTCTGAATTTTATGAACCTGCAGTTCATGGTCGAACCGGAAGTTCGAAAAATCAATATGATTCATGATTTTGTTTTATGAGGTGATATATTTTCATATCTATATGTTTATAGTTTTGATCACTTTGTCTAATATGCACTTTATTTTTCTTTATGAATAGATATGTCTTTAAACGGTAAATTGGGTGATATTGAAAAGCAAGATACAAGAGATATATGTCTAGCCGATAGTGCAACAACACATACGATTATGCGGAATTAGAAATACGTTCTGAATTTAACCCTGCTTAAGGCAAATGTTAAATACAATATCAGGTCCAGCAGATCTGATAGAAGGCTCTGGTAGAGCCATGATAATGTTAACAAACAATACTAAAATATGGCTATCACATAGAAACTATAAATGATGAGAATATTGAGTATATGTGCATTACTTCTCATGATTCATGCCATAAACTCATTATGGAAAGGCTATGTGCTTTATCATCTGGATTACATTACACTCTTATAAGAGGTGTAGAAGTTTATGCAATTATGAACCAGAAGTTCTTAGATCCAAAAATATTTATGCTTTGGCATAATCGTCTTGGACACCCGGGATCTACAATGATGCATAGAATCATTGAAAATTTTCATGAAATCCATTAAAGAACTAGAAGATTCTTTTATCCCATGAAAATTTATGTACTGCATGTTTACAAGGGAAATTAGTAATAAAACCATCCCATTCTAAGGTTGACATTGAATCCCCGTCATTCTTACAAAGGATTCAAGGGGACATATGTGGACATATTCATCCACCAAGTGGACCGTTCTGCTATTTTATGGTCCTAGTTGATGAATATTGCAGATCAATTGAGATTAATGTTGAACATCCCATTCCACATGTTCATACTCATAATGGATTAGCAGAGTCACTTATCAAGCGTCTCCAGGTAATTGCGAAAACTTTATTATTTCAATACAATTACCAACTTCTATATGGAGACATTTTATCCATCTCTGACCCATTGCTTATCATCATTGTCTACCATTACGACTTGTAATTGGTTATAGACATGCTCATTTTTAAGATATTTGATTATATTGTGTATGCCTTTATTGCATATCTGACATGATCTAAGATAAGATTTCTCTACCATTCTATTATCAGATCATCTATGTTTTTGATAATTTATCTTTTTGCGCACGACCTGCGTATTATTATATTGATTAATTTTCATATCATTATAAGAAAGGGAATTTTCTCCAAAAGAGAGGAGTAAATGAAAAGTTACTCTTATACAAAATAGAGATACTAATTCAATTCTCTATATATGTAATAAAAGTGTCTCATTTCAGTCTTCGTATCACTCAAATACGAAAGATAATTGATCATCAGATAATTATTAATCAGTTACTTGATATATTAAAGGTGACAAAATTTTATAAGTTGCTATCTTATAAACCCCGGCCGGGTGATTGTTCCTGAAGAACGATCCGAGTAAAATGCAACAAATAAATCATCTGATGAATATCATAAGCTTATGAACCTTTGAAAGGTATTGTTATCAAGATCCTAATGTAAACAAAGCTCGAGTTATAAATAAATCCACTTTCTCTAAATCAACTCAATAAGAGTCTAATATATCTAAAGAGACACGAGTCTATGAAATGACTAAATCCATTGAAATGGAAGAAATCTCAACAGAGATTCAAGTATATTGAAATTGAAAAAATTTATATAAATCATAGAGAGAAATGTGGAATCATAAAGAAACAATCATTGATGATGTATTTTTATTCACAGTAGCGCTACTGAAATTATAAATGATAATTATGATATTCATAATATCAATGATTGTATACAAAAGGCATGATTGGCCTAAGTGAAAAGGAGCGATTCTAAAAGAATTGACTTTATATGCCAAACATAAAGTATTTAGACCAATAGTACTCTAGACACTTGGAGATGTCAAACTAGTTGGATACTAATGGATCTTTATACGAAAACGTAATGAGAAAAACGAGATCTTGAGATATGAGGCACGACTCGTAGTACAAGGTTTCTTATAGAAACTTGGTATTCACTACTGATGAATACGATTACGTTCTGAATTTTTGATAAATTTAGCTGCCTTTGAAAGGCTTGAAATACGTCCTCTAGACGTAGTAACCATTTATCTATATGATTCACTCAATGCAGATATTTATAATCCCGAAAGGATTTAAAATGCCAGAAGCATGTAAACCGAGATCTCGTAATCTGTATTTGATGAACCTACAAAACTCCTTACATGGATCAAAAACAATCTGGACGGATGTGGCATAACCGTCTCAGTAAATATCTGATAAAATAAGGGTATAATAATTATATTAAACACCCATGTGTCTTAATAAAGAAATGAGAAAGATAAGATATTTTCTCAGCCTGAAGATTGAGCATAAATCAAACGGAATACTTATCCATCAATCAGCATATGTTGAAAAGATTCTGGAAAGATTCTATATGTATAATGCTTATCAATTAAATACTCATATGCTTATTAGAATTCTTGATTCTAAGAAAGATCCATTCCGACAACTTGAAGATGGTGAAAAGATATTTGGTCCTGAAGTACCATATCTTAATGCAATTAGTGATTTATTATATCTGGCTCAATGTACTAGACCAGATATCACATTTTCAGTAAATTTGCTTGCTAGATTCAGTTCAGCACCAACTCGGAGACATTGGAATGGGATTAAACATCTTTTTCGCTATCTTCATGGAATGAAAGATTTAGGACTATTTTATTCAAAATCCAGCAACTTTTCAGATTTAATTGGCTATGCTGATGCCAGGTATTTATCTGATCCCCATAAAGCCCGTTCACAAACGGGATATGTTTTTACATATAATGGCACAACAATCTCCTAGCGCTCCACAAAGCAAACTCTTGTTGCTACATCCTCTAATCATTCTGAGATCCTTGCACTTCATGAAACAAGCAGAGAATGCGTGTGGCTAAGGTTAGTTATTCATCATATTCAAAATACTTGTGAATTTTCATTATCTACAGAAATGCCTACACCGATATTTGAAGATAATGCGGCTTGTATCGCTCAAATTAGAGGAGGCTATATCAAAGGAGATAGAACCAAACATATTTCTTCTAAATTCTTCTATACTCATGAACTTCAACAAAGCCGACAAATTGTTGTTAAACAAATACGGTCTACAGATAATCTGGCAGATCTATTTACCAAAGCATTGCCTACATCAACTTTTGAGAAACTGGTATATGGAATTGGCATGCGTCGGGTTTGTAAATTACATGATTGATATTGAAGTTTCATTTAGGGGGAGCAAAATTTTGAGTAGATATTTGTATACTGTACTCTTTTTCCTTCCACCAGATTTTGTCCCACTGGGTTTTACCGGAAAGGTTTTACCAAAGCATTGCCTACATCAACTTCTGAGAAACTGGTATATGGAATTGGCATGCGTCGGGTTTGTAAATTACATGATTGATATTGAAGTTTCATTCAGGGGGAGCAAAATTTTGAGTAGATATTTGTATACTGTACTCTTTTTCCTTCTACCAGATTTTATCCCACTGGGTTTTACCGGAAAGGTTTTAATGAGGCAGTTTTGAACACATCCACACTATTTGATCCAGAAGATCATTGTATATATTTTTGCTAAGGTTTTTGTCCCACTGGGTTTTTCCTAGCAAATTAAAATACAAGTGGTGGATATCAAAGTATAAATATGAGCAAAGCTCTGAAGAAAACATTAATTTTGGACTTATATGCACTGTACTCTTTTTCCTTTCGATCAGGTTTTGTCCCACTGGGTTTTCCTGATAAGGTTTTTAATGAGACAGTTATGAGGATGTCCAACACCACAAGATCTAGAAGATCTTTGTGTATATTTTACTGAGATTTTTATCCCATTAGGTTTTTCTTATAAAATTAAAAATACGAGTGGTGGAAAATACAAGGGGGAGTGTTGTAATACATGTGGCTTTCCCACCACCACTCAAGAGATTGATTCTTGCTCACACATGTGGCCTTCCCACCGCCACTCAATTTATTACTTTGTTATATACATATGCTCTCTCTTGTAAAAACGAGCTGTTGCTCATCCAATATCAATAAAAAGCTTAACATGTTCTCTCTCTCTCTTTCTCTCTCGTTTTTCTCTTTTCTTCCATCTGATATCTCTCTTATTTATAATTTATTATATTTTGTTCATCTTTATGCCACCTGATACTCACTTGAAATCACAAACAAAGGCAATATATTCTCTCATGTTTTTCTCGCCCATCTCTCATCTCTTCTTCTATTTTATTTATTTTGTTTATCTATTCTTTTATTAATTCACAACATAACAATTGTTTTATATTATTACTATTTTGCAATTTGCATGTTAAATGAAACTGTAGTATAATTCATTGTTAACAACCGAATATAGTTTGTTATTATAACACAATCTAAATATTTAGTTTCAAAAAGAGACACAATTGTGGGGTCGATATCTGGACGGTGCATAAAGGTGGAGGGAGGTGGCTCGCAGGACTCATGACCTTTCTTTCCTTAAATTTTTAATGGTTTGAACAAATTGTAAATTTATCGGTAAATTTTATCACTTTTTGACTTTGGCCGATTGTCGCCCCATAAATCTTTTATTTTAGTGTAATGGACCCTTCAGATTAAGGGTGTGTTTGGTAGGGAGGAAAAGGGAGAGGAAAGAAAAGGATGGAGGGAAAAGGGAGAAGAAAATGGAGAAGTATGTGTTTGGTATGGAGAGAAAAATGGAAGGAAGGGAAAAATGAGAGGAAAGATTTTTGGGTGGGACCCACCAATTTTAATCCTCCAAAAGTGGGAGAAAATTGGAGAGAAAGGAAGGAATCAAAATACTTTTAATTAAAATTACAAATTTGTCCATTTTTTTAATATATAAACTATAATGCAAGGGTAAATTAGTAAAATTGATAAATAAGATCCCTTTTTTTCCTTCCTGTTTACCAAACAACTTAAGGGAAAATCATTTTCCTTTCTTTCCCTCATGTTTTTTATCTCTCAAAAATCTTTCTATCCTTTTTATTTTCTTTCCTTCCTACCAAACACACTCTTTAGGGTCTATTTGATTTTTACACTTAATACCGAATTACATTTAATGTGTTCCATTCAGTTATATACCGAATGACATTTAATGTGTTCCATTCAGTTATTTTGTTTGAATTTAAAACATTTTTTTTACTTTTAAAACTATCCTTACAAGTTACAACTCTAACTTATTTCCAATTTTGTTTTCTCTCACAACATTAAATATATTAATTTTTTTTTCTTCTCACCTTTAAAAAACTTTAGCAGCCATAAAACCTAAACTAGTTGCTTCAAAACTCAAACAACCTCATTGGAATCCAATTTCCAGTTTTCATTTTCCTAGCATTATTCAATAAGGAATTTTTTTTTTCTTCATAATTTGACAATTAGGGCCTGTCCTGTAGCCTATTTTCAACCTGTTTTTGTTTTTGTTTTCCAAAAATGATTTCGAATTCGCGTCCGATAACCGTTTTTCATTTTATTTTCAAAATACAAAAACAAAATGAAAAACAAAACCAGTGTTAAAAGTGGAAATTTTGAAAAACAAAAAAAAAAAAGTTGTTTTTGTTTTTCAAAAAATTTTACAATAATTTTTTTTTTTCTTTTTTTTTCCTTGAACGAGATCTCATCTGCTTTTTCTTTCCCATCTTCATCTTCTTTCTTCTTCGTCTTCTTTCTTCCTTCACAGATCTTCCTCCGCCGCCAATTGCCGTCGATCATTGCCGATCTGGTCTTCTTTTTCTTCCTCTTCCTCTTCCTTCTCCTCCTCCTTCTCCTCCTCCTCCTCCTCCTCCTCCTCCGCTCACCGCCGTTCTCACCGTCGATCTGCCTTCGCCTCTCACCTCTTGCCTCTCGCCGTCGTCTTCTTCTTCTTCTTCTCCTCGTTGTCGTCTTCTTCTTCTTCTTCTCGTCGTCATCGTCTTCTTCTTCTTCTCACCGTCGTCTTCTTCTTCTTCTTCTCGTCGTCGTCTTCTTCTTCTTCATCTTCAGCTATTCTGGATCAATTTGTGTGTTAAATTTCATTACATCAATTTGTGTTGTGGTGTAGGTATGTGTGATTCCAACAAAGCTGAAATTCTTGTTGTTCATAGGGCTGGCATGTTGATTTCAAGTAGGCAGTGCTTGATGAATCGATATATCATCATTATAAGTGACTCTAAAAATGCAGTTTCATGGATTAATGGGGATGGGTTTGGGCTGCTGGATATGGTGAATTTTATCTTTGACATAAGGCAACTCTTGTCTTCGATGGGTTCTCTTTCTATTAAATTCATGCTTAGGGGGTCTAATTTCTTAGCAGACAGCTTAGCAAAGGTGGGTTCGAGTTCTCGGGAGGAGCGTCTGGAATGGGGAGACTTGTGATTTTGATCGGCAGAAGAATTTATGGTGTTTGTATGGTCTGAGGAATGTTTCGGATATAGTGCCTTCTTGATGTTTTGTATGGTTTGCATTTTTTATTCAGATGTCCTCTTTGTTGGTGGCTTAAGGTGTCTGTTGTTTTTGAGTGGTGCTGTGTGGCTCACGATGTTTTGAGGCTTTTTCTTTGTTTGCTTTTCTGTAACTGGAGGGTGTTAAGTTGTAGCTCTGTTTTTGTTGTTGATTTTGGTGTTAAGTTGTAGCTCTGTTTTTGTTGTTGATTTTGGTGTTAACTGTCTTGGATCTTGTATTGCCTTGTATGGGCTCTTATCTTCAATAATATGTTGCTTTCAAAAAAAAAAAAAAATTCATTACAAATCTTCTTCTTCTTCTCAACTAATCTAGATCATTACATCAATTTGTGTTGTGTTAATTTTGTTTAATTTATAAATTTCATTACAGAAATTTTGTTGGTTATTTATTTAATCAATTTGTTTATAATTGTTATAATATTAAACAAAATTTAAAAATTGATATTTCAATTTTCGAAAGTTTTTGGTTATCCTACCAGACTCGTTTTTCCCGTTTTTATTTTCAAAATATGGATTCCAGTAAATGCTACCAGACGCGTTTTCGGAATTAAAAAATGAAACCAAAAACACTGTTTTCATTTTCATTTTTCTTTTCGAAAAACAACAACTGAAAATAGCTTGCAGGACGGGCCCTTAGTTTTATTAATTTTATTTTAGAGTTTGAATACATCTCTTTTATTTATTTTGCAAATCATATTATTGGTGGTGATGATCAACCCGTTTATATTTAAAGCATCTCCAATGCAAATATGCATTTTTAGATTTCTAACTAGTGACACATCAACATATATATTGAATATGGAACCACTTTGTTATTATATATATATATATATTTAAGAAATGCATATTTTCATTTCCAATACAATTATCTAAAATCAAATATGTATTCATTTTTAACCAATCATCTTACAACATTTATCTTATTTTCTCTCATTTTTTATTTTGCAATTAAATGAGGTGTAATGTTATTGGTAGGAAAAAATTAGATATCCTAGTCAGCATTTCTAGGAGAATTTCTAAAGTTAGAAACTCAACTTCAAATTTTCTAAAAAGAAAGTTTGTCATATCACCTTAATAATCAAGTTAGATAATTGCATTTGAGAGGTTTGTTCTACCTTGTTGTCTAACTATCCTCTGTGACATTCAATTTTCTCTAAATACATAATAGCATTAGAGATGCTCGTATTAAACTCTTCAATTAAGTTATTCTAAGTTGTTTTATATTATATATGAATGCATTGAGAAACACATGCACTCATTTTTAGAACAAGAAGTTATTTATTTTCATGTTATGAAATTTAAAAGTTCACTAAAAACTTTTTAAATTAAATTATTTTATTTTTTAAAATTATTTATATGTATTTGAAATACTATTAATAACTAAAAACAATTTTCCTTTAGAATTATTAAATTACATGTTACAATTGTCTTTAATATATTAAAATATAAATATATAACAAATAATAATTTAAGGGACAAAGATGTAAAAGTATTTATTTTCAGATATTTGTAACTTTAAAAAACACACGTATCACTTATATTTAATTTTTAGTGAAAACAAATAAACAAATAAACATGTTTTTCAGTTTTCAGTTACTATTTAGTTTTTAATAAAATTCGGCATTTTTTAGTCGTTAGACAAAAAATCAAACACAACCTAAGATTTTTGGCTTCATATATGACCGTGCCTATAGGGCGCAATTACTAATCAGAAATCTTAATTAGAGTTTTGAAACTTAATTATTGATTTGTGATTACCGTGTTTACTAAAATCAGTTGAAAATCAAATTATGTGTATTCCACACAAAAATCGGGAATTAAGTTCTTGTTTAAAAAAGAACTTGACTCCCCCTTCCACCTAATAAATCAAGTTTCTTTTCCTAATTCGTTTTCACATTAAACTTGCCAACATACAACTTATCAGATTTTAAAAAATAAAATAATATATATAAATACGGGAGTACGGGACATTAATACAAGCCCAGCCCAAAGCCCACACATATGCAGAGATCGAGTATTTTCGATTTATTTGTAGAAAGTTCACCAATTGTGTAAAAGTTGCCATTCCTTGTTTTACTCAGTGAGAGATCGAAGCAAGCGTTTGTTTCCTTATTTTTCCGTTCGACAAAACAATGACGACTTTGGACTCCGACGTGCCTATGATTCCAATCGGCGAGGCCTCCAACAGCGCTGGTCCTTCTTCTTCTTCCAAGAAGCCCAAACGTTTTGAGATCAAAAAGTGGAGCGCTGTCGCACTTTGGGCTTGGGGTAGAGGTGACACGGTTCCGGTCCGGTTCCGGTTCCGGTTCCGCGGTTTGATGGAACCGGCGGTTTTGAACCCTTTTTTTTTTTTTTTTTTTTTTTTTTTTACAAAAAAAAAAAAAAAAAAAAAAAAACTTCTCTAATAAAATAAAATATATAAATGACAAATTACAAAATTAAATTAAATTATAAAATAAAATTACAAATGACAATTTATGGGTTATATAAATGATAAATTACAAAATTAAATTAAATTATAAAATAAAATTACAAATGACAATTTATGGGTTCTTATGGATGCTTGAACCATGGTTGCAAAACAAAAATGATAACACCCTAACCAATGAAACCACATTCAATTCTAGTATAATAATTGAAACAAAAACTATAAGTAGTATAAAGATTTATTTTAAAACGTGTCCATTTACACGAGGCCTGACTTTAAAGTAATTCTCCGGACCAAGACGCGCACGGGTGTGGTGTCGGATCGAGAGGAAAAGGTTTCTTACTAGATTTAAACGAGGTTCGAAATAGACACGACACTTAAAAACACTTTTTTTTGATGAAAAAGGGGTTTTTGGGGCTCGAAAAGTGGCCACAAGCCCCCTGGATTGCCCCCATTGGATTCCTTGCATCATTCTATGTGATTTCAAAAAAAAAATCACCCAATTCGGACATCCGAGCACAAAGTTATGGCCTTTCAAAGTTTAAAGCATATATACAATTTTTTTACCGCAAATTTTTTTTTTTTGAGGCAAATTTTTTTTTGAGAGTGTTGGAGAGAAATTAGAATTAGAGAATTGAGAAAAAATTGGTGTGAGGAAAAATGAAAGGGGGGTGGTATTTATAGAAAAAAAAAAAAAAAAAAAAAATTGTGTGAACCGGCGGTTCGAACCGAACCGGAACCGCCGGTTCCAATCCGGTTCGAACCGCCGGTTCGACCAAATCATAGAACCGGAACCGGAACCGGAACCGGCTCCTCCGGTTCAGGTTCCGGTTCCGGTTTTTCCGGTTCCGGTTCCGGCCGGTTCCGGCGGTTCGAACCGGAACCGTGCCAAGTCTAGCTTGGGGTACTTCTTTTTTATAACCCTAACCCTAATTTTTTTTCTTTTACGATTTTCATCTATTAATTTGGAAACTCGTTGATTGATGTCTGTTCGATCCATTGTTGTAGATATTGTTGTCGATAATTGAGCTATTTGTAGAAACCATATCATGGATCTTTGTGAGTTATCTTCTCTTATTTTATCTTGTGCTTTTTTTGTGCTGTTTTATGTTATCTGATTTTTGTTTCGATTTTGGTGATTAGGCATCGAATGTCAGGCAAACCAGGCTAGCACCACCAGCGAGGAGTGCACTGTAGCTTGGGGTATGTTATTATTATTATTATTTTTATTTATTACTATTATCGGAAAAGCTTTAATTTGGGTTATATATACTGTTGTAGATGCGCATGTTTTATTATTTTGGCTCCAGAAAGAAAATAATAATTGTTCTTACTTATATCACAATAATATGTAATTGTATTATTGAACTGGAATTTCGTATCGATTGCAAATACAACAGTGGTTAAAGGTGTCTGGAATGTTCAACTGTGTAAGGTATTATGATTTTCTGATTTGCTTTCATAAGTTCATCTGGTGCATGATATTCGCTACTAATCTTATATTTGTATCGGGTAATATTACGTTTTAGAAGTCTTGAATGCAATTTTATATCTGATTACCTTTATAGTTTTTCCGAGATGGACGGTTAGTTCATATGCAAATGTCCGTGTATAATTGTTTTTAATACACAGACATTTGGGTCCTTGACTTTTGCCAGCTACACAAACAGTCAGCAAGTTAGGAATTTGGATTATGGGGAGAGGTTTGAGTTATTCAGGTTTTTGGCTTAGGGTATAAATTATTTCTGTTGGACTCTTATCTAATAGTGTTGTAGGAATTACTAGATCTAATTTGAATAATGTTACTGTCAATCACAATTGTTGGCTCAAGTTTTCTTGCTTCGAGCTGGCTGTGAAACGTAAGAGTTTTGAGCTACTAACATGTTTTGATCTGCATTTAATAAATGATACAATGTTTTTTTATGGAGTCCAACACAATATCTAAAAGCCACCGCAATGTATGTGGCGGCAATCAAATTAATTGGCCCAGTTTTAGGCATTAGGAAGTTGTCAAGTTTTTCTGGCTTCAAGTCGGCTGTGAACCATAAAACTTTTGAGCTAGTAACATGTTTTGAACTACATATAATAAATGATACAATGTTATATTGTTATTATATGGTGTCCAACACAATATCTAAAAGCAACCACAATGTGCATGCAAGCTTTTTATGAATGCTGGGTCAAAAGAATAAATCTCATCCGTTGTGTTAGCAAGCAAAACAAAGTGTAGGAATCAAATACAAATCCCAGTGTCAAATGTCAAATGTTCTGGCACCCTTGCACTTGTTTTTAATAATGAATAAGAGTATAGACACAATGAGAGGGAAAAGAGAAGCTGTAAAGAAATTGAGGTCTCTCACGGGTTTGTCGATTCTATCACTTTTCATGGAAAATGGTATTAGTTATTAGAGCCATGTAAATTTGGTGTCTGCATGTTGTGGGTATCCTTCGTTTTATTTGCCTTGTTTTCTTTTGTGTCATCTTATTAAAAATTCAGTGCATAAGTTATTTATTTTAGATTTCTGGAATTAGTTCGTTAGGTTACTGTGGTTTTGTACCTATCGATGGTTGGTTTGGTATTTGGTAACCCTGTTCTTTTTTTATTAGGGCTAGAACCTTTCCTGTTATGACTTACAAGTGTAAAATACCTCAAAGAATGGGCAAAAGCTTGTTTTCCTATTTTTCTCAATACTTTAGAGTAAACAGGCTTAAATAGATTTTTATTCCATTATAATTATTTTGATTGTTATTTTTCTTTTGCTTTACGCTAATCAAAACTTGGCAACCTCATTCTAGACCATAATTCTATTTCTTTCCAGGTTTTGTTTCTAAGCCGATCTGTTCTTAAATTGAATTGTATGTCCGAAATTGGTTGGAAGGGAAATATTGTCACATATGCACTATCGTGACTGAAACCTTTCTAATCTGTGCACGCATTCGATGTCTACCTGTCAATTTAATTTTCATTGTTCATAATTATAAGACCAATGACTGCATGCAATGATGCAATAGCCATTCTCCTAACATTGGTTTTTGTGTCTGTAGGGGTTTGCAACCATGCATTTCACTTCCATTGCATCAGTCGATGGCTGAAGACACGACAAGTTTGTCCATTGGGTATGCTTCATTCCACATTACTTATTGCGTCCTCTATTTCTTCCTCTGGCTGTTGACTCATTTTGTTTATTTTATGCGTTTCTCATTTTTGCAGATAACAGCGAGTGGGAGTTTCAGAAGTATGGCCACTAGAGCCTTTGGGTTACCTTTACGCTATGTGGTGAAGTAGAAGATTTGAATTCCTGCTTGTACTCATTGGGTTTCTGTTAATCCTACCAGATGTCTTTGTTATTAAAAAATTCGAATGGATGTTACTTGGATTTTGAATGTTAATGCTTCAACTGTGCTATTTGAAAATGTAGTAATAATTATCTACCCTTTGTTTAGTTCTCTTTCTCCCTCCCCCCTCATGCTTCCAACTTCTATACATTTTGAATTTTTTTTTATATATATCGGATAAAAGTAGTTCGGATACCATTTTGACACGACAGAGAAGAGAAATTAATTAAGGGAGAAGCAGTATCGATCATAAAATCTTAAACTAGAAAAAAGGGGGAAAATAAATCGTCAATTTATGCAATCTTTGGTACTCATCCTCCTGTTATTATGAATGCAGCGCTAGCTAGTTGTATATGAAATCAATGGGTTTCATCAAAGTTTTCTTGTTTTCAAGATGATCATGTATATTTGTAAAAGACTGAAAAGAGGAATATTTGGGGTTCAATTCGTGCTCCAAAGTAATGTTTCCCTCAAACTCAAGTGAATTTGGGGAAGAATGGAGAAAAATTTGTACGGGACGATCTCTTTCACTTCAATGAATTTTAAAGTTTGAAAATTTATTCTTCCAAAGCAAAAAAACATAATTACATTGACGGTCTTGTAAGTTTTAAGGTTTTCAGTAACTTGCTACTCAAAAGCATTTTTATTTCTTTCTCGGCTAATCTTTCACAAAAAGCCTACCTAGTTAATCCAGGTCTTGCATGAATCGCCAGCTACCTGCTTCAGTGCTTCTTCTACCTTTTCTTTTTTGGTAAAAAAAAAATGGTTAAAAAGTATACGTCGCCTGAGAGATTCGAACTCTCGCGGGGAAACCCCATGTACTTAGCAGGCACACGCCTTAACCACTCGGCCAAAGCGACTCTTTGACATTGATATTGCGTAGTTTGTTTATATAGTATTTAAGTATTTATGTAGTCATGTAGATATCCTTTTGAAAGCGTAGACAAGTGTTAAATTCTTTACCTATTCTTCGAAGACTTTCAAAATTGAGCACGCATTAATGATAATCTAGACATTCGAGTACAGTAAATATAGGGTAGCCTATGCCACCGTCACTTTAAATAACTCTATTAAACTAATAACTGCAACACTTAAAAACGTTTATTGATTCTTGTTTGTTTGTCTCCATTTTATTCGTCTTCGATCTTGAGCTTCAATTGAGTGTGGCATTTCTTTTTCGTTAATTGTGACTAAATGTGCTGTCTTCTTTATTGATTACAATTATTAACATGAACAGCAACTTGGCCATCGAACTTTTGTTTCTATTAAAAAAGAATGCTTAGATTAGGTAAGAAATTAAGTAAATAATATATATATATATATATAGAAGACAGCTTTCAACTAGCAAAGCTTTTTGTTGGGTTTGAGAAATGAAATGATCTCTCTCCCATGTGCAATTACTCACATTTTCACTACAAAACAGTGAGGAAACTGGATGGGAACTTTCTCACACTTTGTACACACCAGTCAAGACTGCACACTCATTCACACATATCATTGTCTTTTATTTTTATATATATATATATATATATATATATATATATACAACCTTTATATTATCAATTCGTCCTGACAATAAATATATCAGGACGAAGAATGTGGACCACATATTATGGAAAAGTTTTGATAAGTGCATATACTTTGAACCAAAGTATGTAAATCTAGTATAAAAGACAATGATATATATATTTTTTTTCTATTATCGGTTCGTTCTGACAATAAACATATCAGACGAAGAATGTGGACCACTAGATTTACATATTTTAGTTCAAAGTGTATGCACTTATCAAAACTTCTCCATAATATGTGGTCCATATTATTCGTCATGATATATTTATTGTCAGGAAAAACTGTCAATAGAAAGACTGTATATATACATCATACACTTGAAAGTTGAAATATGCATGCTCACAAGTAACATCTATCAATTCAATTTTTCTTACTCTTACCTCTCTTGTAACTTCAAAATCATATATATTCTTTCTTGAATTTTCATTTAAAATTTTATTAATGTGACATCATTCCTGCGTAGGGATGGATTGAGATTCCCATTGAATTTTATTAAAAGTATTCTAAATGTCTTGAAGGTGGTATTGTTGAGATAACAAGGTAGTGGACACTGTGTTTTGTGCAAGTATATAATGGCAGCATGCAAAATATACAAATATTATTACAGGTAGAGCAAGAGGAGGCCACTGAGAACTGAAAGAACAATTCGTTTATATTATATATATATAAATATAAGTGGCTTGAATTTTTATATATATATCATTGAGTAGGATCAATCTCTTCCTCTCAAAGTGTACATTCTATGGTGCTGAAATTGAATCTGAAACAAGTGCAAGAAAGTGAAAAGAAATGCACATGATTAAAGACTAAAGGGAGGAGATGATGGCCATCCTAGCTCTCTAATAATTCTCAACTTTTTACTTTAATGTTTTTTTAAATCTAACCTTGAATGATTAAGTGGGTTGCTGAAACCTGTCGAGATCAATTTCTATATACGCGGTCTGAATATCTACTTCCATGATATGAAGGGAAAACTCCTTACAAGTGCTGTAAAATGTGTATGGTGACACTTGAACATACACCATTAACGTGGATTGGGAGGTGGACACCACCGACCGGCCACTCAAACCAAGAATGAATAAAGCTAATTATCTCTTCTTTTAAAAGCTATACGCTTTTCGTTTGATTCTTGCTGCAACTTGTTTTTCTGGCCATGTCTACTATTCTGTGATCAACACAGCAGTGTTGTCTTCAGAGATCTTTTGATTTTTTTTTTTTTTCTTGTTTACAATCTTTTACCAAGATTACAAGCCAATGTATTGATTAACCTACACTCAATTAGCTACTAATCCCTATGTCCTTTTTTCATGGATCACTGATCCAAAGTTGATCGCCATTTCCACAACTAATTTGCATTTTTGGTCTAAAAGAACTCCAAAATCTATATGAGCAATTGTCAATTCAAAAGTACTTCACTAATTGAAAAAGAAAATCCTAATTTCTTGGAAAAAATGGAAAATAAGCCTAATATTATAGACATTAGTTTTTTCTCGTGCAAAATTGACCAGATAGGACAAAAGTACTATATTTTCTTCGACTTTCAGACACTAAACAAATAATCTGAGTTTATATTTCACGCATCAAATATTTCAAACATCTTCTCAATTAAAAAAAATTAAAATACACATGAGTTGCAAAATATGCAATAACAATAAATGAAATAATTAGAAAAGAAAATTAATGACAGATTTGTCAATGTGAAATGGAAGATTGGGTGAGAAGTCAAGTCGGAGAAGAAAGCGCGTGGACATTATTATGAAAAAAGAAAAGCATAGTAAGCGTGCGGAATCCGGCAGATTTTTCAGATTAACAGAGTGTTTTACTTTTTTGTTGCCTTAATCGGCGCCATTGTATGCGCTTTCTATATGCATCCTGGGCCCAACCTCTCTTTTATATAAACTCATGTCTCACTCTGTACATTCAGTTCGATAATATTTCGTGTTCGAATTATCGTCACCGTATTTGCTATATATCTATTTTTAATGAAAGGGTTAGTGCATCCTCTCATTTATTTCGACTAGTATTAGGTTTTTTTTTTTTGTTTTTTTTGTTTTTTTTTTTGTTTTTGGTATCGAGGATCCGGACTTCGTCCAAGCATCCATCAGTCTGTCCTCCCCAACTGCGTAACTCGCCGTGGCCTGTATGTTGGATCATGGAGTAGGACAAATATGAAACCCCGGGCCACACCCCTGGCCCCACAAGAATGCAAGCGATTAAATCAGAACTCGCCCTGTCTGGGTAGGATTCGAACCGTTGACGTTAACCCCATATCCGTCCTTCCACCAGCAGAGTTAAACGCATAAAGGGCTGGCCACAATTTAATTGTCAGGAGTGGAACCAAGGACTTGGGTGTTTAATCCCAAGCCTTGGACCACCAAGGCAACCACCTTGTGGTTAATATTAGTTTTTTTTTTTTTTTTTTTTTTTTTTTTTTTTTTGTACAGTTATAGTTGTATAGATAGCTGTACATTTCAAATCGTTGCATAATCCTTTTAAATTTTATACAGTAAAAAGTTTCTTTTTCCGTAAGAATGGACATAAAATATCAAATTGATTCTTATCGGGAATATAAAACTAATCTTTAAAATAGCTGAAGGTGGGATACTCTCATCTTGTCGAATATATGTTTATTGCTGTATCGAATATATGATATGATTTGATATGGTATATTTTCTATATGGTTTATTTCTTATATAGATTGTTTTCTACATTTTTAGTTCTCATATGGTTTATTTCTTTTATGGTAAATTTAGTTCCATTGATTATCTTAAATTATAAATAAATCTCATATTGTATATATTAATTATCCTGAGTAATACAATTTATCCTCAAATTCTATTGAAGAAAGATTTTTAATTGCAGAAATGCATACCTATTATAATGATGTGTTGTAGCAAATGATTAAGCAACTGAGTCATCAGACATGCTTTGAGTAGTCCACTCAACTTTAGTAGCTTTTCACTGTATGACAAAGTTAAATTAATAAATTTGTTTATAAAATCATAAATGGTAGTGAGACGGACTGCAATTTTATTTTATTTTTTCGTTGAAAGAAAATCTGTGGTGTTTTTTTTTTTATCGATTAATCTTGCTATGTATAAATTCAGCACACCTTTACTAATTGGAACAATTAAAATCGATTTTCATTACTGATCAGTAAATTAGTAAACGAGATCGATTTATAATAGTTTTTTTTTTTTTTTTTTTTTTTTTTTTTTTAAGTATCACATATATTATTATATAAATTTATAGTTTTTTTAAAGGAGAGATTTAAACCCATAACCTAATAATACAGGTGTGAGAGGTTTAATACCGGTCCAACCATGACCAAAACTATAGAGAAAATGGAAAATAATAAGATTTTTTTCTCATGACTCATCACTCATCAGTCAAAAACAAAATATAGCCGTTAGACTTTAGGACTGTGGAGTGGTGTAGAAAGTGGAGTGGTCCAATCTCCACTAGCTAAATGACAAAATCATGTATCTCATCATTTGCGCAACTCTCACCTTGATTATCGTTTCCCACCTTTTTTTATCCCATTTTTGCCCCCACTTTCTCTCCTTTTTTTCATTTTTATACTGGACTCTCTACCATACTACCACGACACACGTCCATTGTTGGAAAAACCGAATAATTCTTTTATTTTTTTCCTCACGTTTGATTTGATAAGGTTAATCTGATAATAAACTCTTTACATCTGTGTCCCGAGTTTATGCGTTCTAGTCCTCCTTTAATTTGCTTAGATTATATATTCAAATAATTTGGTATATAAGTTATACCGACTTAACATGTCAATGTATGATATATACAATATTTGGAAACAAATTACAAGTATTAAAATTTTTTTAAAAATATCTGAATAGGTTGTTAGATAGATATTATAAAATAAATAAATAAATAAATAAAAAACTAATATTAAATACATATAAATATATATATATTATCATAGAAATTTAACTTCTAGTATTGCATTCTGTTAGATCATAAAATATGATTATAAGTGGATCTCAAAGAATTAATGAAGAGCTTGCTTCTTCGATAAGGACCTGCACCAAAAAATTAACTTGAATAAAAAAGTCTCGGTTTCCGATCACTAGTCAAATGCTTATAATGAACCTGTGAGTCATGTTTGTCTTCGTATGCTTCATAACCATATACTGATACACCTAAACATCCTTTAAGTAAAAATTAGAATTGCCTTGTAAATCTTAAAATTTGTCACATGATTATAATATTCCAAAAATCTTAATGCAATAATCTAAAAGGAAATCCTGATATAATGATAAATTATGACTCGTATTCAATGTTCGAAAATAAGCGACTAGACAGCCGCCGGCCGTCCCGATCAAGATAAAATCGGTCGTATTAGGTGGCAGGTAAAAAAAAACGGGCGGTTTAACTAATTTGTTGGCCAATTTTACCAATTAATCGGTCTAGGAAGAGTCAAAACCGTTTTTATATCATAGTTACACATTTTAAAATTTGAATATTTATTTATTTATTTTTTTAAGAAATTGAATATTAATTTTGTATCTAAGAAAAATAATTATAAATAAATAAATTTCCAACCGTCTAGCTTAACGTTTATTAGAATACTGTCCGTACCATGGAGACATTGACAAAATAAGTTAAATGACAGACTGTACCACCACCACCACCACGTAGCTAACAAAATAGAAGTTAGCGATGAATCGATGATGGCATAATAGTAATAAAAGCAAAAGACGATCCTTTTATAATATCCAAACTTATTTATAAACCCGACATTGGTCAATCATCTTTTCCATCTTCTCTGACAGTCGCATCTAATTAGCGACTGTACTAATTTCTTCAACAGCCATGGCTTCCATGGCCTTCTTCGTCGTAGTTCTTCTCATTCTTCAATGTCTTTCACTCTCGTTCTCAGCCAAACAAACCTACATAGTCCACATGAAAAACCACGACAAGCCCTCCTCCTTCTCCACCCACCACGACTGGTACGAATCCAGTCTTCAATCTCTCTTCTCCTCCTCCACACCCGACACTCTTCTTTACACTTACACAACCGCCTACAACGGCTTCGCTGCCTCTCTCGATCCCGCTCAAGCCGAATCTCTCCGCCAATCTGACTCCGTCATCGGCGTCTACGAAGACACTCTCTACACTCTCCACACCACTCGCACCCCTGAGTTTATGGGTCTCAACACAGATTTCGGATTGTGGGAGGGTCACAACACTCTTGACTTAGACCAGGCCTCTCACGACGTTGTAATAGGTGTTCTCGATACTGGGGTCTGGCCAGAGTCCAAAAGCTTCGACGATTCGGGTATGCCGGAAGTTCCCAAAAAATGGCGTGGAGAGTGCGAGTCGGGTTCTGATTTTAGTCCCAAAGTTTGCAATAGAAAGCTAATCGGTGCTCGTAGTTTCTCTAAAGGCTATAACATGGCTTCTGGTGGTAGTTACTTGAACAAAGCAAGAGAAATCGTGTCTCCTCGTGACGGAGACGGCCACGGAACTCACACTTCCAGCACCGCCGCCGGGTCGCAGGTGGCCAATGCCAGTCTACTAGGTTACGCCAGCGGAACCGCGCGTGGAATGGCCCCTCACGCGCGACTAGCGACCTACAAAGTTTGCTGGAAAACTGGGTGTTTCGGATCGGACATTCTAGCGGGTATGGATCGGGCTATACTGGACGGTGTGGATGTCCTCTCACTGTCTCTAGGCGGCGGATCTGCACCGTATTACAGAGACACTATTGCCATTGGAGCTTTCTCTGCAATGGAGAAGGGGATTTTCGTGTCATGCTCTGCTGGCAATAGTGGGCCGTCGAAGGCGTCGCTTGCAAACGTGGCTCCGTGGATCATGACGGTTGGTGCGGGTACGTTGGATCGTGATTTTCCAGCATACGTAGTTCTGGGCAATAAATATAAATCCACTGGTGTGTCGCTTTATAGCGGTAAAGGAATGGGAAATAAACCGGTGAGTTTGGTTTACAACAAAGGCTCAAACAATTCAGCTAATCTCTGTTTACCCGGTTCACTTAACCCGGAACTTGTACGTGGAAAAGTAGTTATCTGCGACAGAGGAATTAACGCACGTGTCGAAAAAGGAGCTGTAGTAGGGGAGGCCGGTGGCATCGGAATGATACTGGCGAACACAGCCGCTAGCGGCGAGGAATTGGTGGCGGATAGTCACTTGTTACCGGCGGTGGCGGTGGGGAGGAAAGTGGGTGATTCGATGAGGGAGTATGCGAAATCAGATGCGAATCCGACGGCTCTGCTTACGTTTGGTGGGACGGTGTTGAATGTGAAGCCATCTCCTGTGGTGGCGGCGTTTAGCTCAAGAGGGCCTAACATTGTGACGCCGCAGATCTTGAAGCCTGATCTGATTGGGCCTGGTGTGAACATTTTGGCCGCATGGTCTGAGGCCATTGGTCCCACTGAATTGGAGAATGACAATAGAAAAACTCACTTCAACATCATGTCAGGTATGCCGTATTCCCAACGGCTATTTTTCTTATTAGTATTTGAAATTACATTAGGTGTGCCATGCTTTTTATTTTTTTACGACTCGAACCCACAATTTGAATTTTATACGACTATAATGTTATATAGGTACATCTATGTCATGCCCACACATAAGTGGTGTAGGTGCATTGCTGAAAGCAGCCCATCCAGATTGGAGCCCGAGTGCCATCAAATCGGCACTAATGACTACAGCTTATACGGTGGACAACACCAATTCTCCTCTCAAGGATGCTGGTGGTGGTGGATTCTCAGATCCATGGGCTCACGGTTCAGGACATGTCGACCCACAAAAAGCCCTCTCTCCAGGGCTTGTTTACGACATTTCTACTGATGAATACGTAGCATTCTTGTGCTCGTTGGACTACACCATCGAACATGTTCAAGCCATCATTAAGAGGCCCAATGCAACGTGTTCGATGAAATTCAAGGACCCTGGTGAACTCAACTACCCATCATTCTCAGTCTTGTTTGGAAACAAGAGGGTTGTTCGATACACTCGCGAGTTGACGAATGTTGGGCCAGCTAGGTCCATTTACAATGTTACAGTCACTGGGCCGTCCTCCGTGGGAATTTCAGTTAGGCCCAGACAGCTTACTTTTGGAAACGTAGGAGAGAAGAAGAGGTACACGGTCACATTTGTGGCAAAGAAAGGTGTAAAGCAGATGAGCAGGTCTGAATTTGGTTCAATCTTGTGGGGTAATGCTCAACATCAAGTCAAGAGCCCAGTTGCTTTTTCATGGACAGTGTTGACGAGATAACTCAATTATGGGTTTTTTTGGGTTGATGAAACCCTACAAATGCAGGAACAAAACCAGAGTTCAAATGCAATCCAGCAAGCAAGTGTGGTTGAGATTGTGATTAAGTTGTAATGTTTTGAATTTAGATAAATGAATTGCTAATCTTGCAACAGTGTTTATACCAAATCATTGCTTTTTTTTTCCACGTTACTTGTGTAGTCAGTCACCAACCTGACTTGCTTGGATTTGTCAACAAACAAAATGATTGAGAATTGCATAGGATTGAAAAGAAAAGACATCTCTGCATGTCTGCTTGTATTAAAAGTAATGCAGAACTGATAAGTCTGCAGTGACAAGTAGCGACCCATTAATTTATTCAAAACATGGCCTGCCGATTCAAATTCAATTATTTGCATCAATAATTTAATTACTTGTAGGTCCGGATATGAATGAATAAGAAGATTTAACTCTTTCTTTCTTTTCATATGAAACTATGTTAACCATTAGTTAACAAAGCACCCTACCAATTCTGACTAAGTTTTTGGTACATTCTTATAATTATGAGGTGCGATGAGAGATTCGATATGTTTTTCCGTTTTCACCAATAAAAATGAATACAAATCAGGATTCCACACGAATCTCACCTGAAACCTACTTTATATACATGTTCCTCTATATATGTTATGAACTATAGATTCGATTTAAGACATTTGACTGAAACCTAAACGCATTAGAAGAGCGAAATAATTAAACAAAGTTTCCACAAATTAAGAAAGATATACTCCAATCTCCATTATTATTAGAGCAGTATGGTTTGTTGACAGAGCTTCCTTATGAAGCAATTATATGCTAGAAGAATAAACAACACGGATTACATGTGCAACAACAGGTCTTTTTACAACTGCAACAAAGGCGTACCTTCGGACATTTAGGAATGCATACCTTCGGACATTTAGGACGAGGGCATTTCCATTGGAAACAAGAGCAAGAGCAATCTGGGCACGAAGGAAACCGGCAAACGCAACAACAATCTTTGCTGCATGATATTTTTTTACAGCAGTTTGATGGCGGGCAAGAGCAGCAGCAACAACAAAAACAACGACGCAAGCACTTCGGTATAGCACAGCAGGCACATGGATTACAGTTGCATAAATTACATCTACATAGATTACAGCTGCTGCATAGATTACAGCCGCTGCATAGATTACAGTCACAGTCGCTGCATGGATTATTACATTTGCAGCAGCGTGGCAATTGTAGACGAATAGAACACCCAGAATAACAGCAGCAACAGCAAATCCATGAAATCCAAGAGCACTTAAAACAGGGCATTCCACTGCACAAACATAGGAAAATCAGATCACATTTGAAAGGACTAAGCGTTCTTCACGGTAAAGCATTCTAATTCCATACAGAACAATGACAACATAAAAAGTAAATGGTACCAGAGCCACTTCCAGAAACGACATGATCTTCGATTCTTTCGATTCCTGCATGAGAAAGAGCACAATGTAAGGATTGAAACCTCTTCTGAAATACAGAACAATTGATAATAACAAGCGTCTGAGCACTTACATAGGTATCAGAGGATCCGAGGTTGCCAGCACAAAATCAGCAACCCTGAAAATTTTTCAGTTCACTTCTCATTGAATAATCTGATAAATGATAAATAAGATGCTTTCTAGGCAAATTGCACAAGTGAACATACTCTTTGCAGTATTTGGAAGCAGGATGGAGTCCTTCAATTGATTTCAATTCCTCCTGATCAGAGTAAAAATGTTACTAATATTTTCCAAATGCAAGAGAATGGTTTGAAAAAGTGAACGTGAACAGACAGCAACCCTTTTTGAGATGTTTAGTTTATAATTTTATCGAAACATTGACCGAATCTTACCGATTCTATATGCAAGTATGAAAAGAGTTGCAGTATTATCAGAATCATGACAGACAAAACATTTGGTGTGTACTAATTCAGGGGAATGAGTTCCTGTTACAAAACCATTCTTCATCACACACTGGACAAAATTTGCCAAAACCAATTCTCATTTGTACTCTAGACCATAAATCAAAATTTTCCCACCATCCAAACAGTCAAATCAATTCAAAAAAAGGAGGAGCCTCTGCATTCTGGCAGATCTCCAGCAAGAGTGCATCAGATGGGAAGAGGGCATGTGCTTGTTTGGGCACAGAAGTCAGTCCTAAAGATAATGACTTGTTTTCTACTTTGGAAGGACAATTATCAGTAAACAATTTCAATTCATACCATAAAAAGCTTTTATTGTCAGTAAACCACACACTGAAATCAATCACCTACCTTGAATTCAAAGTTCATAACAATGAAGGTTATTATATACATTAAACCTAATTAAAAAAAAAAAAAAAAAAAAAAACAAATACCAATTAAAGATAAATTTTATCAACAACCATTTTAAACATTATTACACTTACCACACTTGTAAAGGTTGCATTTTTCTGTCTCTACAATTTCAAGTAACATTCTTTAAAATATGGTGCATGTATTAATAATCACTTAAGAACAAAACCCACCTCAAGAAAGCCGATTTCCCTCTCCATCAACTGCACCTTAGCTGCTTCCCGGCGTTTACCGTACAAATCCGGATACTCCGGCGGAGATTTCGGACATGGCGGCGGCAGAGAAGGCACAGAAGAAGTTGAACCGGACTGAGCAGCCATTTACCCGGAAACAGATTTTCCGATGACCGGCGTTGGAAAAGAAAAGAAAAAGTTAGTGTACTACTACTACTGTCCACTCGATCAGCCCCCCAAAAGAAAAGAAAACAAAAAAAAAAAAAAAACAGAGCAAAGAAAAAACTTGAAAGCCAAAAGGAGACTCAAGCTGTAGGAAAAAAAAAATAACAGAGTAGCAGGAAATAGCAAGGGACAAAGAAGAAGAGAGAGCAAGTAATGTTAGGTATGAAAAAGGTTGTGGCTGTGACAGTGGCAGGAGCAGTAATTAGTGCTTCTGACAAGTATAATTACTGTCCTCAAGGAAAAAAAAAAAAAAAAAAAAGGACTCTGGAGAAGTTGAAACAATAACATTAACAGTAGCGCCTGCTTGCTAGTACTACACCATACATTTATACATACATGAATCATGAGTGTAACTGTAAAAATATTTATTTTTAGTGTTTAATGTGAAATTTAATGGGGATTTATTAATAAGAGTGATAATTATGAAGATAAAAAGACAGTCATTATTATCTCACAGACTGTGCGTGGTGAGAGAGAGATTTGATATTTCTCGAGACAGAACCTTTGTGCATGGTAATAAATAATATTAATGGTAAAGACGGCTGTGAAAAAGTCTGCAAAGTTTGTGTACGAACCCATTTTCGCAAAAAGTTGCAACGATTTGATCGAGTTTTTGAGTTACAGAGATTTTTTTCTTTTTTTTTCTTTTTTTTCTTTTTTTTTAGTTTTAGTTTTGTTTATGCCTGAGCACACGCATAAACTGTCTGCTATGCTTGTGTGTGTGGGTTGTCTGTCTCTCTCTCTATTTACGATTGTATTATTTGCTCTGCTGAGAGCAGAGAGAAGCGAAAAGCACGATGTAATGTAGTACCTCAGAGATCGCACGTGACATCTGCGTAGGAGAGAGGGTGAGAGAGATTTCTATTTCTCTGTTTTGAGAGAGTTGGATTCTGAAACTAGCAACCAAACAGCCCTGACTTTGAGAAGAAAAACAATACAAAAACAAAGTCTCCACTCTCCACTGACCTCTGTTTGTGGTAAATCTTTTATCAACTTAACTTACCCCTTTTAAATTCAAACCTGGAGGGAAATATGTGCTTCTAATATCAACACCGGTCATCGGAATAAATTTCTTGATTGAATGAACGTAATTTACTATCGCTGAAATATTATAGAATCTCGAGAAGAATGTGTTACACGTTTTGTTTTTTTTTTTTTTTTTTTTTTTAAAGAGAGAGCAATTGGGTGATAATTTTAAAGGCACAACATGCCTAGAGGGATTTTTTTTAACCCAACAAGGCAATCTAGCAACTCGTGCTGCTCCTTATATGCTTGCCTAGTTTTCACCTATCTGACCATTTGATCAAATTTCTTTTCTTGTTTTTTTCTACTAAATGAATGATTCCTTTTATCATTCTTGTAATGATTCTCAGGTGTGCGAGTGAATCTGAAATATCCATTCAATAGATTTCATTTCTATATTCATAAAAATACTAAAAGACCCATACAAAAAAACAAAATTGGAATCACATTGCCAACAACTTTATCTAAGACAACTCCTCATTTGCATTTTCTATTACCCAAATCATTATTTGGGCCAAAATAGTTTAGTTTGTATTACTTACAACATACCGTATTATATGAATTCTGTATACAATTAGATGGAGACACGACTCGTTCAAATACAGATTTTCTTTTTGAAATACATACAACAGAGATGATTCGAATTCACAATCTTATCCGATCATATTATCTACGTAACATGTTGCTATAACTTTATACTATCCAACAATTTCTTATGAAGAAAGCAAGCGTTTACAGGTATCAAACCAACCCAATTTGGTGTATGCTGAATTTACGTACGGGTCTTATAAACTGGTTGATGATAAGCCCGGTAGGGAGCCACCGTCGGATTGAAATCCACGCGCACAAGGGCAGCGTGAGCACGAACATCAAGATTTATGTTAGGGTCCACTTTTTCAGTGTTATGTACAGCGGGTCCCACCGGTTGATTTGACTAGTCATCGCAACTTCGATGTTTACCGCTCTTTCCAGACTCCAGAGTAGTAAACGTTGTATAGACTATAGAGAGAGAGAGATAATAAAAGGAGGTAGGATTTTCTTCTTGGATCTTGTTTTTCTTTACATTATTCTACTGTAATTCAAATATTAAGTTGTATGAGAAAGAAAAAAAAGTGAATTAATCTTAACCATATAATTTATATTTTGTTTATGTGTCATTGGATTATGGAAAGTCAAAGAAAAATAAGTCAAGAAGAGGATCTCCATCCTAATAAAAGGCAAGAGAGCATTTTAGAAATTCGAGGCGTTTCAAAATTAACGTGAGCCGGTGGTATCAGAAATTCAGAATGGACAATCATTGTCACTAGCTTACTTTAGTGATGATTTTGTTACGTATACCAGGTCCACACGTGTACTTGCTTTTGTTTTGTTTGGGTTCATTAGTCAAATCATAAACAATCCTGAAGATATGGTCCAACTTTGGCCCAAACATATGAGTTCTATGGGCTTCATGGCCTCTTTGTTATCCAAATTCCAAACCCTTGATTGGTCTGCCGTGTGGTTTTTTTTACAAAATTCATATACTCAATGAGTAATCAACTAATCTGTTTACCGAAATCGAACGCTACATATATATATATTATATATTATGAATAGAGATATCTACCGTCATAACACTACAATGGGAGATCACATGTTTATAGCAGGAATCAAACGCCCAACAACTAATTTGAAAAAGACATATGATAGTCATAGAAGTGCGGCACCTCGCCACGTGTTTTGATAATAATCTTCAACGAAGAAAAATTAAAAAACAACCCGACCTTTGAATTGCAGTCACCCAATTTACCAACAATATTCATTAACAGGTCTTCCTTGGTCATTAAGTTGCCTAAGTTTTCAAAAAAGCACCCTAATGCCTTTTGAAAACCAACACCAGTTTTTCTCAAAGAAGCTTCGCATAAAGTCCTGTAGCCCCGACTTTATCCATGAAAAGTTGACAAACCATCCCAGTGATCCAACACGCGCCCACGAACTGATGTAATTGGGTAATAAGAGGGCGCGTGAATTGCCAATCATCATCTTTAATAAGTAACCACGTAGAGTGCACAACCTATATATTCCTTCCACCTTCTACGTAACATTATAAATTACTTGTATATATATATATATAGTCAAAATCGGCCAAACTTTTGAATCTTGATTTGTCCAACAATTATTAAGCTCATATATTGATTGGCTCATGTGGGGGGTCTCTAACTTCTATATATGTGTATTGATTCTTTCATATATATATTAGATCATCTTAAGGAAAAACATAATCATATATTATCGAAAATTAGACGATGATGAGTAGTGGGAAGACGAACAACGTAGCTATAATCAGTAAGATGTATTGCTCTGCTTCGCAGGTGGTGCTTGTAGTAAGGAGGAGGCCACATGTGATTAGCGGAGGAGGATTCGTGGTGACGGATTGCAGCAACCAAAGGGTTGTTTTCAGTGTTGATGGTTGTGGAGTTCTTGGTGTTAAAGGAGAGTTGATTGTCAAAGATGGTAATGGAGATGCTCTGGTTCTCATCCGTCGAAAGGTATGTACGTATTTTATGATTTTATGATCATCGTGTATATATATGCGTTTGATGTTCCATGTCATACTACATGTGTGGTATACATAGTACAAATTCATTTGCAGATGGGATTTTGTATTGATTAATTAATGCATGTTAGTGCTTACATGGATGCGTATATACATACATAACGAATTTCTTATGCATATATAGTGTATATATATATATATATATATAGATCCCACTTGACAGGCTGGTTTTGGAGACTTGAGAGCATCAATTCCTGTTGTCTCCCCGAATAGTTTCTGATTAATTTGCAGAAATACAAGAATCACAATTGAAAAAATAAAAAATTATACATATATATATGTATAATATAAAGAAACGCTAATTGAGAATGACTTGAAGTGGAAGGTCGAAACAGATTATATTATAGTAAGTGATGGAAAAAACTTAATATTTTAATTTGTTATTGCACTGGGAAATACTGGTTCTAACTCTCCCCATATAAGGTGATTATATTTGAATTTGTTATTTGTTATCTGAATTTTTATTATGTGTTTTATCTTTGTACTCGATCCGCATGATAAATTCCTCGATCGTGTTGCTCGCAAGGTTACGTATTAAAATGCTTAAGTATTAATGTTCATTATCACTTCCTAACATCTTTAACCACATTACAAAAGCATTGTCAACTCTTACAAGTAAATTTATGCCGTGGAACTTTTGGATACATAGGCGCACATGCAAATATACCCACATAGATTCTATATATTCCTTATCGATTAAGCCAAACTGATTTTACCATTACAACTTTTTATTTTTGGTAATTTCAGGGAGGGGTGGTTGAGGCTCTAAGCATTAATAGGAAATGGAAGGGTTACACTTTTGACTATGAAGGATCTCGGAAATTAGTGTTTAGTTTAAAGGAACCCAAGGACTCATGTTTGGTGAGGAACAATGCAATCAGGATCTCCACCGCTGAAACCGGACGCAAAGATTGGGATTTTGAAGTCAAAGGCTATTTTCCAGACAGAGATTGTAGCATTGTTGACTCCAATGGCAACATTGTTGTTCAGGTATTTAATTAAACAAATATTATTATATAGTTTTATTGAGAATAGTTCAAAAACAAAGTCATCATGGTATGAGTAACATATCTACCCTGAGCAAAGTGATCGCGCACTTCCCTTTCAGCATAAGGGTTCGAATATTACCTTTATTTATTAAATCATAAGCGGTTTGATCTTACTAGGTTCAACATACCCATAAGTACTCAATTGATATCGAACTTCACCAAAAATATTAATGGTAGGACTCTTGACTAAAAAAATTGTTGATTAATGTTACAGATTGGAGTGAAGAAAGAAATTGAGGAATTGATGACAAGCAAGGATTTGTATCACTTGGTGGTGAAAGCGGGGATTGATCAAGCTTTTGTTGTGGGAGTCATTGCCACTCTCGACTACATTTATGGTGAATCTACTCGGTGCTAAATCATATAAACTTCTGTGTACATCGATGCTAGAATAATCCAAAAAATTAACATAAAAAACATCATCAAATGATGTAGCAAGTGATTTGTTTTTACTATGTCATTCACGATATCATTATGTGATTTGTATGGTAGGGATAATTCATTTGCCGTATCATTTGAGTTCATTTTTTGTTAATGTTTTGGATCGTATGATATTACCCTATGTAACGGGACTGTGAACAAAATTAACATTGAATCAATTGGGAGAATATGTACACAAGATTCTCTCCACCAACGGGCTTCTAATTTTTTATGCTTTTTTTTTAACTAGTTGATGTTCTGTGTTGACTAAGCAGTGTAAAAGCTTGAATAAGCTGCTTTGTTACAATTATGAGAAAACTAGCAACCATATTGAAAGATATTATAGATTTTGATATTATGTCAAAACCATATTAATCATAAAAAGTAATGTTGTGTTTACCTAATTTCATGTTAAAATGATCAAGTTATAACATATTGAATATGGTTTTGGTCCTTTTGGATCCTCTCCTTATCTCATCTTTTTTCTGACCCCCTTTAAAGTATATGATTGGTTATTGATAAAGTGATTAGGAAATCAATCACATCTTAACCATACATTTATTACAATGGTTATGTGTCATGAGATTATGTGAGATTAGGAAAAAGATGAGGGAATGAGAGGATGAAAATCTATTGAATATATTGTGCCACTCAAACTCAATTGATATTTGATAACGTTGGTACGATTTTTCTGCTTTGGATTGAACTAATAAAAAGCCCAGGATCATGCCTAAAATTGGACCATATTGGACTTAGAAAAATAACTAGACATCAAAGGCCCAGTTGGTTTCCCACGTGGGTAATTTGTAGGCTTGTAGCTTAAAATAATGAGTGGCGATATTTGCACCCTCTAAAATCGTACGTACACCCCAAATTTATATATTTTTAAAATTTCAATATTACCCTTAAATTAAATTATTAATATTTTAGTTAAAACAGATAATATTATATATAACTATTTTACTGTTTTGAATAATTAACTAACTCAACCAAATTAAAAAAGGAAAAATAGTAACGAAAAAAAATCCAACACCGGTACTGAACACAAAGAAAATATTGATTTGAAGCTAAATGAATTTCTCTATATCTTATTCCAATCTCGGAAGCGATTGCTAATATTTCACTGTTTTTGCAATAAAATGGTGTTCTTCAAAATCTTATTTTTATAGACAATAGAACAGTAAACAGCCAAAAATTAAAAATTTAAAAAAAAAAAAAAAAAAAAAAAAAAAAAACACGAAATCATCCTAGGCAGTCCGTTTGGACTAACTCCCTCACACAATCTGGAAAATCTTCCATCCAAAAGCTGTCTTCATCACTTGACAGTGCCTCCTCCATTCAAAATCGGAAAAAATGGAGGAGGCAGCCGCCTAAAAAAAAGAAGGTGATATTTGATAATAATTTTAGTAATTTGTTTGTGTAATAATAATAGTGAAATCTCATTTGTTTCTATGAGTTTAGTGGTCTCGAACTCAATGCTATGAATTTAATTATATATATATATATATATATATATATATATATATATATTGATTTAAAATATTTTATAACTTATCTTTTAAATATTAAAAAGGACATATTTAGTAATGTGTGGGGTGTGCTTACAAAATTTTATCTTTTAAATTTTTTTTAAGGGGGTGTTAATACGAAAAGGGGAGTACATGCAGTTTCCAGGGGTGTAAATATTGTCACTCTAAGATAATTTATGCATTGGGCAGCTTTGCAATCCAGCCTTAAATTAATGGACTGAATTTTTAGAAAAAAAATGTTGGATGTTGTGATATATATATATATATAAATAAAAGAAAGTAGAAACCATGTTTACATAATACAAATACCAATCAAATCTTTAGAACATTAAGATTGTAGGCTTCCATATGCTAATTAAATGGATTAGAGTTGTAAGTTTGACATGATATTTAAATGGATTTGTCTTTATATTAACACAATCACGATACCATACAATAATATCAAGTGTTATTCTACTTGAAAGTAAAAATTATGCAAGAATGGTGATTGAAAATCAAAATATTTCAAAAATTCACTTGAAAAGAAATATTACAAAGCAAGAGTCTAATTTGTGAAAACATTGCAACATTCCAACGGAATTAATTAACAAATGAAAGAACATTGTATGAATTAGTCATGATAAAAGCTTTAATCTTATACGCTTAATCCATTTATATCGTATCATTTGTTATGCCTCATTCTTATAATTGATTATTCAATACCGACTCAAACTCACAGCATCGTGATGCAGGTGTAAACAGTAAACCCGGTTTGGGAGGTTAAAGTTAACGTGGAGGCAGAGAGATACATCTCACCACTCGTACGATACAAATTTCTTGATGATTAATTGCTTGCTTCAATCAAACGCAACATTATATTAAATTTAATCCTCCCATTTTGGGCGGATCACAATGGAGAAGTGAAGGGAGAGTAGGAGAGGAGGGAGAGTTTCTCCTTCTGGGCCCACAAAAATCAATCCTCCCATTTTGGACGGATCACAATGGAGGGAGAGAAGATTGGAGGGGTAAAGACAAAAATGCCCTCTATTTTTATACTACTCTCCAATTTTTTAAAGGGTGATATAGTAATTTTATAAATTATATACCAATCTATCCGTCCAACCCTCTTTCCAATACCAAACAACATAGAGGATTGATATTATCTTCTCCATCTCTCCCACTCTCTCTTCCTCCTAATTCATCCATCCCTCGTACTCTCCCTTCCTCCTACCAAACATAGCCTTATAATCGATTATTCAGTATCGACTCAAACTCACAACATCGTGATGTAAGTGTGTGTGGCAAACCACTGAACCAACCCGGTTTGGGAGGGTAAAGTTAAGTGGAGGCAGAGAGTTACACCCCACTACTCGTATGATACAAATTTCATGATGATTAATTGCTTGCTTCAATCAAACGCAACATTATATTAAATTTAATATACAATAAACAAATAAAGATCTGGGAAGAAAACTAAAATCGAACATTTGACGATAACAAAAACGTTTGTATCAGATGGTAATTTGGATGACACATACTGGTAACAGGAAATTAAGATGAAATAATTAAAAAGAAAAGAAATCAAGCACAGGCACAGGTGTTGTCGGCGACAACAACAACCTCCTCCTCTTCTGCAGACCTAAACAAATAGTATCCAACAGACAAACCCAAAACGATGGTCAAGAACACACCTCCGTTAAACGACATGATGGCTAACATCAGCAGATACCCGATCGCCGAGTTCACTCCGAACAACACGGCCGTCGCGAATCTAGCGGAGCTGGCTCGGCTAGGTTTCACCAGGAGAGGAGTCACCGCCGTCGCCGCCACCGCCGACGCATCCGGTGAGGGTTTAGCGGAGGAGAGGGATTTGAATCTGTGGCGTCGATCTTCCATGTATTGGTAGAAGGTTGAGATGAGGAAGAGAGCGAGTAAGGTGAGGATGTAACCGAGCCAATTGGTGGTTTTCCATGAATCGAAGAGAATTGTGACTTTGATCCCCCAATATAAGGTCATGTGCATCATCTTCTTCGATTCTGATTTCTGAGTTTCAGACAAATAGAATGAAAAAAAGTAGAAAACAGAGATTGGAGAGAGATAAGAAGGAATACAAGATAGAACCTTCGTTTTCAGTTTTGAGATTTTTGTTTAGACAAATCGAGTGTTTTTAACAAACTGACAAACAGATACGATGTCGCTTTTGTGAATTTGGGCTTGCTAATCTTGGTAATAACAACTCTGCCATTTATCCAATCTTTTTTATATACATTAAGGCCTTGTTTGGTTAGGAAACCACATCCATTTAGATTTAGAGATGGAACACTTGTAGGAAAAGGAGTTTATTTCCTAGATGGATTCCTTTGTTTTGTTGCCAGAAAATACCTTTTATATATTTGATGTAATAAAAATATTTTTAAAATTAAAATATTATTCAAATAATAAATAATTAAAATTAAAAACTAATTTTCAAATAATTATTAATAATAATTGTTGAATATTTGGACTTTTGATATTTTACATATATTTAAAAAATTGTTAATAAAATGATAATAAACAATTTTTTAATATATATAATCGTAAATTAAAATTAAATTCAAATATTGTATAAAAATAATCCTAATTTTTTTAATGGATAAAGTTTTTTTTTAAAATTTGTAGAAGAATATAATTTAAAAAATGTTATAATTATTTTAAAAATATAAATTAATTTATTAGAAAAATATAAAATATTTTAAAAATAAAGAGAGAAAAATAATAATAAATTAAAAACTTTAGAGATTGAATATGAAAAAAATAATACTCTGTTTTAGACTCCAATTTAGAAATAAAGATAGAGATGCACACCGCCTCTTAATACAAGTGGTTGTGTATTTCTCTTCCACATTAGTGATAAAAGGTTCAAATCCCACCGTACACATTTTACAAATATGTGTGGAAAGTTTTATTCCCGGTTTGTGTGAATAGTTATCTCATGTTATGGGACTAGATATCCGGATTGCGTATGTATTGTTTGATCTCGGCAAGTTCCAATAGTCCTATTATAATAGTTCGCGTAAATTGTAATACTTCAAAAAAGAAAAAAAGTAAAAAAGAAGCAAAGATAGAGATACGGTGGGAGATGATCTAAAGTGACTTGGCATTTGAAAGAAAGCACACTACGACATGCTTTGTCCACACATATTGGCATACATGGCTTTGGCGATCCATACCGGTTTTGAAGAAGACGGATAGAAATGGCTTTTATGGTATTACTTATGAAGATTGCTCTGGTTTTGTTCCTTTTGTGCATCTTTTCCTTGCCTTCCTGTTGTTAAAATTCAATGTGCAAATTTGGATATCATAGACTTATATTATTATCACAATAACTCAGCCTAAATTAGTACGCCGTTAATCTCTCATACATTATTATGTGTGTTTGCTAGCAGGAATGTGTCCTTAGGGCACAAGTTAACACTACCGTTATGAAATTTCAATGTGTATTTCTAATCAGAGTAGGAATTACAATTTACAAGGTTGGAGTAATTTATTTCATTCAATTGATTGATTGATAGATATTAGATACCGGCATTCCTCAAATGGTGAACACATGCTTTTCCATTTATTTTTATTATTATTTTTTTTTTGATAGAACAGTTAAACAAGAAACAAGAACAGGAAAGGAAAAGCAAGCGGTTGGTCCCTAAACGGGAATCCACAGCTCTCCTAACACACAGAGGAAAGATCAGATGTCGTATTCATATCTTGCTTTGCTTAAAAAGTTACAAGGCTGAGAATTTGCTATTTCGAATTTCGAAACTTGAAAATCCCACTTGCAGTTGCCTTTACTATTACGTGACTTTCATTAAAATAGCGATAATTATGCACAGAAAGTGCTCTGAAATATCTATTTTGCCATCATCGTTCAATTGCCTCTGGTACCCTACACGGACTCGACCAAATTAGTGACTCAAATGACCAAGAATAGATTAATTACCTTTTCTAAGCATGAAGGGTGTAAATGTATATATCAAAAAGGATTTAGAAATACAACTGATCACATTACTTTTCTGTTTAAAGAGTATGTTAATATCAAAGATCGTATCGTTGTATTTTCAAAGGAGTATGCTATTAATAACGTTCACAGTTCATCACATTTCCTTAGTATTAACAGGGAGCACTTCTATTGATATTGAAAAATTCCTTCTAAATTACAATTTGATCATTTTTAGTTGAGACATTCTGCTTTGTTTTTATGGTTACATGTTAAAAAACTGATGGCATTTACATGAGCATAAGCATTTTAAGTAGATGTTATACATAATCTATGAGAGTATACCTTTGAACCCCTGCTATAGAAATGGGGATGAAGTAATGAACTAACCGCCAATGACATTGTCAAAAGCTAACTTTGCCGACGTCCCCAACAGTAATTCAACGGAGACCTACTGCTGACACAACGCCCATAGATGTGCTCACCCTAAAGATGAGAAAAACCAAGTAGATCGTAATAAGGCCAATTCCTAACGTCTTGCTGGGGCGCATATCATCCCGTGGTAAGACAATAAGTGACCAAATGAGACCTGCCATAAGAAATCCCATGGTATAAAACAAGCTATCATCTCGTGGAATTGTGTATGATGTGGGTTGCTTAGACCAAGCACTAAGCAACATTGAGAGGCCCAAACCAACAAGTGTGTTGAACATTGGTCCTGCATAGCATCCCGACATGGCAATCTGTACACCATCACCACCGTTCATTGCCAGTGCAACATTTGACATCAAATCACCCATTGAGTTGCCCCATGCCAATACAGTCAATCCAAGGAGTGATGGATTAATTCCAAAGATTACACCTAAAGCCATAAGTAAAGCAACAAGCTCGTTTGCAACAATACAGAACCAGATAATACTCATGAAGAATCCCCCAAAAACCCATGGAAATAAAAATCTGCGAGGTGGTCGATCAGACGTGGTGAATAGATATGCAAGAAGACCAAATACACAACCACAAGCAATACCAATAATGTACGCAATGCGCCTATCCTCAGAACCCACACCATCTTCATAGCCCCACAAAAATGCCAATAGAATTGGTGCCAATGAAGCACTCGCCATGGCATATCCCTTTGACCACCGATCCTCCTCAACTATGGGAATTGACAGCCGTCTTAGTAGTGTCAATGGCATCTCCAGTAATGACAAGAGCTTGGAATAGGAGTGAGGCTCCTGGTCTATCTCAGCTTCCTCTTCATTCCAACCCCACAGTGATTTGGAACTTTCTGGGAAAGACGTAAGAGCCTCATTTGAATAAATTCTCACATGTTGAGCCCACACCCAATGGGGAAGCTTATTTTGAAGATGCAGAACATTACTTTCAGTATCATATTCCAGCAGCAAATCATAGTCAGATTCATCTTCATCACTTTCATGAGGAAGTAAACTTCTTCTAACGGGCAGCAATGATGTCACAGCTTGAACAGATTTCCTCAAGAACTCATAAGCAGTAACCAAAAATGCATAAACCGCATAGATGGAAACAAAGGCTATGGCACCCCAAACGGTCACCTTGCCAACAATCAAAATAACACCAAGCAAGATGAGAGTAAACATAAAGAAACATGTATCTCTGATAAAACATTTTCTATCAATCTGAACCCTCTTATCCGCCACAGATAAAGAAATAGTCCCTACAACAATACAAGTAACAAAAACAGCTCCACCCAACACACTATTCAGACCCACTTCTCCCGCATCCTTACCCACAAAAGCAGCAATACTCGCAAACACATCAGGAGCTCCATTCCCTAATGGAAGCAAAGAAACTCCTGCAACCGTTGGTGGCAGCTTCAACAGACTCGAAAGGTTCTCTAAAGAACAACAAAAATAATCTGTCGCGGTGTTTCCCAGTAAATAAAACAAAGCACCAAGCCATATTATCAACACCAAATAACCCACAACACTAAATTCCGCGCAATCACAGTAAAAGAAAGTAATGTAATCGAAGAACCCATCGGCATTGCACTCAGGATGGGCCTGCAAGTACTCACAACGAGTGTTATAACCATGGTGTTCAGACAATCCATCACATAATTCAAGATTAGTCTCTCTCAAAAAATTCGAAACAGAACCATCAACATTCACATTCACAATCACAGCACTAACATTATTAACTTCCGCGATTTTTCTATGAATTACCCTGTAACCAACACGACTTCTGAATAAATTCTCGTGATTGTACAATAAGAAAAATAACACCAAAGCACACATTCCATTGAAAACGGCACGGTAGATGTGTCGTCTTGTGCAATAAAAACTTTTGGGTTCTATCATATTCTCCAAACAATCCCAAGTAGGCCCGTGAAAATGTAAGGAATTGATTATCACGAAACTTCAAACCCTCTAGTGTCTGAAATTTGAACCCTAATTCAACATAATAAAAGAACATATAAAAATTTCATCCTAAATGAGGTGATTCCAATTTCCAAAAAAAAAAAAAAAAAAAAAACTAACTAAAACATACCTGATGTTAAGAGAAGAACAAAAACAGGTTCTGGGTAGTTTGATGGTGTCTTGTCTACAGAAAATGCGCGTGGCGGGAGAGCAGAAGAGGCGAATATGAGGATCATTAGACATTACAGAATCCAGTTCCCAACTTTCGTGGACGTGGTCGGTGGTCGTCGACTTTTTTTTTTTGTTTGTTTGTTTATCTTTAATCGAAATGCTATTAATATTGCGTCTAACAGACAACAGTCTAACTAAATTGTTAAAAAGTAAAAAATAAAAAAAAAACCCCTAAATGGTTCTCTGTTTCAAAAAATTAACTAAATAGGGTTTTTTTTTTTTTTTTTCAATTAAAAAAACATTAATAAATTGTTTGACAAATATTCTAATCGTGAGTTCATGACTATGCGTGTGTGTATATATATATATATATATATATAATTTTTCTATAATCAGTTCGAACTGACAAAAGATATATCAGTTCCTTGCATGTTGGTCATTAGATTTAAATATTTTAACTTGGCTGCATACACTTATCAAAACATCTTTCAAATGCAATGGTCCATATGTAAGGAACTGATATATTTTATATCAGTTCGAACTGATAATAAAAAGACTGTATATATATATATATATATATATATATATAACTATTATAAATTTATAATATTCCTGAAGTGCAAAAGGATACAACTAAAATCACAATTTCTTGAATGTAGGTGTGACCGTAATTATTGAGTTTTTTAAATATAAAGATGTAATGAAAATTTATTGATTTGGCGTACGCCTTACACCTACACTAAGGCCTTGTTTGATTTTTCCACTTAATACTTAATGGCACTTAATGCGTTCCATTAAGTTATTTTGTATGATTTTTTAAGTTATAAAATCACTTAAAAACCTCATAAAACCACTGGTTTAGAAAAGTGAAAAACCACTTAACAAAAATCCATTGGAATTTAATACAATTTATTACTTCCAAAACTATCCTCACTTATCTAACTTATTTCCAATTTAATACAATTTATTAATACTTTTTTTTTTCTTGCACAAAATGAACATCAACGCAAGTCTACATGAAAGTATGAAACTAAGGCTTTGTTACCCATCATGGTTTGCTCCTTCTGATGGAATTGCTTGATGTTCCTAAAACTCGTGTACTATTTGAAGCTTTATGAATTTTGTTTAGATTTTCTTTAATATTGTGACAACGCAGGAAATTAAAATGTGGCTACAGATTTTGAGGTTCTTTGGTATATCTTGCATCTACAAGTTATATGTTCTGTGCTTTAACCAATAAATCAGATTATAAAAGATCATTCTAATTTCCAGGAAAACACATGCCTTGTTGGTTTGGTAAGCATTATGTTCATTCAAGTTTTTGTATTTTGTTGTTTTACTTCACTAAAAAAAAATCATACTAATTTTTTTTTATTATTTATATAAATTTAATAAAACAATTATTAAATTATTTGGTATAATTGTCCTTAAAATATTATAATATAAATATATAACAAATAATAATTAGAAGGGCATAGATGTAAAAGTATTTATTTTCAGATATTTGTAATTTAAAAAAACAAACAACTTATCACTTATATTCAGTTTTCAGTGAAAAAAAAAAAACATGTTTTTCAGTTTTCAGTTTTCAGTCAGTATTCAGTCTTCAGTAACATTCAGCACTGTTCAGTCTTCAGACAAAAAATCAAACGGGACCTAAGAGATTGTGTGTTTGAGTATCCCCTTCCTAAAACCCAGAATTACTGTAATATCTCAAAAAATAAATTATTGAAGCATTTCTCTATTATAGAAGGAAGAGGAACATGAGGATAACTTGGCATCCAAATCTCTGTGTTTCTAGCTCAGTAGTAAGTCTCTCACATTTACGTCTAGAAATTGTGGGTTCGAGTCATACTACCCTCCTAATCCCTTTTAAAACATATATAAAAAAGGGTATCAAAACTTTATCGGTATCAAAACTATTTCAGTTAATGGGCTAGCTAAGAAGCCCAATCTAACTGGATGGCTCAAACAAGGAGATAAAAGAAAGAGTGGCGATAATGACACCCCTCAAAAACTATATCTACACCCTTTCATAAACACATCCATTAAAAGAAAATAAAAAATCACTAATTTGTAAATAAACCCCACTTAATGCCAAAAATACCCTTACTTCAATTATACTTATTGTATTTTTATAAGTACACACCACCTATAACTATTATTATGTTATTTAATCAACTTTATTATTATTTCAAACAAAAAAAATGTTACCTTTAATTCTCTTACTATTCTTTCTCTTCCCTGTTTTTTTCTCTTATTGGTTTTTTCAAAATCAAACTCCATTTTTCGTTAAAAATTCATTTTAAGACATTTTTTTTTAATTAGAAAATCACTTTCTATTTGAGAGAGTTGTAAGAATGCAAGATTTGTGTTATGTCCCAATTTATGTGGAAGTAGTTTGTTCTTCTAATAAAAATTAATTTAAAACTTTATTTTTTCACACCTAAATTTGTCTCATGATTTTGATTCATTCACCATACTTAACAATCAATTTGTATTTTCTTAAAAAAGATTGAAAATATATTTAAAAGAGAATCTAGGGTTTATTAAAATGAAAAGAGTTTTTGTGATATGTTAATATTAAACCATTAATAGGAAGAAAAAAAATACCAAGGATTAAAATAGGAAACTAATTAATAATTATTTGTGAGTGTACTAACAAACAATTAGTCCTTATAGTAATTTTAATCAAGGGTATTATTGGATTTTTAAAATCATACTAATTTATGGTGAGAGCTTCTTTTGACAATCCATTTTTTTCTTTTTACACTTCTTTTCTAAAAACACTTCATTCTCAAAATTTAAATTTAAAAAAATTCTAAAAACACTTCATTTTGTTACAAGATTATCCTTTTTATCTTTTTAAAATTAAATTATTAAAAAAAAGAAATTATCTTTTTTCAATCAAATAAAACTATATAAATAAAAAATAAAAGTAGCAAAAGCCAAACCAACCACAAAAACACCACGAGCAAAAGCCCCAACAAGAAAAGTGGCGCGCAGGCCACACAAGAAAATAAAAACAACAAGAAAAACGAAAAGACTCCCAACCCATGCAGTCAACTCAGATCACTGAGAACCTGCCTCAAAGAACCATTCCCAATCCCACGACAATTCCAATATATGACACTAATCATCAGAAACCCTCGAAAAAGCTCGGGACCCGGACTTATAAGAAGCTAGTCTGCGTGCAATCCTAGTGGACCTTCGAGTAATAGTAGTACTATCATTTAACTCTTCTTCCTCAACCTGGTCAGCCCAGGAAGAATCATCAATGGGGTGAAGTTCAGAGTGGGAATCAGACAACGGATGCTCAGGACCCTGTACCTGAATACCGGCAGGTTGATGCCACTCAATACCGGCAGGTTGTAGGGTCTCTTCAGTACCTTTCTCTCACCAGGCTGGATATCTCATTTACGGTCAATAAACTTTCTCAGTTCATGCATCGTCCTACCTCAATACACTGGAATGCAGTGAAGCGTGTCCTCCGCTATCTCAAGGGGTCGCTAAGTCATGGTCTTCTTATGAGTCGGAAATCATCACCACAGCTGCATGCCTTTGCCGACTCAGACTGGGGAGGTGATCCTGATGACCGGCGATCCACTACAGCTTATGTCGTCTTCCCTGGCTCCACACCCATCCGCTGGAGCTCTAAGAAGCATCAAACCGTAGCCCGTTCTTCCACAGAAGCTGAATTTCGAGCCATTGCGTCAGCAGCTGCTGAGTTGAATTAGCTTGGTAATCTTTTCACTGAACTCAAAGTGCCAATTTCTGGTCCACCGGTTATATACTGTGATAATGTGGGTGCCACGTATGTTTGTGCGAATCCTAAATTTCATAGTCGCATGAAGCATGTCGCCATAGATTTCTTTTTTGTTCGGGATCAGGTTGCTCGTAAACAGCTCCGTATCGCACATGTTCACACCAATGATTAGCTAGCTGACTCGTTGACAAAGACTCTCTCCCGGAAACAGTTCATTGATCATCGATACAAGATAGGCGTCCTCGACGGAAGCTCTATCTTGCGGGGGCATGATAACAGTAATCCAATTACATGACTTCTCTTATGATACTTAGGACTGCATAGCTGTAATTCTAATATACTTAGGTTATGTAATTAGACTAAATTCTCCTCATACTGTATTGTGTATAAATACCATTGCCTATGATGAATTAAATAAGAAGCCTTTTATTCTCACAATTCTAAAATTGTTACTATGTACTGACCGACCCAGTTCGATATTTTTCAAAGTCAATAACTTTGATCCTCCCTCATGACCAAGCTTTTTTGTTGAATTTGTATCTTTTCTTGTCCAATAATTTCAATTTTCCATCGGTGAGATTTCTCTTTCTGGTTTGACTGAGTCTGACTTCTATGTTTTTCATTATTGGGATAATCAATAAAGTTTCGTATCATTCTCATGCTACAACTCACCCTTGAAAATAAATGTATGTGAAGAAAATCCCCATCAGCTGTTACATGTGTGTATGAGAAAAGCAGGAAGAAAAAAAAAAAAAAAGTTGATAAGGAAATAGCAGCAACCCAGAAGAAGTAATACAGTACAGTGCCAGCTGGCCAACTTTGTTGTTACGAATTAAACAATCCGGCTGAAACGGTTTTGTTTTTATGAAATTTTTTAAACCGGACCCTCCGTCCTTTTGCTGCGCGGATACCAATTCCGGTTTGCGAAACCAACATCATAATCATCACAACCAAATACTCATTATAATCATAGCAGAAATGGTGCCAGACTGATTTCCAAAGATTTATATAATGTGATGCAAACAGTGAAGTAAGTTGAGGATTCTACTCCTTAATGAAAAAATGGAAAATTTAGGGGCGACATACCTTTATACACTTGTGGATTCTGCTCCTTCAATCTATCAAACAAACCGATCCAATCAAACCCGTTAGGTTGTAGAAGCTCTTTCCATTTTTAGCCTATAATGGAGAAGGATCTTCCTCTTTTAACGAAATATTTTTTTTTCTCTGTAACAAGATTGCGCAATCTCCCAGTTATCTGAGTTGCCGTGAATCAGGACTGAAAATCAAGTTTAAACAGATGCTTATGAAGAATAGAGAGAAATCCATCGTCCACCGTCGTCTGCGTCACTGTATCTCTCTCTCTCTCTCTCTCTCTCTCTCTCTATCTCTATTTTTAGGGTTTGTAAATGGTGATGGAATCGGTTCAGTTGGAAAGAGTGAAAATTGTGAAGGAATCGGAGTATTGAAAAGGGAGACGGAATAGGAGTATTGAAGATGGGGAGAAATGGAGATGGATGAAAGAAAGTTGAAGAAGAGATGACTGTGGAATCAAAATATGTTGAAAAGGAGGGAGTTCAATCGTGTAAGGAAGAAGGGAGGGAAGGGAAGGGAAGGGTAGTTGCGGGAAACACAAATGTTGGTGGGTATTTTTGTCATTACAATTACCTTTATGTGGGAAGAGTAATTTAGTCTCTCAGGGGATATTACATGCAAAGTAAACTTCAATAAAAGACAGTTTTATAAGTTTATCAAGAAGAGGATATTTTTACCATTTCAAAAATAAAAGTGACCAATAATGCAAGGGCCCCTTTCTTGTTGAGCCACTCAATGTATTGTTGACTTCAGTTTTCTTGCTCATTACAAACACGGTGATCAAATCTCTGATTCAAGAAATATTTAGGAATTCAGAGACAAGCTAGCAATCTACTACTGTACTACTCGTTTGCAACTGATTTGCAGGTATATATATGTAGATTAAGCTAGCATTCTCCTCAATTATAACTTGTTCAATCATTTAATTTCTTCTTCTTCTTCTTCTTCTTCTTCTTATATATATATTTGCCAAATCTTAAATTTATATTGTCTTTTAGTTAGATTGTAAAGTTTCAGAGGTATAAATTCTGTGACATCGATCTCGATCTCTTGTTATTAAAATCACTTTTGTATTTATAAGTTGAAACTTTACTAGCTTAGTTGATAAGATCTCTAGTAATTAATATAAGATGTGTATGACACATATAGGTAAAGATTAGGGATTTGCTTTTACTCTTTACTGTAATGAAATTATTATTTTTATTTTCGAAAAAAAAAAAAAAAAATCGTTTTCTCTTGAAATCTCTTTGTGATATTCGTTTCATTTCCACAAATTAACCTTCATAAATATATTGTAAGACTGACATACTCCTCTCTACTTATGATTTCAAATGTAAGACAACATAGTTCATGAACTAAAAATTTTGATGCTGTCTTAGCTCTAAAAAAAATATTTGTTTAACAGGCTGCGAATAAGATTTTGTTACTATATATGTCTGGGCATAGCGAAACCTTTACAACGGGAATACCATCATTATTTTCCGATGACAATCCAAACCAAACACAGGTACATATGATTATATTTCATGCCCATTTGTTTACCTTAATAATTATCTTTCTTTTTTTCTTTTTTTTTTTTTACATTGATTTGTCTTGTACATATGATTGATTTGAGTTCAAATGAATTTAGTTTCATGAATATATATCATTCATGTCATGCTTGGATTTACTAGTATATATTACTTAGACTAGCAATCACTTATTTGTGTTGAAAGGAAATCTCTCGGATCGGAGAACCAAATTTTGATAAGGAGATTGCGGGTTTAGATTTAGGCAAGTCTTCACATATTAAACAAAGAAAGGTGAGATCAGATGTTTGGAAGAACTTTGAAAAGTATAAAGATGAAGATGGGAAGGACCGGGCCAAATGTAATATTTGTGAGAAGGTCTTCGATGGTTCAAGCACGAAGGGAACTACGCACCTCCGAAATCATTTCAAAAGCTGCCAAAAAAAAAATGAAGGTGGAGGTAGTGGAGATAAACCCGCTGAAAATTCTGTGATGGATCAACCATTGAATCACATGGATAGGGCAAAAATGCTTATTAAGAAATCTTCCTGGTTTTTACCATTACCAGACTCGATAGAGGGGGATGTCATAATCCGTGTTTACAATGAAGAGAAGGAAAAGCTCCGCATATGTTTTGAGAAACTCCACTGCCGCTTTTGTTTAATAATCAGTAACGTGTTATTTGGGAAATATACTTGTTTTATGGTCCAATTTATTGATGATGATTGGAAATTGAAGGAGAAAATTATTAGTTTCAAATGTATAGAAGGGGATCAGATCATGGAAGTTTTAAAAAATGTGCTTTCGGAATGGGGAATTTACAACAATATATCCTCCATGGTTATTGACGGTCATTCCGATAAGTATGTTATGAGTTCAAATGAGCGAGAAAACTGGTTTAACAGCCAAGGTTCGCTTCTTTTCAATAGCAAGTTGCTTTGCTTTATTGACTTTGAGTATATTAGTATAATCTGTTCTGATTTTATATCTAACATCATGAAGGTTCTATATGATCGTATGAATACAATTTTTAACTATATTACGGAGACATCATCGAAGAATGAAACATTTCAGAGTGCCGTAGATAGAGCTAGGTCATTGGGTAAGAAGGTGACTGCTGAAGTTATTCCCACGAAACAAGAGTTCATCAGCATTGATATTGTTGGTCTTCTCGAGATTGCATTGGGTCTGAAAGAAGCATTTCTTGAGTTAGAGAATATGGACCATGGTTTCAAGTCCATAAATCTATCAAAAGAAGAATGGTTTCAAACAACAATCTTTTACGAGTTTTATGAAGACTTAACTGATGACACTTTATTGTACAAATACGTGACTGCAAATTTGTGTTTCTCCTGGCTCTGTAGCATATATACGAAATCTCTTGTATTGGTGAAATTTAATTCTTTCATCTCTGAAGAGGGAAGTTTTGGGTTCACTAGAGGAGCGAAGAAATATTGGGACGAATACAATTTGGTTCTTGCAGTTGCTGCTGTACTAGATCCGCGGTTCAAAATGGATATTGTGAAACATTGGTACAAGAAGATCTATGGTGGTGAATGTGAGACACGACTTGCAATATTCACAGATTATTTTACCAGTGTTTACAATGAATATGCAAAGGGCACCAACAATTTCCAATCATCTACTTCGGGATCTAATTCATACAAAATGCTAGATCCTTCAGGGAAGCCACATAGATCTTCTCATGATGATCTTGATCACCATCGATCACTGAATACTGAACTTCATCTATATTTGGAAGAAGTCAAATTTCCCTTACTTCAAGAATTTGATATACTAGAATGGTGGCGAGTCTGTACTCAATGTTTTCCCACACTCGCAAGGATGGCTCATGATTTCTTATCGATTAGAATCACAATTCCTCATAATTATATGCATTTCGAACTTCCCTACTGTCACAAGGACTTTGATTCTGACATAGTCAGAGAGGCTTTCGTGTGTGCAAAAAACTGGTTGAAAAGCTAGGATTACGAATATTTATGCTATTTTTTTTTTTTTTTTCTCATTTCCGGTTGTTGAGAAACTCTAGTGTTTATGCATTCTATGAACTTCTGATTTGCTTTTGTTGTAGAAGAATAAACTAATCTTTGCCATAGAGGAAGAAATATTGGGCCTTCCACTTGAAGATTTTATTCGTTTATGCTCTAATATTATTATGAATTTCTTGAGTAAAACATTTAAAAAGAAAAAGAAAAGAAAATTGATTTTGATGTTTAAGTTTTTAACTCCATATCGAAAGCACTTTTTCGTGCATGTCTTTTATCCACATACAGGAATTAAATGTTTTTATATAATGTTGTTTCTACTTTATTACTACTTTAAATATAGGCAGAATTTCACATAAGTCCTACCATTTTGGTAATATGTCACTTTTATAAATATTTTTCCAAATTTATCACTTTAGTCCATTTGACCAAATATATGAAAGTTAACTATTTTAAAACTTATGAAAGTACAGTTTTACTACTATTACTATCTAATTTAGCTAAAATGATTATCTTAACTTTAAATTAAAATGAAAAATAATAAAATTCTCAATAATAAAATCTTAAATAAATATATTACCAAAAAAAAGCTTAAATAAATAATTAAAAAATCCAATAATTTTTTCTTATTTTGTATTTTTTTCATAATGAATTTTTATTTAGCTAAAATAATTATCTTAGCTTTAAATTAAAAGGAAAAACAATAAAATTGTCAATAATAAAATCTTAAATAAATATATTACAAAAAAATTATGGAAAAAAAATCATTTAAAGCTAAGTTAATCATTTTAGCTGAATAAAAATTCATTATGAAAAAAATACAAAATAAGAAAAAAAGAAAAAATTATTTATTATTATTATTTATTTAAGATTTTTTTGTAATATATTTATTTAAGATTTTATTATTGATAATTTTGTTATTTTTCATTTTAATTTAAAGCTAATATAATTATTTTAGCTAAATTAAATAGTAATATTGGTAAAAGTGTACTTTCACAGGTTTTAAAATAGTTGACTTTCACATTTTTGGTCAAATAGACTAAAGTGACGAGTTTTGGAAAAAGTAAGGACTAAAGTGATGAATTTGGAAAGACATTTATAAATGTGACAAATCACCAAAATGGTAAGACTTATGTGAAATTCTGCCAAAAAAATAAATGGAAATTTTCATTTTTCATTCTCGGAACTTACCAAAAGTCTTGGAAATTCTCATAAAGTCTCGGAAATTACCAAAAGTCTCGAAAATTTTCATTTTTACCTAGAAAATCTGGGAAACTACCTGAAAAGTCTCGGCAATACATGAAAAGTCTCGGAAAAATATGAAAAGTCTTGGAAAAAAAAATCCACCTATCTAGACTAGGTATTTTTTTTGTCATTGTTAGGATTCGAGCCGCTGACTTGTGAGTCATTTACCTAAACCCCAATCTCATTCATCTATCAGTTGAGCTACGTACCTGGGGGCTCAAAATATATATAGGTAACGGTATCAAAACTATTTTGGTTAATGGGCTAGCTAAGAAGCCCAATGTAATTGGATGGGCTCAAACAAAGAGATAAAAGGAATAACAAGTGCGATGGACCATTTTTTAATTTGGGCCAACCAAACGGCTCAGGCCCAATCTACAAATAATATCATTCAGTGAATACTGATGTGCCCGGGCACGTCATTGGATGTGTTAAGACGTGTCAAGCCACATCATGTAACATTAACGAGTGTATTTTTGCTCATGCACATTAACCATGCTAACAATTTGGCGATGACGTGACCAGTCACGTGGGCAAAAGACAATAACATGTTCAGTCACGTCATCATTTGAGGCACCCTTTTTGTTTTTTTTCTCGAGAAACCGAATGAAATTTTTTTTATAAAAATTCCAGCCCTCCAAAGTTCCAAAAACCACCGTTTTTTGGTCCCAATCTTGCAAATTAATGTTCCAAACTGTTTCAATCTTGCAAGGAACAAATTAAGTGAACTGATTATTTATGCAGTTGCAGTAGCTGGTTTAGATAAATTAAAGTCAGTATTTATCTTCAATTTATATTTTCCTCCTTTGAAGATAGACATAGATTCGAGACTAGATGTAGTAGTCAATGGCTAGACTGCTACATTGGTTATGAAAAATGGCCGAAGATACTGTAAATTATAGTATATAGACAAAATTTGACTACATGACCTATTAGCACTGTCCAAATCCATTAGGAAAAAACAAAAAAAAAAAGTTAATGAGTCTAATTATATCGAATCGAATTATTAATGGGTTGGTATTTGTTTCATGTTTAAAAATCCGTTAATCCGTTAATATTAGATCGGATTGTTAATAGGTTAATATATAGTTAATACATTAAAACACGTAATATAATAAGTTGGTATTCGTTTTACTTTTAAAAATCCATTAATTCGTTAGTTTGTTTTATTGAATCAAGTTGTTAATGGATCAATACATCAAAACACGTAATATAATGGGTTAGTATCCGTTTCATTTTTAAAAATCCGTTAATTTATTTTATTGGATCAGATTGTTAATGGGTCAATACCTTAAGAGTGACGATATTTACACCTCTAAAAAACGGTATGTACACCCCAATTTAGAGGGGTGTATTCAATTAGGATTCTTGAAGACATTTAAAGACATTTTTTAAGTGACGGATTTTCATGGATTTTCATGGATTTCTATAGACTTTTATAAATCCACATGGACTTTTATGGATTTGTTTAGACATCTATCTCAGACATTTATGGATTTGTTTAGACATCTATCTTAGACTTTTATGGATTTGTTTAGACATCCATGGATTTTCATGGATTTGTTATCTCTGACTTATCAATAGTAAGCTAATTATAGCTAATTATCAAAAAAAACCTTTGAAGTTGGAATGAGCAAAATTTGATACACCAATTACTCAAATAAAATTTGACGTGTAATGTATTTTTTATTTTGTCAATAGAACTTTAAATATATATATATATATATATATATATATATATATATATATTGAAATAAAACTTATAAAAAATATACCAATCACACACATATATATTAAAAAAAGAAAAGAAAAAAGGAGCGAAATTAATTATGTAAAAACCGCACTCCTTGTTCAAACTTATAAAAAATATACCAATCACACTCCTCTCAATTTCTCTCTTTTTATTTTAACTTTCTCTCATTTAAAAGCTAATTTCGCTCACAAATTTGATTTGATTTCTCTTTCTTGTTCTCTACACGGAAATTTGATCGTATAGTTTGAATAAGGTCAAAACAAGTTAAAATATAAAAGTAATTTTATACGATCAAATATGAATTACATTTTAATATACGATTTAATAGTTAAAATATTACATTTTAGTTACATCAGTACGCACTGATCAGAACGGGACCGTATATATAAATTTTTTATTATTATTTTATCTTATGTACACACCCTATTTTTGATTTTTTTGTTCATGCAATATTTGTTTTCTTGTTGATGTTTTTAAAACATTTTGATAAATTTCTTACAAATTGCACGGTAGTGTATATATATTGAGAGAGAACATTTTGATACTGTTGATTCAAATACGATAATCGATGAATTTTAAACCGAGTTCTATCAGGGTACCACTTAAATACAATACTAGTTATACACTTGTATTATAGGTTATACTTTTTATATTAATCTTGTTATCTATTTTCAAAATATATGTTTTTTTTTATAGCATATATATTTTTAAAGATAAGGCTCACGTCCCCCATCAGGTGTAACCCCTTTTATATTGCTAAAACTATTTTCATTACCGAATTTATTTAAAATCATTTTGATTAAGTATTTTTAAGTTTAGCCCTCCTAATTGAAATTCCTAGCTACACCATTGAACTGCTCATCACCTCACTTATTGTATCCCAAATAAGGACGTAACTGGGATTAAACATTATGGTGGGCTAGAATAATTTTTTTTTTTTTAAATAAAGATTTACCTAGTCAATAAGACATATATAGCAAGGCTTACCCTATAAATGTATATATATTCTAAATAAATACATTAACAAAATTAATTAAAAAAAAATAAGATCAAAACAAGTTATAAAATTTTCGTGTAGAGAACAAGAAAGAGAACAAGTTAAAATGTGATTTGATCGTAAATTTTACATTTTAATAGTTAAAATATGAACAAGTTAAACAGGAAAAAAATAAGGTCAAAACAAGTTATGAAATTTGAATTTGATTTAAAAGTAAAAATATAATTATAAGACAATTACAAAATTAATATTGTTTGATAGTATAGTTTATGAGTAATTTAATTGAGATATAGATTCATTATAGTGATATACTCAATATTTACCCACGTTTTTTTTTTTTTTTGGAGAGAGAGAGCAAAGTCCACCAAAATCTCTGGGAAGAAGGCTGGACATGTTATGACATTTGATATTTATATCTCTCACCATCAAGTCCACCAAAATCCATGACCTAAGAAAATCCTTTAAAATCTAGTCCTAATTGAATACACCTGGATTCTTATAGACATATTTAAAGTCCCAATTCAATACACCTAGATTTGAAAGGATTCTTTAAAAGTCCATAGAAATCCTAATTGAATACCACTGGATTCATATAGACTCTTTTAAAGTCTTTAAATGTCTTAATTGAATACACCAGGATTTATAATGTCTTTAAATGTCCTCAAGAATCCTAATTGAATACACCCCCCTTAGTATTTTTTTGAAAAACCAATATTATCCTAGAGTAAAATTACTTAAAGGACTAAATAGTTTGTAAGTACACACGAATAATTATTAATTGGTTTTATATCAATCCTTTGTAAATAAGTAAATAAATAAAGGCAGAATTTCACATAAATCCTACCATTTTTGTGATTTGTCACATTTATAAATGTCTTTCTAAATTCATCACTCTAGTCTTTACTTTTTCCAAAACTCATCACTTTAGTCTATTTGATCAAATATGTGAAAGTCAACTATTTTAAAACCGGTGAAAGTACATTTTTACCCCTATTACTATTTAATTTAACTAAAATGATTATCTTAACTTTAAATTAAAATGAAAAACAATAAAATTCTCAATAAAAAAATCTTAAATAAATATATTACAACAAAAAAAAAAAAAAACTTAAATAAATAATTAAAAAATCCATTAATTTTTTCTTATTTTGTATTTTTTTCATAATGGATTTTTATTTAGTTAAAATGATTATCTTAGCTTTAAATTAAATTGAAAAACAATAAAATTCTTAATAATAAAATCTTAAATAAATAGATTACAAAAAAAAAAATTATGAAAAAAAATTATTTAAAGCTAAGATAATCATTTTAGCTAAATTAATATCCATTATGAAAAAAATAAAAATAAAAAAATTAATTAATGGATTTTATTATTATTATTTATTTAAGATTTTTTTGTAATATATTTATTTAAGATTTTATTATTGAGAATTTTATTATTTTTCATTTTAATTTAAAACTAATATAATCATTTTAGCTAAATTAAATAGTAATAAGGGTAAAAGTGTACTTTCACATATTTTAAAATAGTTGGCTTTCACATATTTGGTCAAATGGACTAAAGTGATGAGTTTTTGAAAAAGTAAGGACTAAAGTGATGAATTTGGAAAGACATTTATAAAAGTGACAAATCACCAAAAAGGTAGGACTTATGTGAAATTATGTCATAAATAAATAAAAGTTTCCTATTAATTGTTTGATATGATAATAAAAACCTTCCTATTTTATCAAACCCTAACTTCTATTTTAAATACTAATTTCAATTTCTTTTATGGAATACAAATTGATTGAGTTGACAAACAATTTACTGCTATAATTGAGTGAAACAAAAATCAAATCGATACCAACAATAAACTTTCTTATGAACAAATTTAAAATAAAATAAAATAAATAAAAAAAAAAAAAATTTTAGGAACAAAGGAATTGAGATATACTATTGTGTGTTGAGAGCGTCTTTTTACATAAATAATTTTAAAAAAAAAAATTAATGCAATGAAAATAAATTTTTTTCATACAATTTTTTAGTGACATCAAATGTTTTTGTAGGAGTTAGAAATTATTTTTTTAAGGAGAAATTATTTTTTTGAATAAAAAGATATAATATAATAATATTTTAAATAAATCTAATTAGATAACAAAATAGTGGGGTGTGCTAACAAAAATATAATACAATAAAATTAAAGGAAGGGTATTTTTGGCATTAAACGTGAAAGATATATACCCCGAATTACTGTAATATCTCAAAAAAGAAATTACTCAAGCATTTATCTATTTAGGAGGAAGAGGAATATGACGATAACTTGGCATCCAAATCTCTATGTTCCTAGCTCTAGCTCTAGCTCAGTAGTAAGCCTCTCACATTTGTGTCCAGAAGTGGTGGGTTCGAGTCATACTCCTCTCCTAATCCCTTTTAAAATATATGTGGGTTTGAGTCATACTCTTCTCCTAATGCCTTTTAAAATTGGGAAAATTGCACAAACTTACCCTAGCGTTTTCCATTATGGTATAATATTCAACTAATGCCTTTAATTGCACAAACAACCCCTCCTTTTAGTCAACTTTAGTTAAAAATAGCCATTGACCATGATTTTTTGTTTGAAAGCCCAAAATTGCCCTTACACTTTATTATAAAAAAATCTTAATTGGCCTTTATTTAAAACATTATCTACTTTAAATTATTAGAATATAAAAAATAAATACTAAATATAATCCTTTTTAAATCAAAAAAAAAATTCAAAAATAATATATTAAAAACAATTTAATAATTTAATAATATATTTTAAAAAAAAACAAAAAAAAAACGTTATTTTGAGAAAATATAATTTAAAATTATGCAAGTCCAATATGAATTGTGGTAATGTGCTACATAATTTTAAAATTTAAAACATTTTTTTTTAAATTTAAAAAGGATTATGTTTAGTATATTTTTTTTTTAAATTTTTAAACCAAAATATAATGCGTAATTTATATTGATTCAAATTATTTTGTCTTATAGAGATGGACATTAAACAAATTTTCGGTTCTACTGTATTTTATTATGACAAATGATTATATTTTTATTTCAAACTCTTGATAATTTTATTTATATTTGTGTTTATGTTTAGAATACTTAACATAATCCTTTTTAAATAAAAAAAAAATTCAAAAATAATATAATAAAAACAAAAAAAAATTCAAAAATATGTAATACATTACCACTATTCATATTGGACTTGCATAATTTTAAATTATATTTTCTCAAAATAACGTTTTTTATTTTATTTTTAATATATTATTAAATTGTATTTTCTCAAAATAACGTTTTTTTAAATTGTTTTGTTTTTAATATATTATTATTATTATTTTTATTTAAAAAGGATTATGTTTAGTATTTATTTTTTATATTATAATAATTTAAAGTAGATAATGTTTTAAATAAAGGGCAATTAAGATTTTTTTGTAATAAAGTGCAAGGGCAATTTTGGGCTTTCAAAAAAAAAAATCATGGTCAATGGCTATTTTTAACCAAAGTTGACTAACATGAAGGGTTGTTTGTACAATTAAAGGCATTAGTTGAATATTATGCCATAATGAGAAACGTTAGGATAAGTTTGTGCAATTTTCCCTTTAAAATATATATAGATAAGGGTATCAAAACTATTTCAGTTAATGGGCTAGTTAAGAAGCCCAATGCTCAAACAATGAGATAAAAGAATGAATGACGATATTTGCACCCCCTAAAAGCTGTATGTACACCCCAAATTAGTATGTTTTTAAAAATCCAATAATACCCTTGAGTAAAATTACAAAAAAGATTAATTGTTTGTTAGTACACCTATCAATAATTATTAATTAGTTTCCTATTTTAATCTTTTATTTTTTTTTCTTCCTATTAATGATTTGATATTAATATATATATCATAAAAATTCTTTCTATGTTAATAAACCTTAGATTATCTTTTAAATATATTTTCAACCTCTTTTAAGGAAATACAAATTGATTGCTAAGTATAGAAAATGAAACAAAATCATGAGACAAATTTGGTTGTGAAAAGGTAAGTTTTAAATTAATTTTTATTATTTTTATTACAAGAACAAAATCATTATGTACATTATATTATTTTTTTCAAACACACTTTATACTTTTATTTATTTATTTATCAATATTAGATGTTCTTTCCTTATAATATATATATATATATATATATATATATATATATATATATATATATATATTAGATGTTCTTCAATTAATTTTTATTATTTTTATTACACGAACAAAATCATTATGTATCATTATATTATTATTTTCAAACACACTTTATACTTTTATTTATTTATTTATTTATCAATATTAGATGCTCTTTCCTTATAATATATATATATATATATATATATATATATATATTAGATGTTCTTCAATTTCATCGAACATCTATCTATTTTTTTTTTTTTTAAAATATCATTTAACACCTATCTACTTCTATATCAATTGAGACATGGCACAAATCTTAAACCCCTACAACTCTCTCAAACAGAAAGTGGTTCTTCAATAAATAAAATTTCTCTATTATAGGAGGAAGAGGAACATGAGGATAACTTGGCATCCAAATCTTTGTGTTTCTAGCTCAATAGTAAGCCTCTCACATTTACGTCTAGAAGTGGTGGGTTCGAGTCATACTCCTCTCATAATCCCTTTTAAAATATATATAGATAAGGGTATCAAAACTATTTCAGTTAATGGGCTAGCTAATAAGCCCAATCTAACTGGATGGCTCAAACAAGGAGATAAAAGAAAGAATAACGATATTTGCACCCCCTAAAAGCTGTATGTACACCCCAAATTAGTATGTTTTTAAAAATCCAATAATACCCTTCAGTAAAATTACAAAAAAGACTAATTGTTTGTTAGTACACCCACCAATAATTATTAATTAGTTTCCTATTTTAATCTTTTATTTTTTTTTTCTTCCTATTAATGGTTTGATATTAATATATATATCATAAAAATTCTTTCCATGTTAATAAACCTAGGATTATCTTTTAAATATATTTTCAACCTCTTTTAAGGAAATACAAATTGATTGCTAAGTATGGAAAATGAAACAAAATCATGAGACAAATTTGGTTGTGAAAAGGTAAGTTTTAAATTAATTTTTATTATTTTTATTACAAGAACAAAATCATTATGTATCATTATATTAATTTTTTCAAACACACTTTATACTTTTATTTATTTATTTATCAATATTAGATGTTCTTCAATTAATTTTTATTATTTTTATTACATGAACAAAATCATTATGTATCATTATATTATTATTTTCAAACACACTTTATACTTTTATTTATTTATTTATCAATATTAGATGTTCTTTCCTTATAATATATATATATATATATATATATATATATATATATATATTAGATGTTCTTCAATTTCATCGAACATCTATCTTTTTTTTTTTTTTTTTTTAAATATCATTTAACACCTATCTACTTCCACATCAATTGGGACATGGCACAAATCTTGCACCCCTACAACTCTCTCAAACAGAAAGTGGTTCTTCAATAAATAAAATTTTTTTAAAAAATCTTAAAATGAATTTTTAACGAAAAATAAATAATGAAAAATGGAGTTTGGTTTTGAAAAAATCAAAAAGAGAAAAAAAGTAGGGAAAAGAAATAATAGTAAGAAAATTAAATATAGTGGAAATTGCCAAAACTGACCCATCTACTTATAGGATTTTCTTTTTTAACCACATCCATACTTTTAATTGTTTTTAACCATCTTTTTGAGCAATTACTGGAATGCCCCCATATAAAAACATCCCAATCAGCTCTCTCTCTCTCTTTTTCTCTTTTTTTCTTTCTCTCTCCTCTGCTCTCTCTCCCGATCTACCTCTCTCTCTCTCCCCGATCTCCCTCTCTCTCGCCGATCTCTCTCTCACCGGCGTGGGTTGACGGTCGCCGAGCTCCGGCGTGCGTCTGGGCGACGTCCGGACGGGATGGCAACGCTGGTTCGCCGATCCCTCGCTCACTGTTGGTTCGTCGCACGAACCACGTGCGACCATGCGGCATCGTCGGCGGCTGGTTCGTCCGCCGCTGGTTCCAACGTGCAACCAGCGATCGCGAAACACACCGAGCCACCGGACGTGGTTCGTGCAGGTCACCGGTGATGATCTGAACCCTAAACCTAAATCGAATTTGGGGAAGAATAAGAGGAAGAAGAAAGAGGAAAAATAAAAAATAAAAAAACTTATCCTAATTTCAATTTAGCCCAGATTTCAAGTTTTAATATTTCTATTTTAGGCATGATTTCAAGTTTTAATATTTCCATTTATGCATGATTTCAAGTTTGTGTATTTCAATTTAGTCGTGATTTCAAGTTTGTTTCGAGGTTTAAAGAACACTATTTTCAGGGGTACTCTGGTAATTCATGGTACTAAATTGAATTTTTTTTTAAAAAGTGGTTATTAACAATTAAAAATTCAAAAGTGGTTAAAAACAAAAGCATGATAAGTGTTATGGCTACTTATGAATTTCTCTCTTAAATATAATAACAAAATTTGAAATAACAATAAAATTGATTAAATAACATAATAATAGTTATAGATGGTTTGTACATATAAAAATACAACACATTATAATTAAATAAAGGGTATTTTTGGTATTAAGTGAGATTTATTTACAAACTAGAGATTTAAAAAAAAAAAAAAATTGATAAGTGTGATTACAAAAAGGATGTAAATACGGTTTTTAAGGGATGTTATTATCGGTAGTCTAAAAGAAATAACAAGTGGAACTGACCATTCTTCAATTTGGGCCAACCAAACGGTCCAAGTCCAATCTGCAACTTATATAATTTGGTGAATACTGACGTGCAAGGGTACGTCTTTGAATATGTAGAGACGTGTCAAGCCATGTCATGGTAATATTAACCATGTCAGTAACTTGAGGATGACAATGACGTGTCCAGTCACATCATCATTTAAGGCACCTATGTTTTTTTTTTCTTGAGAAACCGAATCGAAAAATAAAAATAAAAATTTCCAGCCCTCCAAAGTTCCAAAAACCACCGTTTTTTCGTCCGAATCTTGCAAATTAATATTACAAATTGTCTTTCAATCTTGCAAGGATCAAATTAAGTGAACTGATTATATACGCAATTACAGTTGATGGTTTTGATAAATTAAAGACGGTATTTATCTTCAATATATATTTTCCTCTTTTGAAGATGGACATAGATTCGATATTAGATGTAGTTGTCAATGGCTAGAGTGCTACATTGGTTCAGCTAACCAAGAATGAAAAGTGGCTGAAGAAGTGAAGATACTTTAAATTATAGACAAAATTTGACTACATGACCAATTAACACTCTCCATATCCATTAGAAAAAAAAATATGCCGAAGAGTCTAATTTTATTGATTCGGGTTATTAATGGATCAATACATCAAAAGTCAAAACATGTAATAAAATGGGTTGGTATTCGTTTCGTGTTTAAAAATTTATTTATATATTTTATTATATCAGATTGTTAATATGTTAATATATAGTTAATACATTATTAAAACACGTAATATAATGAGTCAGTATTCATTAATGGATCAATACATTAAAACACGTAATATAATGGGTCAATATCCATTTCAGTTTTAAAAATCCGTTAATTTGTTTGATTGGATCATATTGTTAATGGGTCAATGCCTTAATATACCTAGGGACAGTTTGATATTGCTGTAACTTTTATAATAATCAATGTTAGCTGTGCTGAAGAAATAATCAGCTATGAAATTAATCAGCAGATGTTTGGTTAATTGTATTTTTAAAACTACTATATAACTCAAAAGCAGTATATATATGTTTGACAATTTTATTGCAAAAATGCTGAGATTAGTTACAATGACTAAAATATATATAATTTTAGGATCCTATTTCATTAATTATATATATATATATATATTAAACCAATATTTAAGTAGAATGTTTAAATTCAAAAAAAAAATTACATAAGAACAATAAAATATTTTTAAAAGATTTATAAACCAAATCAATATTTAAATAGAATATTTAATTTTGAGATGAAATAAGGTATATAAATAATTTTAATTTTATTTCATAAGGATAATAATAATATTTTAAAAAATTCATTAAATACTGAAATAAATTATTTCATAATCACTTTCAAAAAGTAACCCCATTTACTTTTCAAAATCACTGTCAAAACTTGTCAGATTATCAATTAATTACTTTTGAAAGTTTTACCAAACATCATTTTATGTTAAAATTATAAAATAATCTAATTTTAACTTTTCAAAAACAATACCAAATTGGCCTAGAATAGGTCATTATTCGTTTCACTTTTAAAAATACTGTCAATTCGTTAATATAATACAACTCTACTAACAGTGAAGATCGATGAATACATGCATAAAGCTATAGCTTGAGATATCATATAAATATGTGAAACTATACTTGTACAAAATTAAATGTATAGGTAAAAACATATACAATAATTCTTGCTTCAAAAAAAAAAAAAAAATACAATAATTCCTTGATCTTTGTACTGACCCAGTTCGATATTTTTCAAAGTCAATAACTTTGATCCTCCCTCATAACCAATCTTTTTTGTTTAATTTGTTTCTTTTCTTGTCCAATAATTTCCAATGGTGAGATTTCTCTTTCTGGTTTGAGTGTTTGAATGAGTCCGACTTCTATGTTTTTCATTATTGGGATAATCAATAAAGTTTTGTATCATTCTCATGCTACAACTCACCCTTGGGGATTTTGAAAATCCCCATCAGCTAGCTGTTAGTATGTTACATGTGTGTATGAGAAAAGCAGAAAAAAACAAAAAAAAAGTTGATAAGGAAATAGCAGCAACCCAGAAGAAGTAATACATTACAGTGCCAGCTGGCCAACTTTGTTGTTACGAATTAAACATTAAAAACATGACACAAAAAAACTTACCTGAGAAAAAGTACCATAAACTTACGACTTCAGGCTACAGACATGTCCATAAACTTATCTATAAACTCCAAAGCTACTACTCTTCAGTCTTCATAACATGGCCTCATCAAATTTTTATCTTCTTTGTCGCCGTCTTTTTTAAAAAAATTTCCCCATCAGACCACATTCCAGATGAGCCAATTTTTTTCACAGTTGGCAAAACTTAAAATTGCCTATGACCCAGCTAAATCATTTGTTGTGAGATTCCTTTTATTTCTCCATAAATTAAATGCAGCCAAAAAATATTAAAAATTCAAGGCAAGTTGTGTTGAAAAATCATTTATGAAAAAAAAATCATGTGATTCTAAAAATTAAATCCATACCATTTTCATTTTCATTGTCATTAACTCATTACGCTGACACTCATTTTCCATAAAAAAAAAAAATCAAAACAACACAACTTCATAGAAATCAGCCACTGCAGATCAACCGGTACACTGCAAATAACATAAACAAACAAACCAAGAACAAATTTCAAACTTAATAAAAGGAGATTATATTGATTTCATGATTAAAGCTCTATAAACCATATTATCAAATATAGTATCGGCTTTTAAAACCCTACAACCTATGCATTTTACACTAAACCAACAGCAGCAGCAACAACAACAATAGCAAAACGGAAATCCTCTGTTTTTAACATTAAATTATTTACCCTTTTGAAATTGATATCTCATGACGACGACAAAACAAAAAACGGAGAATGACAGAGAAATAATTCAACGAGAGATAGCCGGAAAGCAACTCCCAGAGCGAGAAAGCGAGGAACCCGACACAGCCTTGTCGGGTTTGATATTAGGAAGCAGACCGGTGGAGTTGGAGCGAAGAGGACGAGTAGAATCCAAGCTTTTTCTCATGATTTTTGCCAAAGCAGAAATTGGGTGCTCTGTTCCTAACTGAGCGGTTGAACGGAATTTGTTGTAGAAATTGGTGTGGCGATTGAAAGCCTCTTCCATGGATATGAGCCTATTCGATCTCACGACTTCGTCTTTGACAGCCTCGGTGCAGAGCCCACATAACCATCTGCCTTTGTAGCGGTCACGCACATGACGAATGTACGGTGGAGTACAGTCCTCTGTGAAACCGCAAGAGTCGCATTTCACCGACACCGCTTCAATAACTTGAGGACTCACTTCGATTGTCGTTGGTGGTGATGTTGTTTCTATTGCTTGATTTGCTTCTGTGTCCAACGAGTCTGAGTCCAACCCTGTAAGTTCCATAATAAAATTGTTACAATTAAAAAAGAAAAAGAAAAAGAAAAAGAAAAATGGAATTCAACTCTCTCTCTCTCTCTCCGTCTCTGTCTATCTCTCTCTACATCTCTATCTCTCTCCATATCTCCAGCTGTTTATATAGTGTGAGACTGTGAAATTATATTGGATTTTGACCTCCCCGGCTCATTTTGTCATCATTTAATCAATGGTCATGATTAATGGTAAAGTAAAAACATAAAAATTTATATAAATAATCTAGACCATTAATTTACTATATTAGATACGTGTCAACAAATTACGTAGACAATGATAAGGTGGGTAAAGACAATTAAGACGAGAGTGGACATATTTTAATAATAAATGCTTATGTTTATTTCGGGTATATGACTTAGCATTTTTTTTAATATGCAAAAATGTTTACCATTTTAGGACTTTCGTCATAAAATTTTATTTGTATTTTCACGGAATAATACCAATCAAATCCGAAAAATTAACTTAAAAAAGTTAACATAATTGTTTTTTTAATACATTATTATATAAATTCAAGGTTTTTTGGGAGGCGGAGGACTCGAACCCACAACCTCAAGGTGCAAGTGTGAGAGGTTTTACTACTAGACTAACCTCATCTTATCAAAAAGTTAACATAATTAATATAATACTTTTATATATATATATATATATATATATATATATATATATATATATTGACAATATCTATTAATTCAGTATCATGTATCTTTTTGAAATCTTTCGCCATTTGTAGGATTCGAACCATTGACCTGGGAGTCATTTGCCCAAACTCCAAGCTCGTCCATCTATCAACTGAGCTATAGTCCTATTGACTATATATATATATATATATATATATATATGTGGTATTTAAAAAAAAAAAAAAAATACATGAAACATTTTTCTAGTCACCATTCACCATGTAAACTAATAAACTATGAGGGTGTTGTGATAAATGACATAATAGTAACAAATCACATGTTACATTACTTAGGTTAACTTTTGGGGTTTTTATTTTTATTTATTTGGTTATTTAATTTTGTTATTTATTTAATTTTTTTTTTCTTTTACGAAAATGAGTTTTATAAATAGATTGAGATTCTATGTTGTCACGATCCAGGAAAATGAGTTTTATAAATACATTGAGATTATTTGTTGTCATGATCCAGGTATGAGTTTTATAAATAGATTGAGATTATCTGCTGTCGTGATCTGAAGAAATGAGTTTTATAAATAGAATGAGATTTTATGTTGGCACGGTCCTAGGAAATAAGTTTCATAAATAGATTGAGATTTTCTATTGTCACGATCTAGGGGGGAAATGAGTTTTATAAATACATTGGGATTCTTTGTTGTTGCGATCAGGGGAAATGAGTTTAATAAATACATTTAGATTCTTTGTTGTCGCGATCTGGATAAATGGGTTTTATAAAAACATTGAGATTTTTTTTTTTGTTATGATCCGGGAAATGAGTTTGATATAAATAGAATGAGATTTTCTGTTCTCGTGATCCGAAGAAATGGATTTTATAAAAACATTAATATTTGTTATTGTCGTGGTCCGGGGAAATGAGTTAGATATAAATAGAATGAGATCTTATGTAGTTGTGATACGGGGAAATGAGTTTAATAAATACATTGAGATTCTTTGTTGTTGCGATCCGGGGAAATGGATTTTCATAAATACATTGAGATTTTTGTTGTCGCAATATGGGGAAATGAATTTTATAAATAAATTGAGATTCTTTGTTTTCATGTTCGGGGGAAATGAGTTTGAGATTCTTGGGGTTGTAACGATCTTTGTGTTGATGTTAGAGACTATATAAAATCTATTAATAAATTATTAATTTATGAAGATATTAACAGTTAATCATTATAATATCACTGAGAATCTTCTCAATGACGATAAAACAAAATCCAGAGTTTTTTACACTTACAAAAGCACTCAAAGCATTGATAACACTATTAATGACATAATTTTCATATTACCATACTTTGGACGATATTCTACTAGGAGAATTCTCGATGAGAGGGGATGTTGGATTCTATTTAGGCGGTGGGAGAGGCTCGCTAGGGGTTACTGGGTTCGATAATGGGGGTGGTGGTCTTGGAGATCTATCTTGTATCTTCACCAAATCCAATTTTTTTTTTTTTTTTTTTTAAAGTTAAATATTGATAAGTAAAAGGGTAAATATTTAATTAATTTGTTCATAGTGCTGACGTATGCAATTTTGTTTTGATTGATTGATGCCTGACAGTGGAAATCCTTATCGTTGGCTCTTTGCGACTATGAGCATATTGAGACCGGATGAGCATATTAATAAGTATTTTTATTTTTAATATTAATCTGTTGAAGATTTTCCCAACCATACAAATATATCAAACTGAAGATATTGCTAAGCTTTGGCTATGGCTCCAAAACGGTGCGTCTCAGCATGTTCAGGCTTCCTCATAGCTTGTTTACTTGCTTTTACACTTCAAATCATCTTCTTCTCACCGATATCTCCGGACTTACTTGAACTGCCACCACCATCTTCATCGGCTTCTCATCTTCTCCCCACAAACACCCATTTACAGGTAGACTAAAAATAGCTTCAAATAATATATATTAATGCTTTTTTGAGTTGAATTATTATATAGTTTGTTCAATTTTCTCGTAGAGGGTGATTAAACTTGGAGAAGGGTATTTAAAAGACCCAGAAGATGTTTGTGTGGACAGAAACGGTGTCGTATACACTGCTACTAGAGATGGTTGGGTGAAAAGATTGCACAAAAATGGAACTTGGCAGGACTGGAAATTCATAGACACTACTCATTCTTTACTTGGAATCACAACAACAATGGAAAATGACCTAATTGTGTGTGACGCTGAAAAGGTGAGACAAAAACTCTTATCAAACTTGTAATATTAGCATTGTACTGGATTCCAAATTTACTCATAATCTTAACCCCATGTGCAGTACAACTGTACTGATGATTAATTATTGCTGTGATGATTAATTCTGGTAATTTTAATTGAATTTCAGGGGTTGTTGAAGGTCAGTGAAGATGGTGTTGTTACAGTTCTTGCATCACATGTTAATGGCTCCAAGATAAGGTAACAGCTAGTCTTCTCGTGCTTATACGTTATACCAACCGATCGATTTCGAAAGAAAAGACAGATTTTCTCTTTGTATGAAGGTTTTTATCTTAGCAACTATAATGTTTTTAACGATGATGATTATATTTTATGCCACAAAATCGTTTAGAGTTCTTCCATTTAAAACAAAACAAATTATCTAAATTCATTATAAAAAGGTGATAAAAACAATGTCTTTTGAAATATAGTAATAAATTTTTGAGACCTCATTGAAAGTGATAGAGCTCTCAGTTATAAGTCCCGATAGATTTCTGATACGTTTCTTAGTTAAAGGGTAATGTACGATTGTACGTAGATCTTTTGAAATTTACAGCAATTTTTATAGGTTGCTGAGGGAGTACAAATCGATTAAATTCTTTTCAAAAAAAAAAAAAACGGAAGGTTAAATTACTCTTAATCATGACTGAGAATAAAACAAATCTCTGAACAAGTTGGTATCAGACTATCAATGAATTGATGATCAGAAAATGACAAAGGATCGAACAAGTTTTTTAAAAGGATGATACATGTGCCTTTTTCCTTAAGAATATCAGACCATCTTACCCCCCTCCCCGACGCTTGACATGTGTCAAGGGAGGGATATTTTTGTTTAAAAACTGTCCCCAACACTTGATATGTGTCAAGGGAGGGATATTAAATACCTCTCCCCAGATACCTATCCCCTGACACATGTATTAAATATCCCTCCCTTGACACATGTCAAGTGTGGGAGGGATATTAAATACCTCTCCCCTAGTACCTCTCCCCTAACACATGTATTAAATACCCCTCCCTTGACACATATCAAGTGTTGGGGAGGGGGGGTGAGCAAAAATAAACTCATCTTAGAGCATCTCCAATATAAATATGTATTTTTGAGTTTCTAAATAATGCCACGTCGGCATTTCTATTTATTTATGGGCCCACTTATGAAAAAAATTTAGAGAAATACATATTCATCACATCTCCAATGTAATTATCTAAAGTCAAATATGCATCAATTTTATGACCAATCATAATAAAACAATTATTTCACTCTCTCTCTCCTCTTTTATTTTACAATTAAATGAGCTTTAATCTTATTGGTGGAAAGAGTTAGAAATCTTAATCAACATTTCTAGGAGAGTTTCAAGAATTAGAAACCCAACTCTATATTTTCTAACTTTTTTTTTTTTTTTTTTTGCCAGATCATCTCTATATTTAACTTAGAGCATCTCCAATGCTATTATGCATTTAGAGAAAATGGAGTGCCACATAGGATATATGTTAAAAAAGTTAGAAAAACTTTCTCCAATGCTATTATCTAAGTTGAATATGGAGATGATGTGGCTAAAAAAAAGTTAGAGAATATGGAGTTGAGTTTCTAAGAGCATCTCCAATGCAAATATGTATTTTTGAGTTTCTAAATAGTGCCACATCAGCATTTCTATTTATTATGGGTCCACTTTTGAAAAAGAATTAAAGAAATATATATTCACATCTCCAATGCAATTATCTAAACCTCCATTTTATGTCCAATCATAATAAAACAATTATTACAATCCCTCTCCTCTTTTATTTTACAATTAAATGAGGTTTAATTTTATTGGTGGAAAGAGTTGAAAACCTTAATCTTATTGGTGGAATGAGTTAGATATCCTAGTCAGCATTTCTAGGAGAGTTTCTGGAATTAGAAACCCAACTCCATATTCTCTAACTTTTTTTTTTTGCCACATCATCTCCATATTCAACTTAGATAATAGCATTGGAGAGAGTTTTCTAACTTTTTCAATATCTATCCTATGTGGCACTCTATTTTCTCCAAATGCATAATAGCATTGGAGATGCTCTAATTCTAGAAACTCTCCTAGAAATGCTGACTAGGATTTCTAACTCTTTCCACCAATAAGATTAAAGCTTTCAACTCTTTCCACCAATAAGATTAAACCTCATTTAATTGTAAAATAAAAGAGGAGAGAGAGTGTAATAATTGTTTTATTATGATTGAATATAAAATGGATGCATATTTGATTGGAGATATGAATATGCATTTCTCAAAAAAAATTTCAAAAGTGGGCCCATAATAAATATAAATACTGATGTGACACTATTTAAAAACTAAAAAATGCATATTTACATTGGAGATGCTCTTAGCATTGAAGAAATTTTTTCTAATTTTTTTAATATCTATCCTATATGGCACTCAATTTTCTTACAATGCATAATAACATTAGAGATACTCTTGGTGTCTCAATTTCTATACTAATTCAGGATTATCCAATCCGGCCATTAGCTAAATCAAGAGAATCTTTTTTAAAATGAGGCATGTGCAAGTCATGCTTTTTTTCTTCTGAATATCAGACCATCTTAATTAGTGTGTCAATTTCTATACTGATTCAGGACTCTCTAATCCGGCCATTAGCTAAATCAAGAGAATCTTTTTTTGTTGGCAGCTGATAACTACTGATGACACATCAGTGCTTTGTTAGTATTCGATCAAATCCGACTCTTTGTTCTTTCTCGCATTTGCATCGACATTTTTAATCTTGAGATTTTAATTTGTTTGGAAATTAGTAATTAGTCCCCACCACAATTTCACGTGTCCAAAAATGGATGTAAACTGTTGTTTGTCGCCACAGAAAAAGCTGAACTGTTCTTTTTAATGGTTTGCATGATTTATGATCAGGTTTGCAGATGATGTGATCGAAGCATCAGATGGGAGTTTATATTTCAGTGTTGCAAGCACCAAATTTGGGTTCGACAACTGGTATCTAGACCCGCTCGAGGCTAAACCTCATGGGCAACTGCTCAAGTATGATCCATCATCAAACGAGACTTCGATTCTGCTTGATCATTTAGGTTTTGCAAACGGAGTTGCGCTCTCAAGAGACGAAGACTATTTGGTTGTCTGTGAAACATGGAAGTACGAAAAAAATAGACTTGACATTTTACATATATATATGCTTTATAATGAGAGTTATGTTGTGTTAAATTGTTGATGCTCTTTCTGGGGGCAGATTCAGGTGCCTGAAGTATTGGCTGAAGGGCGAGACTAAAGGAGAGACGGAAATTTTTGTTCAAAACCTTCCCGGTGGACCTGATAACATCAATCTTGCCCCAGATGGCTCGTTCTGGATCGCTATACTAGAGGTATTTGAATTAAGTTTCAAGCCAATGAAGCATAATACTACAGATATTTGGGAACTAATTTGAATAACTTGCACGGTGCAGCTTCGTTCTGATGTGCTGGACTTTGTGCACACTTCTAAGGCGTCCAAACATGTGCTAGCAGCATTTCCAAAATTGTTCAACCTAATCAACCCTGTGCGCAGGAAAGCGACAGTCATAAACGTGGCAGCTGATGGCAGCATAATCAGGAAGTTTCAAGATCCTAATGGGAAGGTTATGTCCTTTGTGACTTCAGCTTTTGAGTTTGAAGATCATCTCTACTTGGGTAGCCTGAACTCCAACTTCATTGGAAAATTGCCATTGAAGGCTGAATAATTGTCCCACTATCCACACATAGTGCACATGTGCCATATCAATCCTATCATACAAAGTCTAGTGGTTTAATGAAATCAATTAGCACTAGATAGAGGGTTTGGATATCCCTATATGCCGACACTTTTTAAACACATAGCAGACAGCTCTTTAAACCAACAGATTTGTGCTTCATAGTTTCTACTTTATAATAAACCTGTTTCTGCAGGAATACCATGGATTTATCAAATAAAGATTTCAAGATAGAAATGATTAGATTGTCATTGAGAAGATAATGCATGGTGGGAAAGTATTATCAAATAATTATCAATAAATTATCAGGTCACTTTTGCTACTCTGAATAAAACCTCTTCTTCAGGAGAATTATCTACCTGAAATTCATAGCAACAATTTAATTATGGATTCTTTGTTGTCCTGTCGTGATGTGGTTGGGATAAGTTTTTTGAGACTAATTCATAATGCTGACATATGCAGTTTTTTTTGATTGATTGGTGTCTAACAGTGAAATCCTTATCTTTGCAACTATGAGCGTATTGAAGAAGACCGGATTTGGATCCTCTCCTTACCTCGTTTTTTTCCTGACCTTATCTAATCTTATGATACATAAGTATTGCAATGAATGTGTGGTTAAGTTGTGATTAGTTTCCATAACAATTTTATTAACAACCAATTATATACTTTAAAAAGGTCCGGAAAAAGATAAGGTAAGGAGAGGATCCAAATCCATTGAAACCGCACGTATCATACATAAACGAAAAAAAAAAAAAAAAAAAAAAAAAACCGATGCAACCGGACGCATTATGTGTACAATCTTTGTAAACTTGTTACATAATAAATTTCAACAACTGTACATATTCACAACAAAAATAATTGTATAATGCCATCTCCTACCGGTCAAAATAGAGACTGATTGGCCTACAATCGGTCTCTAAAATGGCAATTTTTATTTTGGAGATCAGATTTTGATCAACACATTTGGAAATCAAAATCAATCAAAATCACTCGTCTCCCATTATTATTTACATTTATATATTTCCCTTTTTACCCTTATATTTATTCTTAACACAAATTGAATTTCTCTCATGTTCTTTTTAAATTTATAACTGAACTCAATTTATTTTTAATATTTTTTTATTCATAAATCTAATTCTTTAAAAAATTATATGATTAGATATACTTTGTTGAGATTTTTCAACCGAGTATAATATTGATTATATTTTAATTATTTTTAAATTTTTTATTGATTACACCTTTTATTAATCAATTAACTAACAAGTATTTTAATTCAAAAAAAATGTTTTTAAATCACGAAAAATTTACAAAAATAACATTGAAATTTAAAAATTAACAAAAATATTACGATAAGTCATCTCCACTACAACCATAACAATTTAGAAACATTGGTATTTATAAAGTAAAGTAATAATATATATATATATATTTGAAGATGGTAAAATAAAGAATGGTTAGAGATCGAATATTTTTGGAATATTTCACTTTTAGTAGTAAATTTATGAAGCTTCAAAATGGAGAAAATTTTGAAAACCGATTAGATCGAGATGGTCTAAGAGTACGTTTGGGAGAGTTTCTCAAGTAGATCTTTTTACAATAGATCTTTTTACAGTAGATCTTTTAGAAGTAGATCTTTTAAATAAAAATTGTTGATCGTTTAGTTGTCAATTAAAAGAGAGCTTTTTTAATGATAGAATTACCAAAATACTCTAGCAAATATTAAATTATAAGGTTATATCAGAGATTTTAGTGTTATTAAAAAAACCCCAAAAGATCTACTTGGAAAAGCTTTAAATTTAGGCTTCTCCAAGTAGACGTAAAACAGCTTTTTTAATCATCTAAAAGCTCTACTAGGTGACAACCAAACGATACAAAAAAATTTGAAAAGAGCTTTTCTAATTAAAAAAGCTATTTTAACCAATAAACAAGCTCTCACAAACAAACAGACACTAAGTATTGATTGATTGATATGTGATAGTGTAATCCTTATCTTTGTAAACTTGTTAAGTGATAAATTTCCCCACCTTTACATATTCACCACAAAAATAATTGCATAAGTATTTTTATTTATAATATTATTCTGTTCAAGATTTTCCCAACCAATATGAAGATAATCAAGATATTGCTAAGCTTTGGTCATGGATCCGAAACAGTGCGTCTCAGCATGTTCAGGCTTCCTTATAGCTTGTTTACTTGCTTTTACACTTCAAATCATCTTCTTCTCACCAATATCTCCGGACTTAATTGAACTGCCACCACCATCTTCATCGGCTTCTCATCTTCTCCCCACAAACACCCATTTACAGGTAGACTAAAAATAGCTTCAAATAATATATATATTAATGCTTTTTTGAGTTGAATTATTATATAGTTTGTTCAATTTTCTCGTAGAGGGTGATTAAACTTGGAGAAGGGTATTTAAAAGACCCAGAAGATGTTTGTGTGGACAGAAACGGTGTCGTATACACAGCTACTAGAGATGGTTGGGTGAAAAGATTGCACAAAAATGGAACTTGGCAGGACTGGAAATTCATAGACGGTCATGCTTTATTTGGAATCACGACAACAATGGAAAATGACCTAATTGTGTGTGACGCTGAAAAGGTGAGACAAAAACTCTGATCAAACTTGTAATTAGCATTGTACAGGATTCCAAATTTACTCATAATCTTAACCCCACGTGCAGTACAACAGTACTGATCATCCTGAAATTTGAAAAGATTAATTAATTGATGTGATGATTAATTCTGGTAATTTTTTTAATTGAATTTTAGGGGTTGTTAAAGGTCAGTGAAAATGGTGTTTTAACAGTTCTTGCCGCACATGTTAATGGCTCCAAGATCAGGTAATTATAGTCTCATCATGTAGTTTAATTAGTTTTTACAGTGCACATGATCTGCACATGCATGCTTAGAGGTTGATTATGTTAGAGTGTATTTATATACTATTGTTGGACTATTTCCTATCGGCCGAAGCTTTTGGGTCTAACAGATACATCATATCAACAAAATGTTGGTCTATTTCACTAACTATAATACCAACTTATTTCGAAAGAAAAGACAGATTTTCTGTTTGCACGAAGGTAATTTTTATCTTAGCAACTATAATGTTACATTATATGTCACGAAATCTTTTAAAACTCCTTCCATTTAAAACAAAATGAATTATCTAAATTCATTATAAAAATGTGACAAAAACAATGTCTTTTGAAATAGAGTATTAATTTTTTGAGACCTCATCGGCAGTGATAGGACTCTCGGTTATAAGTCCGAACAGATTTATGATCAATTCAGAAAAGGAAAAGGTTTTTAACAAATTCTAGGAACTTGGGGAATTTTATTTATTTATTTATTTATTTTTTTTTTTTTTTATGATTGATATTTGATTGCAGTGATTTTTTATTTTAACTAGGACGTCATTATATTTTATTTAAAGGGTAGATCGTTTGAAGTTTATAACAATTTTTGTAGGTTGACGAGTGAGTAAAAATAGGTTAAATTACTCTTAATCGGGGGCGGAGGCATTTGGAAACTAGTTTGGGCTTCAGCCCAGGCTAGCTTTTTCCAAACAAAAAAAAATTGGAAACTTTTTTTAGGTGTTTGTTATGGAAACTTTTTTTTAGGTATTTGTTAAGAAAAAGTAAAAATACAAATGATAATTTACAAAAATAGTATAGTTTTAATTTAATTGAGATAATCTCAATAAATTCAGTAGACCGATATACTCAAGATTGTGTTGACACCCAAACACATTAAAGTTTATTACGTTTGCTATTTTTTTATTATTTATTTCCTAGTTTAATCATTTTAAATGTTTTTAGGGGCAAAGATCATTATATTTTAATTATCTAGATACATACTTTTTAATTAAAAAAAAATATTGTAAGGTTTGCTAAAAAAAATAAAAATTTGTACTACCGCTCAATGTGGCTTGGATAGGAAATTACGTTAATTCAACCTAATTAACCTAATAATGTCTTATGTACGGGTCACCGCACAGACCGCATGTGTACACCTAAAAAAAAGAATTATATTTAGCCCTCGCAGATAATAAGTCTTGGCTTTGCCCCTGCTCTTAATCATGATTGAGAATAAAACAAATCTCCGAACAAGTTGGTATCAGTGAACTGATGATCAGAAAATAACACATGAACAAGCATATCATCTTTTTTTAAATGAGGCATGTGCAAGTCGGATTTGGATTCTCTCCTTATCTCGTCTTTTTCCTGATCTTATCTAAGCACTGCAATTAATGTGTGGTTAAGATGTGATTGGTTTCCACAACTACTTTATTAACAACCAATCACATGCTTTAAAAATGTCAGGAAAACGATGAGATAAGGAGAAGATCCAAATCTGTGCAAGTCATGCCTTTTTCTTCTGAATATCAGACCATCTTAACATGGACTTGTGTCAGTTTCTATGCTAATTCAGGGCTCTCCAATCCATTAGCTTAAAATCTTTTTTTTTTTTTTTTGGTTGGCAGCTGATAACAACTGATGATACATCAGTGCTTTGTTAGTATTTCATGAAATCCGACTCTTTGTTCTTTCTCGTATTTGCATCGGCATTTTTATGCTTGAGATTTTTGTTTCGAAATTAGTCGTCCCCGCCAGTTTCATGTGTCCAATTATGGATGCTAACTGTTGTTTGTCGCCACAGTAAATGCTGAACTGCAACTATTCTGTTGAGTATAGGCACCCAGTTAAATGCATAGACGATTTTACGAACTTTGCACGATTTAATCAGGTTTGCAAATGATGTGATCGAAGCATCAGACAGGAGTTTATACTTTAGTGTTTCAAGCACCAAATTTGGGTTCGATAACTTGTATCTAGACGTGCTCGAGGCTAAACCTCACGGGCAACTGCTCAAGTATGATCCATCGTCAAACGAGACATCGATTCTGCTTGATGGTTTAGCTTTTGCAAATGGCGTTGCAATCTCAAGAGACGAAGACTATTTGATTGTCTGTGAAACATGGAAGTATGTGAATTAATCGCTTTGTAATGAGAGTTACGTTGTGCTTTCTTTATTTATAAACATGTTTAATTGTTGATGCTCTTTCTGAGGGCAGATTCAGGTGCTTGAAGTATTGGCTGAAGGGCGAGACTAGAGGAGAGACGGAAATTTTTGTTCAGAACCTTCCCGGTGGACCTGATAACATCAATCTTGCCCCAGATGGCTCGTTCTGGATCGCTATAGTAGAGGTATTTGAATTAAATTTCAAGCCAATGAAGAAGCATAATACTATAGATCTTCACAGGAACTAATTTGAATAGCTTGCACGGTGCAGTTTCGTTCCAATGTGCTGGATTTTGTGCACACTTCTAAAGCATCCAAACATGTGCTAGCAGCATTTCCAAAATTGTACAAATTAATCAGCCCTGTGCACAGGAAAGCGACAGTCATAAACGTGGCAGCTGATGGCAGCATAATCAGGAAGTTTCAAGATCCTAAAGGGAAGGTTATGTCCTTTGTGACTTCAGCTTTTGAGTTTGAAGATCATCTCTACTTGGGTAGCCTAAACTCCAACTTCATTGGAAAATTGCCACTGAAGGCTGCATAATTGTCCCAAGTTTGCACATGGAATGTGCCATATCAATCCTATCATACAAAGTCTAGTGGTTTATCTGTATTTACTGATATCAATTAGAACTAGATAGAGGGTTTGGAGCCCTATGCCAACCTTTTTTAAAGACACTTCAAATAAAATGGGGTAGAGATGAATGGATGAGGCCATGAATTCCATACTGTTTGAATGTGTGATTTTACTCATTAGACTAGAAGGAAGAGAAAGAAAGAAATGAAAAGAAGAAGCAAAATGATAAAAAAAACAGCATCAGTTCAAAACAGAAACCTCAAGCAAAGATCAATTCAGCAATGAACATGTTTTGAATGCAATTATCTGATATCACAACAAGATCATCTCTAAAGCACCTGTTGACGAATTCAAATCTAGCAGAAACTTTTTCAAGTAGCAGTTAATCAAATTAAATCAGTCACGCTCACTAATGGCAGTCAGATGTTCGTCAATTTCTTCAGTTGACAATACTCTGAAAACTCGATCATCTGATCTAACAACTCCCACCTGCCAAACATCAAAAGATTCACATTAGCAATTATAGAAAGCATTTCACTTGGGCAACAATTAATTGAATATATATATATATATATAATCAAACCATACAATTTAATGGTTAACATGGAATATTAGTTATCAATACCTCAATCTCAGTAGCCTTGAAATCTTCCTGAAGAACAGACTGTAGAGCAGAAATAGTGGTCTACACAACAATAACATTCTATTAGTTAAATAGTTAAGATTTGTTGCATTTCTTGCTATAAACTCTGTAACTCTTGGCAAAGGCCAACAACCAAAGGAAGCAAACCTACATAATAGTCATGTAATCTCCTCTCATCAATATTTTTCAGTATATTCTATTTTCTATTTATTTAATTAATTTAATTAATTCTGTGCAGCACATTGTAAAAAATGAGATAAAAAATCATGATAGTGTCCCCTTCACCAACTACCTTCTACAAACAATTACGAAAAGATAAGACATACCTGCACTGTTTCATCGTATGAAAAAGCAGGATCATTTTTCATTTTCTTCTCCAAGAAATTGATTGCCTCTTGCTCTTTCAGTCCAGCACTTGTTGCCTTCAACATATAGCAGATTAAGGACTTTATTTGAGAAAAAGCATTCCAAATTGCAAAATACAATATTATGAAAAAAATTCTATAAATGTAATGCTTTGACATTGAAGACCCAGACAGTTCTTTTATCTTTAAACCAACAGATTAGCGCTTCATAGTTTCCCGTTTCTAATTTATAATAAATCTGTTTCAGCAGGAATACCATGGATTTATCAAATAAAGATATCAAGACAGATATTGATTATATTTTCAGTGAGAAGATAATGCATGGTGGGAAAGTATTATCAAATAATCAATAAATTATCAGGCTACTTTTGCTACTCGGAATAAAACCTCTCCTTCAGGAGAATTATCAACCTGAAATCCATAGTAACAATTTCAGTGCATATGATATGAGCATTGGCACTTCTAATTTGCAAAATACATTTCCGGAAAAAAAATATTTAAAACAAATATCAGAAATTCAAACCAAATGAGAGATAAAAATCAATTTGCCAACTACCTTGTGACCATAAAAATGTCCAGCTGGATCACACTTGTAAAGTTGAGGTCCATTTTCTTCATCAATACCCAAGACCATAGCAACTTTGCAACAGAAGACAAGAAACGTGACAACAGAGAATAAAAAACTTTAGCAACAAGAAGTAAGAAAACAGACGTGTAGCTACGAGTGTGAATATAAAATCTAAATAACTACTGCACTTCCTAAAATTAGTCTTTAAAGGACAGTAAAGACTGGAACATTTACGGGATGTGAAAGAAACTACAAGCTTACCAACTCCAAGGGGTCTCATATAAGCATGCTGTGTATAAACCTGTGACTTGTCTGCAATCCTGTACACACAAATGTTGATGTTATAATATACCAGAGTAGCAACAGTATATAAATTATCACAAAATTAATTTACAGTTTGATAGTGGTAGAGCAAATCAAACATGCTTAAAGGAATTATAGTCCGTTGCTTCATCAGACTTTCAAGTTATTATGAACTAATCCCCAAAAACTACCAGAGAAGCAGCACACAATCTTCTATGCATGATGGTCTTTAACCGTTCAAGCTTCCTCTTGTTTTGCAAATGAGGCTCAAGATTAGGCTTGAGCTATTCATGAACAACTTGGTTTCTTAGTAACCCTAACTATAAGCACAAACTAAACTTACAATTATTCCCTTTTATGCAACTTATTAGTATCTAAAATCTCCTCTAAAAGAACTAACCTTTAAAATTCACTGAAACTTTTTAAAACTATATATTCAAAGAAATTTTACACACATTGAATAATAACTACATGGAGTACAAAATTATAGAACATCATTAAGTTCTGTTGTATAAGAAACCATACCATCTGGACAATACATCCACAGGCATTTCGTATCCATATCTGAATCGAAATTCAGCTGCTTCATTCCTTGCTTGTTGAACCAAGGACCTTGCATCAGCTGAAAATAACATAGACAACCTTATTAGATAATCCCTCTCAGAATATTTCCTCGATTCCAAGAAACCATATGTTAAGCTTGTAATCCAAAGACGTCAATCAAATCCAAAGATAATATAAGATGCTCAAAGGAGCAGATCACAAAGGGAAAAAAGTAAAAATCAATGTCCTATGTCATAAGTCATAACAGGGAAAAATGTAAGAATGCTATCAGCTTATCACAAATTTACAAAACCAAGCAATGTGAACAGGAGTAAGAATCGAAGCAGTAACGTCAGCCATGCCATCTTCATATTTAATCTCTTAATTACAAATTGAAACAATATGCATTGTCAATTTGACCTACCCACATTAGAATGCTATAAATGTTAGAAACTAAGCAACATAAAGATCCAAAAATTGTTCTATTTGTTTCCTGCATTCTAACAAAATTCCAAATGCATACTAATAAAAAAAAAAGTCAATAAAAATGTATTCATTGCTTCAAATCAATTACATAGATCAAAATTCTTGCACAAAATTTGTAGAACACGTTGAAAAGGAAATCAAACCTGTCAAGCCAGTGGCTAACAATCCAAGGTACTTGGTGATAGGGAAGAGATGGGTGACACTTGTCTGATCCAAAAGCTTGTCCTGCAAATTCATTGAAAAACAACAGTAAATATCAAAACCCAATTCAATTAATTGACTGGAAAAACAAAAGTGAGAAAAAGTACTAACCGGGACCTTCCTCTGTGTGACGACACAGACTGAATCCTTGCCGCGAACACCAATGGAAGTGACGGAAGCCGCCTTCACAGCCTTGAACGCATACTCTGTTCAATTGATTAAAAAAAAAAAACCCCAAAAAATAATAATTATAATGATTAGTGAGAAATCGAAGAAAAAAAAAATTAGATAATTACGGAGATGGAGACTTACCGACTTGGAAGAGACGACCCTCGGGAGAGAAGATTGTTATGTGGCGATCGTAACCGCCTCCACTTCCTCTACTCATTTTGATTTTTCTTTCGTTTAAGTGCTTTTTTTTTTTTGACAGAGTTCTAGTGCTTTTCTCGGTTGCGCTGGTTTGTGCTTTGTGCTTATATCGAAGAAGGCTTTGCCTCCAAGACAACCCCGATATCAAATTTTTATTTATTTTTTAATTTTATTATTTTATGTAGACTTTTTTTTTTCTCAGTCCACAGTCACTACCCAGTCATATATATATATATATATATATATATTACTTTCTTTCTTATAAAGATGTCCTACTAATAGCTGAAAAAGATTTTAAAAAAATAAAATAAAATAATTATTGAGCAATTAGATCAGTTCAGAAAATTTAGAATTTTTAATTGTTTTTCAATGATCCTGACTACTAATAATGAGTAGGAACATATTAATTTAAATTTATATATGATTTTAATATTTAAAAGTAAATAGATTATAGATGATTAATATAATTAATTTTATTTAAGTCCGACTTATTACCAAGAGTCATTGTAACAAGAGATTTCAAAATAAAGCTCTACCATCCGAATTTGACTATGTTATTGTAAATATAAGCTCTCATTTGAGTGGGAACTCTAACCCACAATAGTGTCATCAGGCTCAAATTTTCTGTTCTTTCTTTTTCTTTCACTTGGGAGAGGAGGAATTGAACTTATGATCTCAACAAATGTTGAGAGGTTTGTTTGTCATCGTCAAGCACAACTGCAAACGCATTAAATCTATTTTTCAAACACTTTATATTTAAGGCTAGTTATAAACTTGTTTTCATCAGTTCATATATACCCATAAAAACTTTTTAGTTCTCTTTTAAAATAGCCTTGAGAAACCGAAGCAACATTAACATGTTGCAATTATTTCAGCACAGTTGGGAGCCGCAGATAACAATGCTCCGGGCTGGTGGCAGCACCCTGGCCTTCAAATAAACAAACTGACAATTACATATTAATAACATTTACCACCGTGACACAGTTTCACAGTTGGGAGATGCCTCTAACTACACTGCATTTTGTCTGGCTGCCTTCCTTACGAAATCCTTGATGTCAAAAGCGTCGTTGTCTGTCTTTGTAATGAGACCCTGCTCAATGGAAACAAAGTTTTTAGACTAAAACACCATGAAATGTAAAATTCATGACAAGAAGAGAGACCACACAAGACCTTTTCTGTTATTATTCCAGCGATCAGATTAGCCGGGGTGACATCAAAAGCTGGGTTCCAGACACAGATTCCAGATGCAGCAACTTGTTCTCCCAGTCCTCCTCGAGTGTGCAACAATTCTTTTGGTGACCTTTCCTCTATAACAATCTCTTGTCCAGATGAAAGAGATAAATCAATGGACGTCAGTGGTGCTGCAACATAAAATGGAATATCATGATGCCTTGCACATAATGCAAGGCTGTAGGTTCCAATCTTGTTAGCGGTATCACCTGCAATTCAATCAACACATAAGTTCAATGTCCTTAGATTATTACAAAAGAAAATAAATCATTGAAGTTTATGGAATACCATTGGCTGCTACTCGATCTGCTCCTACAATAACAGCACCCACACGACCATCTTTCATTAATGCAGCTGCAGCAGAGTCTGCTATAAGAGTGGCTGGTATTTTATCATGTACCAACTCAAAGGCTGTGAGTCTTGATCCCTGTAGTCAGAAAAAAAAAAAAAAAACATATAAATAATAATATATAGGAAAAAAAGGTAGCTAATATGTTAAATGTGTTGATAATTAGCATTCACAATGCAACCTATCTTTTTGTATCAAGTACCATATCAGCGGAACCAGGGATAATTCTATCGCAAGTTCATATGTACGGATAAATCTAACCAAAGATACAATATATAAGACAACCAACAGAGTCATATTCAAACAACTAAATTAGAAAACAAAGTGCATCCTCACTTTTCAACCATATAGACACATCAGTCAAAATATTCAACTTTAGCTTCAATGATGTTAAAATGTTCAGTGGAGCATTTGCAGTCTATTTTCATGACAGTGAGAACCAAAATCAGTGTTGGGAAGAGGTTAGCAACTACATATCATTGTCAGCCATTGGTATCATGGACATGGTATCCCTCTATTCTTGCAGACAAAATTACTCCAAGGCTTCAGCATTTTATATTGTTTGTTCTCTAGACAATAAAAAAGAGACAAAACAACATGGCGACATATAATTTCAAAATGTACAGCACCATTAGTAAGACCATTAGCTTAAGGCATGAATCTAAAGCATTCAGTCATTATAGTCTGCACAATAATATATGCTTAATTGTCAGCAATCATCCTGAAATATCAACAGTTGGTATCACTGGATAGTCAGTCCTACCACATAATCATATGTGACGGCATTATCAGCAGAATGGCAAATAAAAAGAACCCTTAACCGCAAATTACCAATCTGTTGAGCTAATATATTTGTTGGTCATGCCAAATATACAACTTAGAGTGTTAAAGAACTATAAAGGAACATAAACTGTCACAATACTATTATACTACCAGATATCTCGAACCAATTTATACTTAGTACCATGTCTGCACCTGTTCTCAACACCACTTTTTGATCCAGTGGTGTTACAAAATTAGAAGCAATTATGAGTGGGTACTCACTTGGTTGAATGGGCGTGTTTCAGTGCAAAAGGCCCTTTCTAACACTCCCTCAGTATGAAGTGCACGGATTACACCCAGGGCGGTACCGTATCCAGCAGTTGCAAGACTGGCAAATCAAATCCATTTGAAATTTGAACAATAGCATGTCAAGTCTCAGTGGCACTCTAAATGCCCTCACCTTCACCAATGAGAAGTGCACATACAAACACAGAGTGAAACAAAGGAAAAGAATAAGAAATACCTGCCAGTGTTGCAATGGGTCAGAACGGAAAGTCTCCGGGTATGTTTCAGCTGGTGCTGAAGAAACTTTGCTCCATAAGACCCAATCGCTTTGTTCGAAGCAACATCATCCTCAAGCATAATTTCAGCAGCTTCAATGTAAGCCTAAATATTGATAGTAAAGCAAGTACTCATACAATTGATAACAATAAACCCTGAGATTAAATTTAAATGAAGTGCATACAAATAATTAGACAATGAAGTAACAGATCAAAATTACCTGAAAAACAGTATTGGGTTCTGAAGCAGTAGCAACAGCCTTTGTTATTATCTCTTTGAGTTTCGTTGCAGCATCTGAAAGATTCACAGCTGTTGGTCGACTGAAGAAACATGGAAGATTGTCATATAATCAGCTATTGCCCAATAAATGCAAAAACAAAAAACAAAATTAGTCTTAAAAAGGTTATCAAATTCAACAACCATAATTCAAGCAGCCAAGATCACAACCAATAAAGAGGAGTTAATAAGTTGGCAACATCTTAAGCGATACCTCGAGACAAGATATTCGAGTTTGTCGCCAAGGAAAGAAGCTGCATCAAATGATGTCCCATTGAAAGCATCTAAATTAAAAACCTCTACTGCCAGGGAAAGGGCCGCTGCAATAGCAATAGCCGGTGCCCCTCGGACCACCATATCCCGTATTGCCAACCTGAGACACACAGAATCAATAGGTGCATGAAACTAATAGCTGAAAAATTGAACAGTAAGAACCACTTGTGAAGACAAAATCAACTTTTATTTTGAAATAACAATTCAATTCACAATGAATTTCAAGGGATTACAAACAAAGGTTACCATCCATCTTTTGCATTGAGAATATCCAAGTATGTAGTTTCCAGAGGAAGCTTTCTCTGTTCAGCAACCATTAATGGTTATGCAAAGAGAAGGATTTTTTAAAAAAAAAAAATAGCAACTATCTAGATAAAATTGGAAGTTGAATTCTCAAGTTTCTAACCAAAAAAATCTATCATACAAAATTTAATCAGAGAGAGACCTGATCGAGAAGCTGGAGCGAACCACGCTTGTAGCAGATTGCCTGGAGAGAGTTGTTAGCTTCACTTCCACCAGTTGCCATTTCTAAAAATCTCTTTTACGGCGACGTTTCTACTGGTTCACTGATAAACTAAAAAGACAAGGATACTTGTAATTTTATTGTTTGAGAATAGATTGATGTGTATATTTAACCAGAGAAGAAAATGAAGCAGAGGAGAGGTCTTTAGTCTTTACACTGATTAACTGGCACAAAAGGCGGCTTCTTCGACTTCTTTCTTTGGCCGTCGGTTCCTCTGTCTGTGCACAGGTCGCTATGCGAGATGGACGCCAAGATTCGTGGAGTAGGGATGGCAATGGGTCGGATACTCGGATTAGGCATGGATACCTCAATATCCATCCCCGTATCCGTTTGAAATATATATCTCCATCCCCGCATTCATCCCCATTTCTAAGTTAGCCGGGAGGATTCAGATAATCCACTGGCATTTTGGTAAATAAAGAGATGACATTAATTTATTTTAGATTTTTTTTTAAATCAATTTTTTCTTTTATTTTTTGAAACAAATAATTATATTTAGTATATATATATATATGTATATACACTAAATATAAGATATTTTGTTTAAATTTAGACGGAAGAGATTAGAATTATATTAAGATAACATTTCGGCCCTAAATTATTCTTCTTTCTAGCTAACTTGTATATTTTTTAATATATATTTCGTTTAATCTTCTATCACATTGACTATTCTTATCAATTTAATCGAGAGATATTTATTTAAGGGTAACAACTGTCATCCAAAGATATGATTTATATATTTATATTTTATTAAAATAAATTATTAATAAAATAACCTTAAATAAAATTATAAAAAGAAAAATCAAAATACTTTCCCCATCAATGACACCAACATTTAAACCCTAATTTTATTTTAAGTATCAATTTTTTATTTTTTTTTATTCTGGCTCATCTTTAAATCTTTTTCACATACGCCAAAGAGGTTCTGGTGGACTTATCTGCTTAGTTGTTTGTTGTTTCTTTCAAAAAAAAAAAAAAAAAGTTGAAAACTGAAATGAGGATTTATTTTAGAGTATTTTTTGGAAATTAATTTTTTCTTTTGTTTTTTGAAACGAATAATTATATTTATTGTGTATATATGTATATCATATCTCAAATGTATATATATATATATATATATATATTTATATATATATTTATATATATATTTATTTATTTTTTAAGAAGATTAAGGCTTCTAAAAAACAAAGAAGAGACACGTGTGTTGATCTAAACCATTTCTTTTGTTTTTTGAAAAGAATAATTATATTTAGAAATGGTTCTTTTCAAAAAACAAAATAAATGGTTTAGATCAACACACGTGTCTCTTTTTTGTTTTTTAGATTTTTTAAATTTTGTAACCTTAATCTTCTTAAAATATATATATATTTGAGATATGATATACATATATACATACTAAATATAATTATTCGTTTCAAAAAACAAAAGAAAATTTTGATTTCCAAAAAATAATCTAAAATAAATCTAAAATATCTAAAACAAATCCTCATTTCAATTTTCAACTTTGTTGACAAAGTCACAAAACACAACAAAGAGAAGTAATTACAAAAATTCCTATATCAATCAAGCTCATATAAACATGTGGTGCTCTAAAATGAAGATTGAGTTATCTTTAATTTGACTTGTATTAGAGTTGATGATGCGTATGTGAAGAATACTTAAAAATGAACAAGAATTAAAAAAAAAAAAAAAAAAAATTTGATACTTAAAATAAAATTAGGGTTTAAATGTTGGTGTCATTGATGGGGAAAGTATTTTGATTTATTTAATTTTAATCAAGTTATTTATTCTTTTAATCATTTTATTTAAGGTTATTTTATTAATAATTTATTTTAATAAAATATAAATATATAAATCATATCTTTGGATGACTAGTTACCCTTAAATAAATATCTCTCGATTAAATTGATAAGAATAGTCAATGAGGTAGAAGATTAAACAAAATATATAGTAAAAAAATATACAAGTTAGCTAGAAAGAAGATAATTTAGGCCAAAATGTTATCTTAATATAATTCTAATCTCTTCCGTCTGAATTTAAACAAAATATCTTATATTTAGTGTGTATATAGTATTGTTGCCATGATAAGTCACCAAAGCACTATGTCCACTTGATAGGTCATTTGATAAGTTAGGCCTGGATAAGGATGGGCTCATAGTGGGCCTGAGGCCCTGTGTCTTCTTTTTGCTGCTACTCATGGGCTGCCCTGCAAAAATTCTCTGGTCAAAATATCTGGTAAACTATTATCTGATCCTTTAATATGTTCAATAGTAAAATCAAATGCAGATAATAAGGCTTGCCATCTAGCAAATATTTGTTTGGAAGAAAGATTTTTAACATCATTTTTCAAAATGAATTTTGTTGATTGACAATCAACTTTCAAAACAATTTTTTGGTTGATTAGATCATCTTGGAATTTTTGGATAATTTATATACACACTAAATATAATTATTCGTTTAAAAAAACAAAAGAAAAAATTGATTTAAAAAAAAAATCTAAAATAAATTAATGTCATCCTCTTATTTACCAAAATACCACTAATTGGATGGAATTGGATGAAATTTGATAGAATGGCCATTAGTGTCACAAAGTTCATCAAAAATGGCCTTTTTGGAACAACTTTCCAATCGAGTGGCTATTTTGATAGTGTGTCATCAATTCGATGGCCACTGGGATAATTATCCCAACTTTAAATTTGTATAGTTTACAAGAGAAAAATATAACTAACATATGTAACGGTACATTTTATCCTATTTAAAGAGAAACAAATATATCCAATAAAGTTTAAATATAAAAATTAATAATAACTTATATAATTAGAATTAATAATTACATAATATATTTTTATATTTTTAAAATATTAAAATCTATAATGGATCTCTCCATCCCCGAAAATAAAATTGATATTAGAATGACATCCATCCTCGCCCGGTTCCCGAAATAATAGTATCCATCCATTTTTTAAATGGAACGGATTTTTACGAATATCCGTATCCGTGGATAATTTTACCATCCTTAGCGAGGAGGCTTGAGACGAACCGCAACCTTTTATTTATTTATTATTATATATATATATATCTAGACCGATATATTTTTTTTAAAACGGGTATGATTCGAGCCGTTGCTTTGAAAATTATTTGTCTAAACCTCAAACTCGTCCAACTACCGGCTAAGTTACACCCAGAAGGCGAACCATGGGTCCATGGCAAATTTCTACGATAATCATTTTTACAGGAGATTTTTTTTACACTGGCCAAGATCACTGAATGTTGTTGATTTTTTTGGCTAAATACACTAAGGCCCTCGAGTTTGGCACGATGTAACTAAAGAACAAATATATATTTAATTTATATAGTCAAACTTCCTATTCCAAGTACAGTATTCTCTTGAACTTTCAAAAAATAATAATAATAATAAGTATTCTCTTTATTAAAAAAAAAAAAAAAAAAAAAAAAACAGTAAAGGCTAGTAAAAATAATTTAAAATTTTAGACTTTCCTTGCTTTTAATTATGGTAAGTTGGTGAAGATACATTTTCAACAATTTTAATATAATATATAATGAAACTATAATAAATTATTTTTAAAAAATTTAAATTATCTTAATTTCTATTTTTTTTTTTTACTATTTTTAAATAAAAATATTTTTGAATTTTTTGAATTATCTTTATTTTTAAATTAAATTTTCATTGTTTTTAAATTTAATATTTTTAATAAACAAATTGTTTCTAAATCTTTAAATTACCTGAACTAGTCTGTATTTATTTTTATATAAAAAAAATTATCTTCTTTTTTAAATCTTGATAACTATATATAATTTAATCTTTTTATTGTTTTATCAAAGTCAAATTTAAAGCAGTTGATAGTGTAGATAACTGTATACTTCATAAAGTTTGGATATCTTTGACTTGTTTGAGTCGTTTTTTAACTGAGTTTCAATCTATTAAGCTAATTTTGAAATTAATTCAAATGAATAATTAAATCTAAAATTTATTTAAACACAAAGTTTAATTTAATAAAAAGGAAGAACTAAATGGAAGCATGTTTGTTCCATGCGGACATTATGTTATTCACTTATTCTCGTCGTCAACCATTAAAACAATAATAAATTGATTGTTAAAATGAATATAAAGTGCATTAGCATCAAAGTTTATGATTGTGTTGGTATTTAAATCTTTATATTCACTATCATCGTATTCAATTTTGCTGTTATTTATTATGAGATATAAGTTCTTATTTTTATTTTTTTGACAGTATCTGAAGCTTTTTGTCATTAGTGGGATTCGAGCCGTTGATTTGAGAGTTATTTACCAAAACCTTAAAGTCATCCATCTACCGGTTAAACTACGCCTCTAGAAGCTATGAGATACATGTGTCCTAAGGGCACGAGATAAAACACGAAAATCAGAATGCATTTATTGTCCTGTTTCTATATTTATTGTGATTATGGATAATAAATACATGTATTTTTTCTTTTATAGTGTTATTATCAAAATGCATGGGAACACATTGTATTACAGATTACAATACATTATAAATACCAAATGCACAATCTACTGTCTATAATTTTTTTTTTAACGAATTGTCTTGAATAGTTGAATTGTTAGAGCATCTTCAATGCTGTGCCAAATAATTGTACCAATACTAAAATTTAGCACATGGTGTAAAATTGTCCTCCAATGCAGTGCCAAATTTGGCATGTGCATCAGCAATAAATACTCATTTTTTAATTACAAAAATACTATTATATATATATTAAATGAAATAATTAATGCATTAATGAAATTTTACATTGGAATATTAAAAGAAATAATGAATATATTAATGACAAGTGTTTACTTTTATAATTTTAATTAATAAAATAATAAAATTAGCATTTTAAATAGGATTGTGCATTGGAGCACAATGCTAAATTTATGTGTCAAATATAGCATTTTACTTTTTTTTTTTGTGCCAAATTTAGCATTGACATTGATATATGCATTGGAGATGATCTTACCTTTCAAAACAAATAACAATAATTCTCTTAAAATAAAATAAATAAATAAATAAATAAAGGTATTTCATAATCATGTAAATTTGACATAACTTAACTTGATTTTAAAAATAGGTTGGGTGCTTGGGTTTATATATATCAAATTGTATTATATATATATATATATATTTATATATTAAAAAAAATTGTCCTTCAAGTTATATATCTTTATCCCAATAACTGATAATAATCTATCCATCTTTTTTTAATATATATATAAATAAAGATAATCTATCCAATTTAGATGCACTAACTAACCGGTGAGCAAAAATTGTTTGCATAGTTTTCTTTTCTTAAACTCATTTGGCACACCGTATTGGATTGCATTAGACTATATTGAATTATATTGTATTGAACTGCATTGTCATTAATACAAATATGTGTTTCGTGATACCCTATGTTATATTGCCAATAGGAGTGTATCTCAGCTAGTAGATGGACGAGCTTGGGGTTTAGGTAAATGACTTCTAGATTAATGACTCGAATCCTACCAATGGCGAAAGGTTTAAAAAAAAAATAACCGGTCCCGAATTAATAGATATTGTCAACAAAAATAAAATAAAATGTTACATCGAATTAAGTTATTTTATATGATTTTATTATATTTAAAAATATAATATATATATTTTTAAAAGTTAATAATTAATTTTCAATATCTTTACCATGAATAAATCAATAATTATTTTTATATAAAAAATCAATTAAAAACAAAAAAATTAAATAAATAATATTTTATAAATAAAATAAATATTTCCTATATAATTTTGAAATTATAAAAAATATTGACAACATAATATATATTTCACCAATATTTCATGTTTGTTGAAGTAAGAAAAATGTTTTTTTTTTTTTTTAATATAATACAATATAATACCACTAAATATAATATATTAATTAATATGGTGTTTGATGTATTAGATAAATAAAATACACTTAATTAATACTTAATTAAGTATATTTTAATTGTCTAATATAATACATAAGGACATGTGTCTACATTTAATCATTTATGGAAGAGGTTGAAAAATAATAATTAAATGTGATACATTTCCCAATTTGGATTGGATACACAATTTTTGAACGGAAGATTTGAGACCATACCAAAAAAAATAAAAATAAAAATAAAAATAAAAACAATACCGTTTATAATACATGAAAAAGTATACACGTGTCACATAATGATTGAGAAAGATAAATAGGAAAAGGCAAATCGGAAAGCATTCCCCTTATTACTTTACCTTTTTTCCGCGATAACTTCATTTTCTCGCATTCATTCTCCTTACGGTCTTTCTCTTAGAATCTCAGCCCTCACATTTGACAAAAACCGACACGGTGCTATACCAGACCACACCACATCACACGCCGTATCCGAATCCGATTTCAATTGTTTATTCGGACCAAATTTTCATTTTCTTTTTTTAATTCGATTTCAAATTCCTGGTTTGACAACAACCTTCTCTAAAATATATAGGTCCAGATTTTCCTCTGTATCAACAGCTACTGTTTGTTTATTCTCATCAGGTACTTATCTCCCCAGATATGCATCTTCGAATCTAAAAGCTCAATTATTAATTTGTTTTCTTATTATTGCTTGCATTAGATCAACACCGTCGGATCCATCATGATGACTGAAGCTTAATCAAATATTTCGATTTGTATATATATGACTTTGAAAGGAATGTGTCAACATAATATCATTATCTTAATTCCGTGACGTTACAGGTTGCTTATTTTTAGCTAGGAGATCTTTATTATATAGCAGTAACAAAAGCGATCCAGAAAGTGCTGATATTGATTGTTTTACTTTATTTGTTTAGAATTTGTATTCAAATCTATTCATTATCTTGAATATAAAAAAATTTCCATGTGTTGGATGGTTCAGAGTAATTTCCGATTGAGAATCTCAAGTGGGATTAAGAGTGTTTTAGTTTTATAGAATTCTTGGTGAACCTAAGAGCTGTAGCTAATATTGATGTTATGTTGTCAAATTCAGAGTTTGGTTATGGGTTGTTTTCGAATTTTTATTTTGCTCTTTCTGTTTTGGATTTTTATGGCCTATAATAAGAAGAAACCTCTTTTATGACATTTTGACAGGTTTAAGTTAGTACTTTTATGTCTTTAGAGGATGAAAGGATTGTTTTATGGATTGAGAGGTAAAGAAATCTCTTTAATTCTCATTGTTCTTACGTGCACGACCATTCTTATATGGGCATGGGACAGAACCCCACTTCTGGCGACTTTCCTCCCACCCAAAAACCGGCTGTTACAGCTGCCCCAAGGTGTGTCTCCTGTGATGTGTCTCTTTTAGCATTACTGTTGTATTTTCATTTTCTGTTTCTTGTTTATCATGATATAAGATTATGCGCATTTTGCATTTAGTTTAAAATTTGAAGGAGATGGAGAAGATTGTAAAGAGTTCAATCATATGACCGTACAAGTGTTCTCTCCTTTCAGTTTTAGGAACACTGCATTCTTTGAGATATATTTTTTGCCAAAAGATGATGTTTCTAGATATAATGTGAGAATGAGAATGATGTCTCTGGGATAGAGTTGCATATTAAGATAAATATTAGATCCTTCAAACCTAGGAACCTTGAAAGAATACATTGGATCATAAGTATACCATTTAGTCTTAGAATTGTGTTTTTCTGTCTTTTCATATGTTGTGTAGATATTCTATCAGGTGGGCCTCCAACAAGATCAACGCCTATCGATTCAGAAATTCATGTGAACAAAGAAATAGCAACATTTCCAGAAAATGAGACTGTATATCATCAAGAGGGACGACCCTTTAATATAGCAGCTCCAACTGATCCTGAGTCAGTACCAGCTCCTGCTCAAAAGAAAGGTAAAAAATGGGCTTTTGTTCTCCATTACTGGGATGAAATACTTAATGATGAGTTCTCATAATGTTACGGTTATCAAATTACATGCAAGAGGATTGCAAAAGCAGGACATTCCATTCCCTTGAATTATTCCTATAAATGTTGCTTCCCTGAATTGATTCTGTTCCATCCAATATCTTTAATTCTATATTTAAGACATTCATACTACTGGAACCTTGAATTATGTCTCTGCCTGCACATGTCAGAGATCACGTATATCTGAGACTTATGCTTTATCATGGTAGTGCAGAAATTCCTCCGGGTGTAGCTGACAAAGAAGCTAAACAAGAACAAACCTTCGAAGCAGAGAAAAGCAGCACTGCAGAAAATCCTACTATTCTGACAGAAAGTGAAGGATATAACAATCTAACTTCAGGAAAAAAAAAATTAGAACAAGAACGAAGTGCCGGTATAGTTTCACCAGCAGATTTTGCAAATATAAGTTCCTCGGCGAGGGGGAAAGGTGATAAGAATTTTACATATCAAGGTTCTTGTGTGCTATTTGAATTATTTATGTTTTATGAATTCCATTTCCTATATGCTTTATGCTTTTGGGGAAGTCATGGAAGATATATTACAGAGACTATTTTGTCAAAAAAAAAAAATTGATGTTCTCTTGATCATAGACTACTTAATTGACGAGCTACCTGTAAGACATAGCTGAATATCCTTGCATGAGCAATTGACTATTGACCGTTTTTTGAATACAGATACTTGAGATCTTGAATGGATATGTTCATTTAGCATTTGAATGATCTACTTGGTTCGGTGATTGGTTGCTTACCTGTCCAAGGATAGCTCATCATTCACTCTAATGTTGTGATAGGAGCAGGTTGCACTGAGCATAGAAGACAATAATGCATAACAGTTAATGGCAAACTTGCATATTGTCTCTTAAAGTACATATTAAATAGCTGTACTGTTTCCAAATTTACAGTCAATCTATCAATGCTCTTGTTATGTGGCTTAAATTTGTATTTTGTTTAATGGTTTCATAGTGGAGTTGTCGTTAACAAAATGTTATTCGCGGTGGTGTTCATTCAATTTGTTTGTCAATATTTTGATTATGCATCTATGAGTTGTGTACTGTGATGATTCTATTAATTAATATTGCCATTTCTTTGATACTTGCTCCAGCTTGTAATTATGCAAAGGGAAAATGGGTTGTAGAGGATAGCCGACCATGGTATTCCGGGTCAACTTGTAAGCAATGGCTGTCATCAATGTGGGCTTGCCAGTTGATGCAGCGAAAGGACTTTGCCTATGAAAAATTACGGTGGCAGCCGAAGGATTGTGAACTGGAAGAATTTGAAGCAGCCAAGTTCTTTAGAAGGTACCCCTGTAATTTTTTCTTAAGAGATGTTTCCATGTATATATATCAGATCTTTTATTTCTGCCTGAACATTTTTACTTCCTGTGGCTCCTATAATTCCTACCTCGCCTACATCAAGTAAAAAATAAATAAAAAAATATTAACCTCAACTATCATGCCCTTTTTCTTGTGGATGCAATGTGGAATTGCTTTAAAGTTACTGTCAGAAGTTCATATGCTTTCTTCTTAAATCTATACCTGGAGTTGGGCTGGTTGGTATTAGAAAATCTCTATTTGAGAAGATAGGATTTGATTGAGGCATAAAGCAACATGATCCAGATTAATATGGATTATGCTGTAAACTGGCTAGGTGATCGTTGTAGCATTTCTAAGATGTGGATGTGTTCTTTAATAGTTTTGCCTTTTGACAATCCATGTCTTACGCTGTCAACTTGAATGATGAATTAACTCGCCAATGCTTTGCCTGGGATTGTACTGCTGTGTGATTGTCAAATTGTTCTTGATCTTGGTTAAGCAAGTCAAGGTAATTCTTGGTTTGTGTCAGGCTAATTGGTTGAAGTGCTGCTCTTTGGAAGGTCACACGAGTCAGTCTGAGTTGGATAGCTGTTAGAATGTGTTTTAAGTATTGTTGACGTGCAATTTCTTTTATGGCAATCGTCATACAATTGGGTAATAATATACAGTGAGAAGAACCCCAGCACTTGGAGGGACAAGGGGAAGAATCTTGTCAATGGGGACTGGAACACAGGAGGTAGCTGTGACAACACGACCCCTATGTCTATTGGGAAGGAAGTATTGCAAGATGAGTCCAGTGATTATAGTGCACCAATGAGGGATTAGCATAATGGTTAGGCCTTTGGTTTGCTCCTACAAGGTATGGGTTCGAATCCCCTCATGGATACCTACATGGTCAAAGACTCAAAGGCCATAGTTTCCTGTTTCCCAAATATTGCAAGGTTTGGCGGGGGGCTCCAGTTTCAAACTCGGGTTTGCTAAGCGGGTTCGGGGGATTTCTGGAATATCAAATTTTTTTTTTTTTTTTTTTAAGAGATGGCATTTTGATATGTCACCTGTGATTATGAATTATCTTCTCCTGCCGTTTATTGTTTGCTCTGGTATTCATAGTAAGCATAGAGGACTATATTAACTTTTATTTTCTATATTAGATTTAATGGAATATATAAGAATTGTGTTTATGCATTCCAGGATGCAAGACAAAACTCTAGCATTTGTTGGAGATTCATTAGGCCGACAGCAGTTCCAGTCTCTGATGTGCATGGTCACTGGAGGTGAGGAGAGGCCTGATGTCATAGATGTGGGTAAGGAGTTTGGGCTTGTCAAGCCTCGTGGTGCCATTCGACCTAATGGGTGGGCTTATCGGTTTCCTAGCACCAACACTACCATCCTCTATTATTGGTCAGCATGCCTCTGTGATTTGGAGCCTCTTGATATCACAAACCGAGCCACAGAATATGCCATGCATCTTGATCGGCCACCAGCATTCTTGCGCCAATATCTTCATAAAATTGATGTACTGGTTCTCAACACCGGGCACCATTGGAATAGAGGGAAACTTAATGCTAATCGGTGGGTAATGCATGTAGGAGGCGTACCCAATAAAAACAGGAAGATAGCAGAGATTGGAGGTGCTAAGAACTTCACAATCCACAGCATTGTTAGTTGGGTGAACTCACAGCTCCTTAGTCATCCACAGTTAAGGGCCTTCTATCGGAGTATCTCACCCAGGCATTTTGTCAATGGGGACTGGAACACAGGAGGGAGCTGTGACAACACGACCCCTATGTCTATTGGGAAGGAAGTATTGCAAGATGAGTCCAGTGATTATAGTGCTGGCAGTGCGGTGAAAGGAACAGGGGTTAAGCTCCTAGATATAACATCTCTATCCCAAGTAAGAGACGAGGGTCACATTTCCCGGTACAGTATTACAGCGTCACGAGGAGTGCAGGATTGCTTGCATTGGTGTTTGCCTGGTGTTCCTGATACATGGAATGAAATCCTTTTTGCACAAATCTAGTTCTGTATTTTGGGTACTAAAAGAAGAATTCTCATACGATGAAAAGGTAAAATACTATCCTCTTGTGACCTCTAGATGTGGGCAATATCTAAAAGCCGTATTCTGGACTAGATTTCAACATAGGATCAGAGATATCATTCAACCATTCAACAAGAACCTTCACCGGAGCATAGTCTCTCTCTGTTGCCCCATACTAGTAGTTTTAGTTACTTGAATTTATAGCTTGGCTGATTATAGTCGTATAAACTTGCCTTTTCTGCAAATTGCAACCAGAAGAGATGCTTTCTACAGGAGGAAAGAGCACTGTGAAAGTAGGAAAACTGAGATGAATTGGGAATTTGGAATTGAAATTCTGGTCCGAAAGGAGACATAATTCCGGACTTGTATTAATTTATATCCGTGTTGTTCTTGTTGGATGACTAATACTTGTACAACCAAATCCCAAATGTTATGTAGCATACATACTACATTCATCTGTTGTTTGAATAATACAATTTAGCAGTATTTCTCATTATCTGGCACTTGCGTGCGTTGGAAGTAATTACATGTTGGACTAGCCTCTCGATAAACAATTTGTGTTTCGTCTAATGCAAACTTGTCATGAACAATGGCTTGTCGGTTGCATTTGCATCTCAGACTTAAAGCAACAAGTTACTCTCTTACGTGTGATCCTGGAATCCTGGTGATTTATCATGTCTCATTCATGTCTATGGTGCTTTACAACTACTTTTGGTATATATCAAAAGCTATTTTTTTGTGGGCATCAGCATGGGACACGTGAATGACGTGATGATTATTCTTCATTTTGGGTAATCAGTTGAAAAGTTGATAGCAACTGAATTGAAAGCAAAAGATGGTGATAATTCGAATAATAATTGAGGCCCTATTCTTCAATCTTATCTCACTTTTCGCTTGATTGACAACTTTATTACAATCTATAGGGTCAAGCTTTGAAGAGTATTTTCGGTTAGATTTTGCCGACACTATTTTTTGGATTATTAGAATCATGTGTCAACATTTCGGTGGATGGATACTTTACCCAACGAGAAAAACTTGCATCTTATTGTTATTTAGTGAGACCGTTCAATGCAAATGTTAATACTATAATTTAATATCGACACATGTCACACTTGCATCGGAAATCAAACCCTCTCATGTAAGTTTTTCTGTGCTCGTACACTCGAGATTTTTTTATTTTTTATTTTTTGTATCGAGGATCTCGAACTTCATCCAGGCACCCATCAGCTTGTTCTCCCCAACTGTGTGACTCGCTGTGGCCTGTATGTTGGATCGTGAAGTATGACAAATAGGAAAGCTTGGCCCACACCCTTGGCCCCATAAGGATGCAAATGGTTAAATCAGAACTCGCACCTATCTGGGTAGGATTCGAATCGCTGACGTTAGCGTTATGTCCGTCCTTCCACCAAGAGAGCTAAATGCTCTGAGAGTTGGCCACAATGTAATTGCCATGAGTAGAATCAATAATTTGGATATTTAATCCCAATGGACCCAATCCTTGGACCACCAAGGCAACCTGTCCAAGGCAACCACATTGTGGTTACACTCGAGATTTTCAATCGCCTTAGAAGTGCAACGGATAGTATCAGAGACTTTTTTGTAATATTTAATGAGGAATGCGTATTAAACCCTCCGTTCAATTAACCAAACACGTGGTTGCCTCGAAAACGTCTGTTCAAGAATATGCCAACACGTGGCATCCTCGTAAACGCCAAACAAATATTCCGCTAAAAAGTATAAAATCAGGTGGTTCGCGGACCATCGTAAGTCAAAGGACCCAGATTGCCCATCAACCAACAGATTTAACTGTCAAAGCTGGCGGTTGATAATCATTCACTCAACTTCTGTCACTCAGCAGAACCCAGCTGGAGTTTAACGTAAAAAGGTGTAACGGTCACTTTGCCCAAAAATCAACGATATCTAAAATTAAAACAATTAAATAAAAAAAAGTTGTGCAAGTGCTTTCAACAAGAATCCCAAGTCGTTAAGTAAAAATCTTTCCTTGTTTTCTCAAAAACACATAAGAATCTTCACTTTCTCCGTTTCTCGTCCGACAATTATCTCGATTTCTATGGCCGATGATTTCGCGAAAGCGGTGGAGGATGGGCTCAAGCTCTCTAAGCGCCTCTACTTCGGCAGGGACCGAGCGGTGTCGCCGCCGAAGCCGCTACCGTCGATGGAAAAATACGCCTCGGCGGAACCCTACATGCCCACGGCGCCTATGGTCTATGCCGTGATTCACGACCCTAAGATCGTGGACAATCCCGATATACCTAGCTACCAGCCGCATGTGCACGGAAGATGCGATCCTCCGGCGTTGATTCCGCTGCAAATGAACGGGGTTGATTTGGAGGTTGATTGTTATCTGGATACTGCGTTTATTCGGGTTTCAGGAATCTGGAGGGTCCATTGCGTTATGGGTAGCAAAAGCTGCGATTGTCGCATCGCTATACCTATGGGCGAGCAGGTACTTTTAGAAGTCTTTTCTATGATTTTGATTCACGTAGTTGAATTTGATTAATTTTTGTTCTCAAGTAATATATATTATTTGGCTAACAGGGTTCAATCTTAGGTGTTGAAGTTGAGGTTTTGAGAAAATCATATTCTACTCAATTGATTGCAATTGAAGACAATAAGGATGTAGAGAAAGGAGTCAGGCCTGAAAATGGAGGCTTTGTGAAACCTCATATATTTACTTTAACCATACCACAGGTGATCATTACGCGTTATCATAGATAAACTTATATCCAGACTTTTGGGGTCTGTGGTTCTAAATAAATTGTATTGTTTGAATCATTTTCAGATTGATGGGGGTTCCAATATTTCGATAAAACTTTGTTGGTCTCAGAAATTATCTTATAATGATGGGCAATATTCCTTAAAAGTACCATTTAAATTTCCAGAGTATGTCACTCCTACTATTAAGAAGATCCCGAAAAAAGAGAGGATACATTTGAATGTAAATGCTGGTACTGGAAATGAAGTTTTGTGCAAGACAACTAGTCACCCTTTGAAGGTGCATATTAGATCAAAGCTACTCTTTGGATTTTGTTTATTATTATTATTTTTTGAATATCTTGATGAGTGTGGTATTTTTATTATTTGAATTTCCAGCAATTAAGGCGCGATGTTGGGAAGCTTGGTTATTCATATGAAGCAGAAGTTCTCAAATGGTCGAGCACTGACTTTAGTTTCTCATACTCTGTAAGACTCTAATACATTATTCTTGCTGTAAAACTTGTAATGACTAAAGTTTAATGATAGTTTATATGGATGTGAACATATTTTATTTCTAAATGTAAAAATATCTTGGTCATTAATTATATTATGTCTCATACTCTCATCTACTGTATTTTTTTAGGTCTCCGCAAGTCATATATTAGGGGGTGTGCTCTTGCAATCTCCATCCTCAAATGATGTTGATCAAAGAGAGATGTTCTGTGTCTATCTTTTCCCAGGAAGTCAGCAGAGCAGGAAGGTTGGTCTAGAATTTGCTCTAACTGATAGGTGCTCATTTTATTATTTATTTACTTTTCATTATACCTATCCTCATCATACTATCAAATTATTTGATAGGTGTTCAGAAAGGAGGTAGTATTTGTTGTTGATATAAGTGGAAGCATGCAAGGAAAACCACTTGAGGACACGAAGGCTGCATTATCTACCGCCCTCTCTAAGCTTGAACAAGAAGATTCATTTAACATTATAGGCTTTAATGGAGAGACATATTTATTTTCGACATCAATGGAGTTGGCAACAAAGGAAACAGTTGAAAGGGCGTCTCAGTGGATTAGCATAAACTTTATTGCCGGGGGGAGTACAAATATATCTGTTCCCCTAACTAAGGTCTCTTTTTTCTTTTTATGTATAATTAGTTTTAGGTGAACTCCTCATCTAGAGTTTCCATATTTAATTTCTGATCTTTCATACACAAGCATAATCCATGTTTTATCTTATACAATCACTAGTTTACAATATCTGTGCATGAATAAAAATGTAGTGTGATTTAAAATAAAATAAATAAAATAAATAAAAAAAAAACAAAACAAAAACAAAATAATGCCACATCCATGTAAAAGAAATTATGTGGTAGTTACTTTATGGGAGAGAATTTCCGCACTGCCTACTGCATTTTATATGTTTTAAGAACATCTTGATATTCCTCCACCATCCAGCCTTTTGTTGTTGTTTGAATTAGCAAAAATCATTATTAATATTAAATGTGAGTTACAGAATGTTCAGCTCCAATTTTCTTTCAGGCTGTGGAGATGCTAACTGATACTCGTGGTTCAATTCCAATAATCTTCCTTGTCACTGATGGGGCTGTGGAAGATGACAGACAGATTTGTGATTTAATGAAAAGTCGTTTAACAAATGGAGGACCAATTTGTCCACGAATATACACTTTTGGTATAGGTAGGTGTCTATTGTTTTGTGCATTGCTAGTAGCATTATAATTTACTTCAAAACCCTTCTTTCTTTCTTTCCTCTCCAAAAATGGGTGAGTGTTGGGGGTTGAGCACAATGTTGCTCATGGTTTTGTAACTCTTTTTGTTAAATTCAGATCCTCTGACATATATTTTAGTTTTGGCTAGCTTTGAATGAAATTTGTGGTTAACTTAAAGATGTGTGCTCCTTTTTTGTTTCTGAATTTTTCTTTGGGTTGTCTGATCTGTTTACTGTATACGATGTGGAAACCTGCAGGTTCATACTGTAATCATTATTTCCTGAGAATGCTTTCAACAATTAGCAGAGGGCAATATGATGCAGCTTATGACTTAGGTCAGTTTTGCACTTCAAATTTCTATGAGGAAAAAAATGATTTCTTTCTTCTCCCTGCTTCTACTGCCAATGGCCAGCACAATTGTAACAATATGAATTTTGGTTGCTGGCCATATGGATGATATAATTTTCATATTAAACTGTTTGGAATTCGTCCAAGAATCTTAGGTGAGAGTCATGTCTCCTTGTTAGGTCTTATTTCTCCATTTGATTATGCATGGACTTACCATGGTCATAGCTCTTGATCTTTAAGAATGGATGCCATACTAGGGCCATGCTTTTTAGTATACGTTTGATACAAAGTCCAGTGGTTTTAAACTTTTAGTAATAGATCCCTTGTCCCTAAGCTGCTATTACCATGAGATCTTTCATACTTAACAAGGAATTGTTCTTTGATAAGAAAAAGTCATAAGAAAATTTGTGCTTCCTTTTCATATTGCTGAACTTCTGATGTTTCATAACTTTCTATTGGTCAGATTCAATTGAGTTCAGAATGCAAAAATTATTTACAAGAGGCTTATCAGTCGTCCTTGCAGATATAACCATTGATACATTGAAAGATCTTGATGATTTTGAGGTATGCTTGTTCTGACTTTCTTTTAGGTTTTGTTTAGCTTGATTATAGTATTCCTGTTCCTCTTCCTTTTTCTTTTGATGCCAGTTAAACATGTTTCTCTTTTGGAGATTCCACCATCTAGTTATGTGATCCCAATTGCTTTCACTTTAATCACTTCCTTCTGTTCATTGATCATGCCAGCAATTGTATATTGCTCCACATCATTTGGAATTGGGGTTGCATACCTTTGTGATAACATGGTGATAAAAACTCATACACCTTGGTTTGATGTGTGTGTGCTCCATTTAGTTTATCACATCGAACCAACTATAAATATAAATTACTGCTACTTTGTTGGCATCCAACTAGCATTAATTCAGTTCCTATACTTTATCCCATTCCTTGACTTGTTAAGTTTTTCCTGCAAAAATTTTGGTGACAGATGCACCCTTCTCGTATTCCAGACCTTTCATCTGAAAGCCCATTGATGGTTTCTGGTAGATATCAGGGAAGATTTCCTGATACTCTTAAAGCTAAAGGTGTTTCGGGAGACTTGAGTAGTGTTGTTATAGAACTGAAGACACAAAATGCTAAGGACATACCTCTTGACAGGGTAAGGCGCAATTACTTCCCTTTAGGGTTCAGCTCATTCATGTGTGTGTATTAAACACATAAACTTGTTTAGTTGTAATTGTTTTTTCAATCTAACATTATTGTGTTTCATATCTTTGCATTTTAGATAAATAATTTACATTTTTGTATAAGCAAAAAACCATGTTTAGCTCTTCTCTTTTAGCCGTCCTAGTATAATGTCTCATTTTAACAATTTTCCTTGTGTAATAGGTATTTGCAAAGCAGCAAATTGATCTACTCACAGCTCAGGCATGGTTTTCAGAAGATAAACAATTCAAGGAGAAGGTATGCGTTTGGCCTTCTGTTATTTATTTACTTGGGAACTTGTGGAAAGAAAAGTAACACCTGCACTGATTCAATATCAACTTCAATACTGGAGCTGATGAACTTTACAAAAAAGGATTTTTTTTATTTTTTTTTTTCAATTATAATTTCCTGGCCCAACGATCTGGCTGGTAATCATTTTCTAGTTGCCAGAAGAATTATTGTTATTCCAATTCCATTGTCAGGTTGCTAAGATGAGTGTACAAACTGGTATTCTCTCCGAGTATACCCGTATGGTCATACTAGAGACTGTTGAAGAAAACAATGTTACAGAATCATCTGCAAAGAAGGTAAACATTAACAACATCAAAAATATTGTCTACCTTGAGCTACAAGCTTGGTTAAGCAAACTTAAAAGTGTATTTATCATTATAATGACAAGTGATTGAAAACTCATGTCAACAGGCATCCACCCAGAAGATAGTAGACTCTAAAGTTTCGAAAACAATACATCTACAGAGCCTTCACATCGGCTTTGGTGACTTGACTGCAACAGCCGAAAACATTCCTCCAGGTTATGAAGTACCAAAATTGCCGGAGGTCGCTGAGATCTTTGTGAAGGCAGCTTCCAACTGCTGTAGCAGTTTGTGCAATAAGTGCTGTTGCATGTGTGCAATAAGTTGTTGTTCCAAGCTAAATGACCAATGTGTCATTGTGTTGACACAACTGTGCACTGCTTTAGCTTGTTTTGGTTGCTTCGAGTGTTGTTCAAGTATATGTTGTCCTGGGAATGATGGAAATTGAAAATGTATCTCACAATGCCCCCCAGACGATGATATGTAGGTAGTTTTACGGTATATAAATGATATTATTATTGACACTATCACGCGATATCACATTTTTTGTATGTAGTCGATCATTTTTTGCAGACTCTATAATAGAGTCTGCAAATTCAAATCATCTCGTGCATTTTAATGATGTGGAGATTGGCTTCAATTGTTGTTTCCCTTTGAATCAAATAGTTGGGCAAACACGCAAAGATATCAACACCAATAAAAGCATCAAATCTTCGAATTTCGTTTGCATCTAACAATCATACATACCTATACGCTATACGTTACTCTCATTGCTTCCAGTAAGATTTTCAACATGTTCCTCAACTTCCAACTCTGTCACTTCTTCTTTGTCATCTGAACCGCTTGATTTTTGGTGGAATTTCTCTTGGATTTTCGTCACACCCTTCTCCACAGGTCCCATTGCTTGATTTATGGTCAATACAACATCCTCCACAACCTGCTTATCAAGTCCATATAAGTATAAAATCTCAGAAATAAAAATAAAAATAAAAAGATAAATACAGATTAATAAGAAACATTTAACTTACATGCTGGCCGCCTTCAACAACAATGTCTTGAACACTTTCAGTGATGCTTGTTCCAGGTGCTTCAATTTGAGTTTCTGTTGTTTCAAGTACAGCTTGTTTCTCCTTGTCACCCTCCTCTATTGTTACCGCTTCTTTGGTTTTCTCTGCTGTGACCTTCCCATGCTCAGAAACCGGAAGATAACGATAGGGTTCAACCGAAAAGACAAACACATGGGCAACTGCAGCGATTGCCATCTACAATGCCATCGATAGAAACTTATAAACTCATGGCTGTATTGATTTTAACTACGAATTTTGCACGCAAGATAGATCTTCATTAGTAGACAATGAATATAAATAGAATGCTCAGTCTCTTTTGGAATATAAATATCACACAATCTAACGTATTGAATCAGAACAATCAGACCAAGGTAAAAGAAGAATCGCCTCTCTAAATAATTGTGATATTCAAACAAATAAATCTACGAAAATTATAGTAGTAGATTGCTTTGAAGCAGTTATAGAGAGAAATTTATAGTAGCTTACTTCAATGCAGATCAAAAAATCTTGCAATCCAGTCTTTAGTTTTTGTTCCTTTGGCAGAACTCCTAATGCATACAATAGGGCAATACCGACACCCTGCCACCACGTAGCAAACACAATAGCCTTGAAGCTGATAAACTTCGCCAGAGGCTTGATCGGTTCAAGTCTTTCATGAGTTACGTTATAGAACTTTACAAGACAATATAATGCCCACATCTGGCTGAAGTTGAGTACTACTGTTAAGTATGGATACCTGCAAGTTTAACAATTATTGATGAAAATTGTTTTTCCTTTGCAAGAATTATTTTCAATGAAAAGAAATTCCTCCTCTTAAATTATGCAGTAAATTAAAGGGTACCGTCTTTTGGTTGTCTCACCGACAAGTATTATCACTGATATGAATACACTCGGAAGTTGAAATTTAGATAGATTTCACATACCCATAGTACCACTTGAATTCTCCATCACCATAAACCCTGAAAAGCTCCAACAAGAATGCCAAGAACGCGCAAAGTGTCTTAAGAATCATCTGGACTGACAAAGAAGATATCAGTTCATTGAAACCATAGCTAAATTATTTGTAGTATGGTTAGTGACCTTACATATTGTACTAGACCAAATTTTTCTATTGAGAGTAGATCTTTTCCAAGAACACGCGGTTGGAAGAAGAACTTGCTAAACGGCCTAGCTTGTTCTCGTTGATTCTCCTGATCAGCTCCTTCTAACAATGGCTCACCAAGCTGGTTTCTTGACTTATTTTCAAGGATTTCTTTGACTCTTCTTTCTCCACCTAGATCAATATTTCACATAAAATATAAGCTCGCGAAGCCTTCTAAAGTTGAAATGTTCTTGTCTTAGTTCTCGTCCATCAATTTCAGTTGAAATGCTGTTAATATGTTAGTTAGTACAAAGAAACTGAGAAATAAAAGTTAAATAACACAGCAAGTGGTGATGCACATGCAATTGAATTGAATCAAAGCAGAAAAAATAAGTCATTTTTTCTTATGAAGAAAATAATGAATATCTTACCGAGACAAGCAACCAAATAGCTCCCAAAAGAATACAATGCAAATGCCTCATAGCAATTTCTTAAAATGTCACAAGCCAGAGAAAACTTTGGGTTCCACAATGACAAAATCTGGGGCAGCCAGTAAACAATGTGTAACCATTACTAATGCAAGCATGATACATACATATATATATATATATATAACATTTATCAAAATTATCAACAACCCATCAAACTTTAATTGTCTATCATATCAAAGCTGGAGGCAAATCAAAAACAAAACAAGTCACAAATATGCTTTGAAGGAAGACACGATCACACGAATATAATCTTACCGACTCAGTAGCGTAAACAGGAACTATGAACAGAACTGCAACAATCCATTTTTGTTCCTGGAAAATCCAAAAACCCAATTCAAACATTGATTGACCAATTGACAAACAAGTTATATACTTGATTAACCAATCAATTACTCGAAAAATTCCAATGGTTTCATTTGATTATATCTTTATATATAATTATATATCATATTCATAACAAGAACAGAGAAAATGCATGTGTATTGAAATACAAAGGGATGAGAAGTACTAACAGCAGGGTTGGTGTATGATCTGAGATGTTGAATAATCAGATAAATGGAGAGAATCACAGCTGAAAATGCAAAGCACCCTCCTATAATAAAAGCTGGTTGATGAAGATCTCTATATGTTTTCTGTTCATACACTGGTATATTACTTGATGCCATCTCTCTTGCATCTGCTTCCACTTCCAGTACTCTGAAAAAAATTAAAAACATATAAACAATTCAGTTTTAATTGTTATTATTATGTTATCATCGTGAAAAGTGAAAACACAAACAAAACATAAGTGATTAGATTCAAGATTTTCCCAGAAAAACAGCGAAACCACCTGAATTAAATGGAACAAAAACAAGAGTGAGATGAGGTAAAGAATGCCACCTCAGTTGAAGAAGTATATAAGTTGAACTTGGAATCGACACGTTTAATGATCGTTAACTTACTAGTTTCAAACGCTGACACGTTGCTTTTGAGGATCTTTCAGTTATCAAAACTCAAGAGGACGCCAAATTTATGAAAATTGGAATTGGACCCAAGATTTTGCCATACCCGGTTAGGCGTGTGAAAAAAAAAAAAACTGCCTAACCGTATCAAAACAACTAACCCAACCCATAAAGTTTGGGTTGGTTCGATTATAAGGGCTAGTTTGGTAAGGCTATAGCTTTTAAATAATCGATATTAGCTGTGCTGAAGAAATAAATCCGTTGTGAAGTTAATCAAACAATTGTTTGGTTAATGTTGCTGTTGAAATTGCTGTGGATTGACAAACAGTATTCATGTGTTTGATAACTTTTACTTTTAATTGCTATAATTTTACATAATGACTAAAATAGATATGAAATTGAATTATCAAGCGAAGCAAAAATTTTCTTTTCACACCTCTCAATCTCAAACTCCCACGGCAACCGAAAAATCTAGGGTTTGACAACACCAAGTCTAAAATAATAATAATAATAATAATAATAATAATTGGGTGCTTCTTCCTTTACTCCTTTCTTTTGCTTGGCATACATGTACCTACAACACTTCAATCTTTATCACTTTTTTATTTATTTATAATTTTTATTGATTGTATTTTTGGGTGAGTTTGTGATGATAAAGAAAAAGAAGAAATAGATGGCGAAAAAAAAAGAAAAAAAAAAAGAGTTTTAGGGGTTTGTTCTGGAATTAGGTTGAGAAGATAAACAAATTGTTTTTAAAATTTTTTTAATTAATCTTATATTTAATTTCTAATGAACTAAAAAAATTAAGTTATATGAAATTAAACATGAGATATATTTGTATTTATGTTAAATCAGGATAATTTAGTTTTTAAAAAGATTCATTAAATCATACAGTAAATTCTATCATAATCACTTTGCTAAAGTAATCCCTACCTGTTTCTTAAAACTGATGCCAAATCAACACAATTTCTCAAATAATAATTTTTGGAAATTTTACCAAACATCTTTTTTATGTCAATTATTAATCAGATTTTAACTTCTCAAAAGAAGTACCAAACAGCGCCTAAATATAAAAAATGGGTGGTTCGGTTTGTCTTTGATTACAAGTGGTTTGGTTTGGGTTTGTGAATTATATTTCACGCAACCCCAAACCAAACCACATATTTTAAATCTGTTTCCACCTTTCTAATCTCTTCAATTTAACATTAAATTTCATTTATTTGGGAGTTGAAAACATGCATTAATTGATAAAGTTTACAATGCCAATGTTCTTGTTTTAAAAAGAATGCTAATGTTCTTTGTGGCCTATTTTCTTTGTCCGTGATCCATTTCTTTGTTCGTGATCTATTTTCATTGGAACTTCCTGGTTGGGGATTATCAATACCAAACACTTCATATTGCAAAAAGTACTTCACAATCAATGTCTTCATTCGCTTTTCGTCCGTAATCGTTTTGACTCCCTTTATTTCAAGCACCAATGAATTTGAGTGGAATATTAACAAGCTAAATGAATGTCATTTATCATCTAACCACAATGGGTATGATTAAAACCTATTTGAGTATTGACATTTATATTTATATTTTGATAAAATAATGGGATGAGTTTGTAGTACTATAACTTTTTTATTTTGGTAATTATTATACATTAAGAATAGTTTAGTTGAATTGGATTAGATTTTTAAAGTTTTTTTTTTTTTTTTAATTTTTTTTTTTTTAACTATTGGAATGGAATGGATTGGATTGAATCTTTATTGTAATTGAATTTGATTGTAATTGAATTTGATCAATTGGATTTGAATTTCCATTTCTCTAATCTTTTTTTTTAAAAAAAAAACTAAGAAACCAAAACTATATAAATAAAAAAGAAGAGAACAAAGAATAGCATAGGCTAAACCAGCCACAAAAACATCGGGAGCAAATCCTCAACTAGAAAAGTGGCGCACAAGCCACACAAGAAAACAAAAACATCAAGAAAAACAAAAAGACTCCCGACCCATACAATCAACACAGATCTCTGAGAACTCGCATCGTAGAACAATTCTCAATCCCACAACAATTCCAATATAGGACACTAATCATCAGAAACCCTCGAAAAAGCACGGGACCCGAACTTATAAGAAGGCAGTCTATGTGCAATCCTAGTGGACCTTCGAGTAATAGTAGTATCATCTAACTCTTTTTCCTCAACATGGTCAGCGTAGGAAGAATCAACAATGAGGTGACATTCAGCTTGGGAATCAGACAGCGGACGCTTAGGACCCTGGACCTGAACATCAGAGTCCGCAGCCAAAATAGGGGAACATGAAGATCCAAATTCATTCCTCAAAACAACCCGATCAACCCTCTCAACCGAAGGAGAAACTGTACTTGCTCTATCGTCCAACTCATCAACCGAAACCACTGATTGAGCAAAAGAAACCAAAGGAACAGAATCCCTACCATCCTTCGACCCATTCCTGACCATCGAAACAACTGAAGAGATCGAGACAATAGCACCGGCTAAAACATCAAGAATCGAAGAGGGGTCTTTTGAAGAAACAAGCCATGCTCACACTCTAGAGGAATGAATAGGGATATCAATAAGAGAATCCTCACTCCGCCCCACCTACTGGGACCAACAGACCTGAGCAGCCACCACCAAAGTAGTAGGAGCCACCAAAGAAGTTAAACCTGGCAAATCAACTAGACTAGTAGAAGAAACCATACCTAAAATCGAATTTGAACCTATCGAAGAATGAACCACAATTGAATCCAAAGACCTTAAATCCTGCTGAATAGCGATAAAGACATTAGAAATTGAAACTTCCTCCCGAGGAAAAACCAGTTTAGGAGCACAGTTGTGGGGAACCTAAAACCCCTCATCAGCAACAATCGTGGCCGAACCATCTCCAGTCGAATTGAGCTTACTAGAACTAACAGGAATCCCCTTGCCAGACTTGTTCCAACGACAAGCATTGAGAAAATGACCAATAGAGGAACAAGTAGAACAGAAAGCCAGGAGATTCTCATATTCCACCAAAATGAAAGAACTATGAGAATCATCCCTCTCAAGAAGCAAAGAAGACAGAGGCACAATAGACACATCAATATCCACCAGAACATGCGCAAAATGTCCAAAATCACCATCTACAATAGCCCTGTCCAACCGCAAAGGCACTCTGATCCCTCTAGCTAAATCGAAAATAATCTTCGGATGCCAGTATTCCCATAACAAATCATAAAAATGAACCCAAACCTGAGCATTTGAAGACTTATGTAATGCGGGGTTAAAATCCGAAATCCAAGACTGAAGCCGTAAAACACCTGGTTTGAGATTAAGAGACCTCAAACTCCAAACCCAAACCCCAAACCCCAAACCCCAAACCATATTCATGTCAGCATCTGAATTCAACATAATCTGAAAGTACCCCTTACCTAAAGAAATCAACCTTCAAACAGAGTTCAACTTCCAAATAGAATGCAGCTTGGCTTTAAGATCAACCAACTTCCAAGGCTTCTCACCACTAGAAAAGACAACCCGACCAATGAGAGAAAACTTACAAACCTCCAATCTAGACTTATAAGTAGAGGGATCCACCCAAACAGCCACATAACCACCTTTTTCAAAAAAATCGAAGGACCGGAAACATTTTCCACCTGAATCGGGACAGCCTTAAAAAGATCCGCATAAGAAGAGCCCCTAATAGATGACAGAGGCAAGGAAGAAGCCTCCATGCTTATCGGATCCATGGAGTTAGAAACACCTAAACCCTAATAGCCATGCACATGCAAACGATTTTTATTTTTTTGTGAACAGCGTCGCTACAATGCCGTGAACAGTGCCGTGAACAATTCCGCATAGTGTCATGAACAATGACCACTACAGTACCCGTGAACATTACCGCTATAGTACTATGAACAGTGCCGCTATAGTACGTGTGAATAGTGTCACCTAATAAAATTGATACATATCACTAATAGGAATCCCGGACTTGTTCCAACGACAAGCATTGGAAAAATGACCAATGGAGGAACAAGTATAACAGAAAGCCGGTAGATTCTCATATTCCACCAAAATGAAAGAACTATGAGAATCATCCCTCTCAAGAAGCAAAGAAGACGGAGGCACAGTAGACACATCAATATCCACCAGAACACGCACAAATGTCCAAAATCACCATTCACAGTAGCCCTGTCCAATCGTAAAAGCACTCTGATCCCTCTAGCTAAATCGAAAATAATCTTCGGATGCCAGTATTCCCATGACAGATCATAAAAACAAACCCAAACCTGAGCATTTGAAGACTTATGTAATGCGGGGTTAAAATTCGGAATCCAAGACTGAAGCCGTAAAACACCTGGTTTGAGATTAAGAGACCTCAAACTCCAAACCCCAAACCCCAAACCCCAAACCCCAAACCCCAAACCATATTCATGCCAGCATCTGAATTCAACATAATCTGAAAGTACCCCTTACCTAAAGAAATCAACCTTCAAACAGAGTTCAACTTCCAAATAGAATGCAGCTTGGCTTTAAGATCAACCAACTTCCAAGGCTTCTCACCACTAGAAAAGACAACCCGACCAATGAGAGAAAACTTACAAACCTCCAATCTAGACTTATAAGTAGAGGGATCCACCCAAACAGCCACATAACCACCTTTTTCAAAAAAATCGAAGGACCGGAAACATTTTCCACCTGAATCGGGACAGCCTTAAAAAGATCCGCATAAGAAGAGCCCCTAATAGATGACAGAGGCAAGGAAGAAGCCTCCATGCTTATCGGATCCATGGAGTTAGAAACACCTAAACCCTAATAGCCATGCACATGCAAACGATTTTTATTTTTTTGTGAACAGCGCCGCTACAGTGCCGTGAACAGTGCCGTGAACAGTGCCGTGAACAATTCCGCATAGTGTCATGAACAATGACCACTACAGTACCCGTGAACATTGCCGCTATAGTACTATGAACAGTGCCGCTATAGTACGTGTGAATAGTGTCACCTAATAAAATTGATACATGCCACTAATAGGAATCCCAGACTTGTTCCAACGACAAGCATTGGAAAAATGACCAATGGAGGAACAAGTATAACAGAAAGCCGGTAGATTCTCATATTCCACCAAAATGAAAGAACTATGAGAATCATCCCTCTCAAGAAGCAAAGAAGACGGAGGCACAGTAGACACATCAATATCCACCAGAACACGCACAAATGTCCAAAATCACCATTCACAGTAGCCCTGTCCAACCGTAAAAGCACTCTGATCCCTCTAGCTAAATCAAAAATAATCTTCGGATGCCAGTATTCCCATGACAGATCATAAAAACAAACCCAAACCTGAGCATTTGAAGACTTATGTAATGCGGGGTTAAAATCTGGAATCCAAGACTGAAGCCGTAAAACACCTGGTTTGAGATTAAGAGACCTCAAACTCCAAACCCCAAGCCCCAAACCCCCAAACCATATTCATGTCAGCATCTGAATTCAACATAATCTGAAAGTACCCTTTACCTAAAGAAATCAACCTTCAAACAGAGTTCAACTTCCAAATAGAATGCAGCTTGGCTTTAAGATCAACCAACTTCCAAGGCTTCTCACCACTAGAAAAGACAACCCGACCAATGAGAGAAAACTTGCAAACCTCCAATCTAGATTTATAAGTAGAGGGATCCACCCAAACAGCCACATAACCACCTTTTTCAAAAAAATCGAAGGACCGAAAACATTTTCCACCTGAATCGGGACAGCCTTAAAAAGATCCGCATAAGAAGAGCCCCTAATAGATGACAGAGGCAAGGAAGAAGCCTCCATGCTTATCGGATCCATGGAGTTAGAAACACCTAAACCCTAATAGCCATGCACATGCAAACGATTTTTATTTTTTTGTGAACAGCGCCTCTACAGTGCCGTGAACAGTGCCGTGAACAATTCCGCATAGTGTCATGAACAATGACCACTACAGTACCCATGAACATTGCCGTTATAGTACTATGAACAGTGCCGCTATAGTACATGTGAATAGTGTCACCTAATAAAATTGATACATGTCACTAATAGGAATACCGGACTTGTTCCAACGACAAGCATTGGAAAAATGACCAATGGAGGAACAAGTATAACAGAAAGCCGGTAGATTCTCATATTCCACCAAAATGAAAGAACTATGAGAATCATCCCTCTCAAGAAGCAAAGAAGACGGAGGCACAGTAGACACATCAATATCCACCAGAACACGCACAAATGTCCAAAATCACCATTCACAGTAGCCCTGTCCAACCGTAAAAGCACTCTGATCCCTCTAGCTAAATCGAAAATAATCTTCGGATGCCAGTATTCCCATGACAGATCATAAAAACAAACCCAAACCTGAGCATTTGAAGACTTATGTAATGCGGGGTTAAAATTCGGAATCCAAGACTGAAGCCGTAAAACACCTGGTTTGAGATTAAGAGACCTCAAACTCCAAACCCCAAACCCCAAACCCCAAACCATATTCATGCCAGCATCTGAATTCAACATAATCTGAAAGTACCCCTTACCTAAAGAAATCAACCTTCAAACAGAGTTCAACTTCCAAATAGAATGCAGCTTGGCTTTAAGATCAACCAACTTCCAAGGCTTCTCACCACTAGAAAAGACAACCCGACCAATGAGAGAAAACTTACAAACCTCCAATCTAGACTTATAAGTCGAGGGATCCACCCAAACAGCCACATAACCACCTTTTTCAAAAAAATCGAAGGACCAGAAACATTTTCCACCTGAATCGGGACAGCTTTAAAAAGATCCGCATAAGAAGAGCCCCTAATAGATGACAGAGGCAAGGAAGAAGCCTCCATGCTTATCGGATCCATGGAGTTAGAAACACCTAAACCCTAATAGCCATGCACATGCAAACGATTTTTATTTTTTTGTGAACAGCGCCGCTACAGTGCCGTGAACAGTGCCGTGAACAATTCCGCATAGTGTCATGAACAATGACCACTACAGTACCCGTGAACATTGCCGCTATAGTACTATGAACAGTGCTGCTATAGTACGTGTGAATAGTGTCACCTAATAAAATTGATACATGCCACTAATAGGAATCCCGGACTTGTTCCAACGACAAGCATTGGAAAAATGACCAATGGAGGAACAAGTATAACAGAAAGCCGGTAGATTCTCATATTCCACCAAAATGAAAGAACTATGAGAATCATCCCTCTCAAGAAGCAAAGAAGACGGAGGCACAGTAGACACATCAATATCCACCAGAACACGCACAAATGTCCAAAATCACCATTCACAGTAGCCTTGTCCAACCGTAAAAGCACTCTGATCCCTCTAGCTAAATCGAAAACAATCTTCGGATGCCAGTATTCTCATGACAGATCATAAAAACAAACCCAAACCTGAGCATTTGAAGACTTATGTAATACTGGGTTAAAATCTTGAATCCAAGGATGAAGCCGTAAAACATCTGGTTTGAGATTAAGAGACCCCAAACTCCAAACCCCAAACCATATTCATATCAGCATCTAAATTCAACATAATCTGAAAGTACCCCTTACCTAAAGAAATCAGCCTCTAAATAGAATTTAACTTCCAAATAGACTGCAGCTTGGCTTTAAGATCAACCAACTTTCAAGGCTTCTCACCACTAGAAATGACAACCCGACCAATGAGAGAAAACTTACAAACCTCAAATCTAGACTTATAAGCAGAGGGATCCACCCGAACAGCCACATAACCACCCTTTTTCAAAAGAATCGAAGGACCGGAAACATTTTCCACCTGAATCGGGGCAACCTTAAAAAAAATCCGCATAAGAAGAGCCCCTAATAGATGACAGAGGCAAGGATGAAGTCTCCATGCTCATCAGATCCATGGAGTTAGAAACACCTAAACCCTAATAGCCATGCACATGCAAACGATTTATTTATTTATTTATTTTTGTGAACAGTGCCACTACATTATCATGAACAGTGTCACACAGTGTCCACTACAATACCATGAACATTGCCGCTACCTTATCATGAACAGTGCTGCTACAGTACCCCCCATGAACAGTGCCGCTAGAGTACCTGTGAACATTGCTGTGCCATTTCTCTAATCTAATAAATAGTGCTTTAAAATTGCAATTAATCAACTTGGATAAAAAATAATAAAATATTGGATATTGGAATTTGCAAAATTCAATATATGGATTTGATTCATCACAAACACCTAATATATTAAATTTAAAGAATAACGTTATAGTCTCAACTTGAATCCTAATTTGTATCATGATATGTCATTTGATAAATGAATACATATTAATGTCATATTTTATATGAATTATTTTTTTTGAAGGGAAATAACTTTCATTCAACAAAAAACAGATTACAACTGAGCTGGACAGTCGCCCAGAACAATCGGAGCCACACAAGATGGGGTCTCCTCCATCCAGAATAAAGCATTATTTAAAGAAAGGTTGAATTTTGCAAGCCTATGAGCAGCCAGATTGGCTTGCCTAAGAGCAAAAACAACTTTACAACCAGGATGGCAATCCAAAAAGGAGATGATATCATTAATGATAATACCAATATCAGAAAGGGGAATACTTGCTTCATTGATCAGCTTGACCACCACTTAGGCGTCCGACACCAGCGTACAAGGAAGGATCCCCGACTCACTAGCAAAAATGAAGCCTCTAAGAATAGCAGTGGCTTCCGCCGTAGCTGGCGACAAGGCGGCAAAGATAGGCATTCTTATTAGGGAATCCCAATAAAGCATCCCTAAAAAACCCTAAATTGTTACAAGTTGAGATGAAATTTAAAACCCTAAAAAAGCATCCTTATTAGGGAATTCCTCACACGTGCTAAATTTTGTCTCTACCTTTAGCAATATGAGATAGTTTCCAAATGAGGAAAGCGTTAGAAAACTTTCCAAGTATAGTTTGGACGATGTAATTACAAATTAAAGCAAGACATACATTCATTAGAGTTGTCAAACTCACATTGGTTTCGAAAATCACATCGTCCACATCGTACGTAGGTTGTGTTGAAAATTGATACATGTTTATTGGTAAATAAAACCCTCCTCGTATCTTTCAAAAAAAAAAAAAAAAAAACCCTCCTCGTAGACAGAAATCCTCCTCGCTTCTCTTTCCTTTAGTTAGTCTTTAGGAGTAACTTGCATCTCGAGGAAAAATTGGGGACCCGTTTGGCATGCATGAGAGTTACACTATGCTTTGAAACTCTCACACTTTATTGCGAAAACTAGAATGTAGCCGGATCTACAGTGTATATATCCCGGTTGTGATATTGCCACGTGACAAATCTTACCACTTGGTAAAATCATCCAGTAACATATACAAGGACGAAGCTAGAAATTTAAGATTGGAAGAGCCATTATATAAGAACATAAAAAATTAGGAGACCGAAGTGTAAAATGTCTAAAATTTGGGAAGAATTTTATAATTTTTATTAATGACTTTTAAAATTTTGTTGAGGGAAGGGGGACCATGACCCCTGTTATCGTATTATCATGATGCACCAAGATCTTCTCGCTTGATGGCGCTCGCTACTTTTTGCTTTCTAAATCTAGGGCAATGTATCATTATTTCTTAATCTAGTTTGTGAAGATTTAAATTGCGGTTGCATTTTTCTTTCTTTTTCGGGCAAAGATGCACAGTTCATGTTGTATACAACATAAATTCGTAGTTATATTTTTTTTCATTTTTGATCAACTATCAAGTCTCTTAATTATATTTTTTTCCCATGCATTCAGGAATCATCAGGACCACAAATACGTATACACAGACCGAACCAATTAGCTGATGAAGATTATGCAATCATGTGATGGTGTCATGATTTTCTAATCCAATGGCTGGGGTTGAACAATGGAGTAACTAGAACTGGTTTTCCTAGGAGAGATTATATTATATTATATATTATTAGTGAATTAATTAAGACAATCAAGATTGTGATTAGTACTTTAGTAGTAATATAATCATTTTATTCCTCTATTGGGCGGTGTAATATTAATAAGTAACACGTGAGAGACAGCTGCATAAAACCAATAAAAAGTACGTAGCTTGATTTCAAAGTGACTTGACTCCGATAGTCCGATGTTTGAGATTGAGAGCTTCGATCGCCGTTGTTAACTCGGACCGGTCCCTTAGAGACACGTGTTGGTCGGATGAGTTACATCAAATTGTTGCTCGACGGGTGTCTATTTTTTTAATCAATAATGTGTTGACGTGGCATTGGACCCACGTGACTGGACAGTATCACGTGCATGGGTGGTGCGCCATGCATGTAAAAGACACACTTCAGGAGCTGTAGGCCATTTCATAAATTTGAGGCATCGAGATTTAGACAAAGTTATAATAAATATACATATTTGAATTTGAGTGGTCAAGAAAAAAAAATATATATTGGGAAAATCAAGTCACGAGAGGATCTGAGGATGGTTTATATATATATATATATATATATATACCAACTTCAGTTACGGCTCAAACTTGAAATATGAGATGATGGTTTTGTGAAAATATATGGACGTATCACTTTTTTCACTTTATTTTGTGGGATTATTACTAAGTTAATAACTTGAATTTTAACATCACCAAATTAGAGTACATGATAAAAATGCTCATTGACTTCATTTTTCTTTATTCTCTATGTTTCTTTAAAAATGAAGATTCTCTCAAAAAAAAAAAAAAAAATTTAAGTAATCACGATTTTATCTTTCTTATAAGTAATTAAAACAATTTGAAGTGTGAGAATGAGACAAAGAAGAAAAATCAACGGGAAGATAAAACCAAAAAAAATAGCAATAGGATATAAATCCGACAAAAAAAAAAAAAAAAAAAAAAAAACATGGATCTGAAAAAAAAAAAAATCAGAAATAAGATTTATATCCAAAACTTAATAAGTCTCAATAAATATATATATATATCTTGAACATAGGAAAACACTATAAATTATGAACTCGCTAGACATAGGAAAATCCTGACCTAATTGGTGTCAGGTTAAAAAAATAAAAAATAAATACAAATTAAGTACTGGTTATAGCTGGCAAGCACCGGAGATGAGTTAAGCACTAGTGTAGGTTGACGAGGGAGTCATATCTTGCATTGGTCTTGAAACTGTCTCCTGAGTCCTGAGATCATCACCTCGAAAATGGGATCTATCTTATCTATCTATCTATCTATTATTCTTATTATGATCAAATATTACATGATTCATGAGCTAACTAGGGATTTGTTTTGGGACACATGTCGATCTTCACTAGCTATTATAGGATCCTTTGATTTTCCAATTAACCTCTAGTTTTTAACTTTTCCTTTTGTTACTTTCTCTTTTAATGGGCAAGTTGTGATGACATGCACTACTATTTTTAAACTTATATTTGCATATATGACTTCTTCTTCTTATGATCTATACTATATCCCCAAACATCTCGAACTCAGAAACAGATCTAAGCTTATTGTTAATTATCTTCTTTCATTTGATTCGTAAATACTATAATTGATCGATTGTTTCTTAATATATAGTTAAACTTTTAGGTCAAGCAGTCACCCACTTTCCTGATATTTATGTATGTATATCTCTGCGCTGTATAAAGTGAGGAGATAGCATATTAAAGTCACTATTTATTAATAAACACAAATGAATCGAACTGTTTTCTGACAACATTCATGTCATGTTATATATATAATTCCATCATCAACCTGTATGTTTTTTTCTTATACATGTTTTTTTCTTATTGAAATTATATAATCCGATCATGATATTAGATATTTAGAAATAGATACAGATAAAAAATGGCAAAAAGGTGTCAGATGGTAGGCTCAGACCATTATCAGCCACCGATTTTCTATACCAATTAGGGGAAAAAAAGGAGCTGGTGAGTGGAAAGCATAAAATGCAAGACACTTTGAGAGGATTCCGTGGGGGAGTAGAGACATAGAGCTGGTGTTGTTGACTGATCGAGTTTCACACTTTCACATCACACGTGCAAACGTTTGGTATATACGTTCAAACCACTTAAATTATATATAGATATTGACAATCATGTAAGAAATGCATAACATGCAACATGATATAAACCAATTATATGTATACATCTAGACGCATTGAAACTTTTATCCTCTCACACACACAGCAGCAGAGTGGATGGTGGTTGGGTTAGTGAGGGACATCCCCACGATACCCATTCTTTCTGCCTACTCCCTTACTCTTGTCTTCCCATTGGCCCCAATCGCCCCATACCTTTTTCTCCGATTTTCCATTAATGTGATCTCTTGATTGAGAGATCAAATCACTTAATTCTTTTCACCATATGTATGTGTACATACATATGACTCGTTAATACTATGTCACGTTATATGAATAGAATAATATCTAGACAAACGTGGAAGGTTCCATCATAAGAGCTTGCATATATCTAATTTTGTAGGAGAAATTTAGGTGCTGTTACACAACTAGGTATGCCGTCTGGTTTCGATTTTGATATCAATAAGAAGAACCATGTGGATTGGTCATTTCCAATGAAAGATAGAAAACCCTTAATCTGTTAATTTGTTATCTAATTCTTTTTAGTTCGGCGTTTTATTTAATTACCACATATCACTCGAACGAACATGCATGCTTACCACTAAATTGTTATACGGGTGTACCTACAAAGTAAATATAAAAGAAAATGATGTAGAATTTTCTTGCATGCATGCGTCCAAATTTAAATTGATTTTTAGGGGAAATTCTTCACTAAGATGCATATACTAAATATCATAATATGTATAAACATCCGATGATAATATATCATATAAAAGTTCTCGCTTCAAGAGCAACACAGGCAATGACAATTGAAGAAGAATATAAAATATATATGATAATGTATTTATTTTACGTGATGTGATTATGATAGAAGAAACATATTAAACTAATGAGAAAACGACAAATAAGCTGGAAAAAGTTGACGCGGCAAAAGTTAGTACTGTTGGGAACTTAAACCATCCTGTAACAAACAACTTACCATCCAGTAACTAACAACTTGTCTATGGAATTTCTCACAGTCCCAGTCCTTTTTTCTTTCTATTTAACTCCTAATTAAATGCACCTCTATGCGATCTGCATGTGTACTGTCTACAATTAAGCACTAACTCGATCGCTTTCTGTAGCAACACAACACTCTCACCATTTCTCTATTTCATTTCACCAAATAAGGGTAAGAAAATTAATGGTATATATAGTTTTTATGATATATATTCTTTGAAAATATATATTTGAGGTATTGATTAAGGAGGGTGTTTGTTGCAGATGTTCAGTTGGATTCACAGCAAGCGCAATGGCTGCAAGCATGTAAGCAAGAAACATGACTTGGTTTCTTCACCTAATCGTAAGTTTAATTTGCTTAATTACCATGTTTGTAGACTTCGATCAAAACTTGATCATATATATATAGCAGAAAAAACATCAAGTATGATCATAATGCATTTAACTCCTTTAATTTTGTACACACAGATTACTTACAGAAAGAATTACCAGCAGCAGGCTGCAGAGAAGAATTCATTGATTGGCCTCATAATGGTCATGGATTGCTAGCAATTGGTACAATTGGAAATACCAACTTGAAAAAAATAACAGAGAAAACCAATCTTGATGAAAATCTTGAAGAAGAGGGCAAGCTTCAAAATCACTTAGATTTATTATTCAATGAAGCTTTTGGTCAAACAGAAGCTCCCAATTTTTCATTGGATAAATTTGTCAAGCAATCAAACGATGATGATGATGATGATGCAGTACATTCTGTGGATTCCAGTAACAAGGATGACCATCATGTTCAGAGGAGCACAAGTAGTGTAGTATATAACATTAATAGAGAGAAAGATATTTGTTTTGATAATAGAGGCACTGCAGTTAGCAAAAAGACTTTGTCTTTTCTTCTTAAGAAGATGTTTGCTTGCACAAGTGATCAGTTTGCGCCTCCCCCTAGTTTAAGAGATCCGATGATCTCTGAATCGCGAATGGAGAAGGTACTTATACGTATAAATAATAATTATAATTATCAGGCATAGGATTCTCGTTTTTTTTTTATGTGAGACAATAAACTCTCACACTTCCAAAAGTGACAATGTCACTCTGTAAACGTTACAACAAGTGGGCTCTAGAACTCTATATGATTGCCCTTCTAATAATTCTTACTGATAATTAAGAACTTGTTCTATCTATTTAATTATCTTTATGTATTACATATCCATTTCAATGCTTTTAATATTTGTGAGTTGGTACAGATGTTGAGGGCAATACTTCACAAGAAAATATATCCTCAAAGTTCTACTAGTAGCACAACATTGTCTGCTAAAAAGAAGTACTTGGAGAACAGACATGAGCCTAAGTCTGCCAATGAGGATGATGAAAATCATAAAAGGGGAAATGGAAGTAAATGGATTAAGACAGATTCTGAATGTAAGTTCATTTATTCTAGTTTTTTTTTTTTTTTTTTCCAATTACTATTACAATTAATTCAGGGTTTGGGAGAGTGAGAACACAACTCGATCTCACAATCTTAATAGTTTAGCTGTAAGGAGCATACCATTGGACCAGATTTATCTTGTCTGGACAGTCTTTAATACGAAGAATATTACAGTCGAAGATAGTAATGAGTTGAGAATTGTTATGTGTTACAATTTTTACATGTATTTTTCAGGTGCAGCAAGAAGAATGGCATAAATATATGTTACATGCATCATTGATTATATATGGTGTTAACGAATTGTATCTATTTCTTGATTTCAGATATTGTTTTAGAGATATAATACTTGCCTCCATTTAATCCAGCCATGAAGAATATTATTACAGAATTGGTAAGACCACAATTTACTTCAAATATTTTCAAATTAACTTGACTAGCTAGTTTAATATTTTGAAGTCTTGTACTTTGTCTTTGTTATTCTGACTCTCGGTTATGTGATGTGTTGCAGAGATTAATTGGGACGGATCGGATCAGATTGGATTTGCTTAATTGTTAAAGATAATAAAGGCTTTGCATGAGCAAATGCATATTATTAGAGCTAGAAAAAGCAATTGAAAATGTTTCAAATTTGTTAATAATCAATGGCAATGGAGGTGGTGATCACAATTTACAAAAGATGGACTATGATTACTTTTATATGCTTTTGAATATAATGTGCATATCTATGCTTTTGAATATTAATATATATGTATATATATTTTTTGTTTATGTTTGATGATCGATACCAAATTATCGGACGTAGCTTAGCTAATAGATGAATGAGTTTAGAGTTTAAACAAATCCAAGTCAGTGGCTCGAATCCTACCAATGGTAAAAAGTTTCAAAAAATACATGGTCTAGATAAGTGGATAGATAGGTACCGTCAAATATATATATATATATATATACCAAATTATTAATTCAGTGAATGATAGCCCAATAGAATCCTTTCATGCAATAAACTCCAACCACTTAGTATGAGGCTATGAGCTTTGTTAGAAGGAAGAGAGAGAGAGATTGGTTTATCAAGCAATATTTAAGGTAATAGCTTGGAATGAATTGCTCCATCCACTACAAAAAAACGGGCTATCAGCGACCAAACATTTTCGATGACCCCCAATAACTCTCGAAAATACTGTCATTTTCGACGGCTAAATCTAAAGCCGTCGCTCATATTGTAAATAGAGGCACTATATTTTCGAGGGCAAATTCCCGTCGAAAATGGTCTTTTTGCTGTCGGATACACTACAAAAATAGCGACTAACTATTTTCGACGGCCATTACCATCGGTGATTCATCCTTTTTCGACGGGCATTTCAACACCGTCACAAATGATGAAAAAAGTAATACCACATTTTCAACAGCAAAAGGCTGTCGAAAATAGTTGAATAAACCCTCGAAAATGACCCTCATTTTCGACAGCACTATTTGTACCGTCGAAAATGACCCACATTTTCGACGACACTATTTGCACCGTCGAAAATGATAAAAGAAGTAATATCACAATTCCTACGGCCCAATGGCCATCGGAAATAGTCGAATAATTTGGTACTATTTTTTATATTATTTGTTACAGTGTTCTCATGAAAAATATAATTAGTTAAATATTATAATATTAATTAATAAATTATAATGGAATATATTTATGTATGTGCTAATTTATAAACTAAAAAAAAAATGACTTATAGGTCGATATTTTAAATGCATCACAATAGGTACTTTTCTTTTTTTTTTTTTTTTTTGTCAATATATTTTTTTATCGAAATCACTATATGAATTTTTTTCACCAAGTATTTTGGTTCAATTTTAAAATATCAATTAATTAAAAAAAACTTATAATTTGTGACAATCACTAATAAGAAGTATACTCTAAAGATACATCAGACTAAATTAATTGAGTATGAAATATAGCAAAATTATTAGTAATTACAAGAATATTTAGTTATTTTTAATTATATTTACTAAACACGACTATGTTAAATGCTCTAAACATTACAAGAAAAAAAAAGGCCTATTGGGATGAAAAAATTATTCGTCCATAAAAAACGTAAAACTGATCAAATATTTAGGGACGAACAAATTTGTCCCAATAGAATGTCTCTTGGGACGAAATAAATTTTTTGTCCCTAAAAAGTACAAATCTAACAAGACCTTTAGGGATGAAATAATTTTGTCCCAATAGACATTTTATTGAGACGAAATAAATTATTCATCCTAATAGATTGTCTGTCGGGACAAATTTTGTCCAAATTTTGTCCAATATAGTTAATTAATTTTGTTGAAAATTCTTGATTTTTTTTTTGAAGTTTTTCCTTAAAGATAGACCTTTACGGATAAATTTTTTTTGGTCCCAATATAAATCTACTGGGATGAAATACATAATTCGTCCTAATAGACTATCTATTGGGACAAATTATTTTCATCGCAATAGGTTTTTTTTATATTTAAAATTATAATAATTAATTAATTTTGTAGAAAATTCTTGATTTTTTTTTAAGTTTTTCCCTAAAGAAATATTAATAATTAAATTACCATATAAATTAGAAAATTAGGCAATATAGATCATTTTTTTCGTCCAAAATGGTTCTCTATCGAGATGAATTTTTTTTTTTTTCCCAATAAGTTCTTCATAAGGATCAATAACTATTAATATCGAGAGGTTTTCTATTATTAAAAAAAAAAAAAAAGGAAATGAACCGTTGGAATCGGACCATAATCGAGGAACCGGAACTAAGGTCATGTTTAATTCCGAGTACGATTAACGATAGACCATTTGATCTGACAATATATGATTTTAACAAAATAGTTTAATTAAATGCTATAATAAAAGTTTTTTTTTAATATCAATTTGTAAATTAGTGGAATCAATCTATAAAAAATGGGTTAATTGTATGGATCGAATATTATACCCTCTGACTTTTTCCAAATAAAAGCATTGTTTTTTAGTCAACAATGGTTGTTTCAAAAATAAAAACATTTGTATATAGACATTCAATAATAGTTTAAAGGTGAGGGGATGTTTTTAATATTAAACCAAAAAAATTAATGAGATATAGAGGTTATATATAAATAGTATGCCTTAATTGACTGATTTGAAGCAATAGCAAAGTGGATAAGCATGCCACGCCTTGCATCACATGTGTTAGGTTCGACTCTGGTGGACGACTAAAAATTAAATGAGGCGAGAGGGAGTTGATGGTGGGTCGTGGGTGGGTGGGTCGGGTTCTAAGAGATGGTGGAGCGTCAAAATTACAACTATTTTTTATCATTATTTATTACTATTATCGACGGTAAATGACCTTCGAAAAAGGTGGTATTTTCGACGGCAGGTCACCAATTTTTAATACTATTACCGAGGGCCATTTTCATTTTTTACGATGGCAATCACCGTCGAAAAAAGTGGTATTTTCGACGGCCCGTCAATAAAAGTTTATTTCCGACGAGTGTATTTTCGACAGCATTCGACGGCCATTTCCTGTCGAAAAAGCGTATTTTCGACAGCAAACAGCCTTTTTCAACGGCATTAAGCCCTCGCTGATGACCATTTTTTTTGTAGTGATCCTTGTGACTTGTGAGTCCTTATTTAAGACTTTAATTATCAATAAAACAATATAAAATAAATAAATTATGATGACACATAGATAATATGAGGTTGACCTTGTGGTATGATTTTCACATCTACCTTATGAGATTGTAGGTTCAAGTTTCTCCCTCTCCTTTAAAAAAACCTCTTAATTATTGCTATATTTCAATTAAAAAAAAGTTATGATGACATATTCAATGCAATTGTGTTACAAAAGAATTTCGGATCCTCTTCCGGTGAGAATCTTTAGTGCACCTGATGCACATGCTGATTGGTTGGTGCACCTGAAGATTTGACACGTGATAGTATTAGTTCTTAAAAATCATACCCATAAAATTTTTCTCCCCTGATTTCTTCTATCTAATTATCTATTCCCTATCAGTATTTTAAAAATATTTTTCTAGAACCGTGTTAAATCTTTACTGGATGGGTACACCGATCAATAGTGCTAAATGGTGCATGTGGTGCTCTTTCTCCCTCTTTTCAACTAATCTCTACCTATCTCACCCATTTATATATGATCTAGTGACACATAAAAATTATAAACTTCTAATAGATTGATAGTTGGGACTTAGGATGGTGGTACTGGTGTGAGAGTAGGTAAATGATGTAGAACAAGTGGTTGATGCTTACATGATGATGAGAGAACATCCTAAATTCAAGGGCAATTGAATTTCAATCCTACTGGTCCGGGGTGTTGGACTCGAAATGATGTGAATCTTTCACAGTTGAAGCGTTTCAGCGAGATCTTCAATAGTCAACAAGTTGTGACATACCCTTTTTTAGTCGAATTCCGTCGTTTAGGCCCCAAAATTGCCGTTTTTGCCGTTTTAGGAAAGTTTCGTTTTCGTAATAACTTTTATTTTCCAAGTCCAAATCGATTTCTGTCAATTCTGGCTTGCTTAGGATTTTTAGTATTATTTGTTTCCGCATTTAGCTCAATTTTGCTATTTTTTTGGTAATTTTTATTATTTAGTCCCGTTTCTTGTCCAACAAGGATTATGGTTAGGTTTTTCTTGCTTTAAATATGCTTGTAAGCCGCAAGGACGAGTTATCTTTCAATTAATAAAATTTCAGAGTTCGTTTAAAGAGTTTTCTCTTTGTTTTCTGGTGGATTCCAGATTATTATAGAATATTGACGTTAGTCGTATTCTTTTGTGTTTTCCGCTGCATCAATAAAGATACCAATAAATCATTGGTTAGTTGGATGTCATAATTATAAAAAAAAAAAAAAAAAAAGTTGCATGTTAAGAAAAAAAAAAAATGAGAACAAGATGAGATGGAGATGAAGATGATTCTTATCCTTGCAAAATATTTTAAAAATTAAGATAAAAACATTAGACAATGCACGGATTCAAATTTGATCATGGTTCTAGTAAAAAAAAAAAAGTATTATTCAGTTTTAAAACTCAGCAACAAAACTTGTAGTAGAGAACCAAGGTTTGAAATTAAAAACAAGAATATTAGAGAGTATATGAATTGAATCTCAAGATTTTGTAATTTTTCCTTCGTAAAAATACCAATTATTAATTTATTCCTATTATATATATTATGATTAATTATTTGTGGTTGTTGAAATTAACTCCACCTTTGGCCAAATAATTTTTAAGAGCATCTATCTTGTGTTATTGGGTCTAATTAGAGATGTGCAGAATCCAATCCAATTCAATATGATAAATTAGATTTGATCCAATCCATTGGATTGGATTAGATCCGAGGAGATGATTGGATCGGATTGGATCCTAAATGCTAAAATCCATTGGATTGGATCTTAGATTTCCTTAAAGAAATCCGCCGAATCCGCTTAAAATATTAGGCCTAATTTTTATATAAGGCAATTGATTTTATCTACCTACTTTCTACTGTGAGACCCAATTGATAGCCCAACCTGAATACAAAGAAATCCGCCGAATCCGCTTAAAATATTAGGCCTAATTTTTATATAAGGCAATTGATTTTATCTACCTACTTTCTACTGTGAGACCCAATTGATAGCCCAACCTGAATACAAATTAGTCACTTTCTAATATTATAGAAGATGAATTTTTGTAAAAATACTTCACTCATACAAAAGTTAAAAAATACAACCAGTGAAAATGCTTTACTGTTTGGGCTATTAAGTATCACTAGTAAATGTACTTCATTAATTTGTTTTGGTGAGAATTGGAGCTAATGTTTAATGTTTTAAAACCTTTTGAACTATATAAAGTTTAAATTTAAAGTTACGTTATCTATATATATATATATATATATATATTATGTTAGTTTATTTGAATTAAGTAGTACTGTTTGAACTATTTATTTGATTTTATTAATTTCAAGAACATTATAACTTTTATATATTAAGAACGACTTCATATTAATTCAATCCATCATATCAGATTTAAATATTTTATAATTGGATCGGATCAGATCAGATCAAATCAGATTATAATTGGATCAAGTCGGATCGAATCGGATTACAATTTGAGTGACGATATTTACACCCCTCTAAAACTGTTTCTACACCCCAATTTGTAATTTTCTCATAATTCCAACATTTCCCTTAAAGACATACAACTATTTAGTTTAATTAAAAATAAAAAGAGCTCCCTGTGTTGCTGTTGCTTTGATTTGTATGGGAAGAATGGAAGTGGAGACAATCAAAAGCCATCTTGGAAATTCGCTTATGTGAAAAACTTCTTCCCTCTAAGATTGAATCAGAATATTATAATACCAGTTTCTTTGAAAGTTCTGCAGTCTAAGGTTTTAAAAATAAAAATAAATAAATAAATAAATAAATAAATAATAATAATAATAGATGCTTACAGCTATGTATTATTTCTCTTATATTCCTAGTTTCAGTTTTGATCTGTTTTGGGGCGGCTTTTTTTTAGATTGGTTGATGAAACTTGAAACTAATTCTAGGTGATGCTCAGTTTTGTATTTCCAGTTGTTTGGGCTAATGAAATTTTCCTTCAACAAAATAAGTTAGAATAAAAATTAATTTAAAAAAAAAACAAAAAAAAAAAAAAAACAATGAGGCATGCTGGTAGCCTCCTCAGTCCTCACACGCTTTTTTTATTTTTTATTTTATAATTATTTTGTAATTTATTAGATTACCATAGTTGATCAAAATTTAAAAAAAAAAAAAAAAAAATTCTAAGGAAAAAAAACACTAAAAGAAAGGATATTTTTGGTAATATGTGGGGTGTACTTACAAAATATAACAGTTTAAAAAAATTAATGGGGTTTACATACAGAAAAGGGTGTACATACGGTTTTGCAGGGGTGTAAATATCGTAACTCTTACAATTTTATCGAATCTTAAAATCATGGCAAATCTATTGGATCCGATTCGCTGCATACCCCTAGGCCTAATCATTTTTGGTGTTATAGGTATGGGCTTCTTCAATCTAGTAGATTGAAAAGTGGGTGTAATTGTGTAAATGTAATTGAAAGCAGTGGGCTAATGGATAATTGAATAACGCCCTACCTACCGCAATGAGATTCATTTTCTCATTGATGCTCCAGCAATGAAAAACTACTCTTTTTTAATACCACATACAGTGTCGACGACTCGAACATGAGATATTATGATCCTGAATGATAGACCGCAAAGCCACATTGAGCGATGGTGAATAACTCATTATTAGATACAACCAATTAACTCATTTTATCACTTAAAAACATATGTAGGCATTAGCATAATTGTCATATATATGGTTTGTTGTTTCCTCATAGGTACCTAAATGGTCAAAGGCCATCGTCCCCTGCTTCCCAAAAACTATAGAGTTCAGCGGAGGCCCCAATTTCTAAAACGAATTCGCTAAGTGGGTTCGAAAAAAATTACTAATATTAATTGGCAATATAGTAAATAACAAAATAGCAAAGGGTCATTTAGGATTAAAATAAAAGTAATGGCAATCTTATAAAAATACTGATAACTTTTATTTTAGCGAGAATTCAAACACATAACTTGATCTGTTCAATGTCATAATTTATTATAATAGTTCAAAAAAAAATGTCTTAGCAATAAATTTAAGTTGAATATCCATTCATTATATCTCTCACGCCTACAACGTGGGTTCGTGTCGTGTCCACTCTTCTAAATTTCAAATTATTGTACTATTTAAAAAAAATAAAATTGTATAAACATTTTACAAATATGTAGGTAGTTCCTATAAACCCCCTGTGACTAGACCGTTCGGTGTTAGAATCTTGATTTAGGATTATAAAAAAAAAAAAGTTTTTTCGATATAATTTTTTTAATACTAAAAATGATCAAAATCTTAAAATCTATCCCTTAAAATAATATAATACTACATCACACACACGATTTGCATCGCAATATCCCATAAAGGGCACTAAAGGGCCACCAACAAGCATTAAAGTCTCAACTACGCCACGCGTCAAGCTTTGATTGAGTGTAACAAATGTTAAACTAAACTAAGCTATGGAGATCTCATCTGGGGCACGAACCTCAATGATTGAAACCCGATCCAACGGTCCAGATCTCACCTCCAACCAATTAATATATACTGGTACAATTCACAAATGTCAAAGCTTCAAAAAGTGGTTTTAACTTTGTTTTTACACTGTCACTAATAACTCCATTTATTTTTTATTTTATTTTATTTTATTAAAAAAATAAAAACAAACAAACAAACAGAGATATCAATGGCCAAAGGCTTTTTTGTCAAAAAGGTCAAAACCTAACTCTATAATATCGTGCCATAATTAGCTCAGAATTTCCCTTTTCTTATATTATCTCTTGAACAAAGTTGAGGGCTTTGTATTGAAATTAGGGTTTTGTTTTGGTTTCTATATTTGTTGGGGACTTGTTTTTTTAGAGAAAGATTTGATTTTTATTTTTCTTGGAGGCTTTGTTGAAAAGCCAATGCCATTTGTATTAGTCTGGGAGATAGTTGAAGTAGCAGCAGCAGCCAAAAGCAGTGAATTCAATGTCGTGGGCTGGTCCAGATGATGTTTTTCTCTCCACTTCTCTCGCCACATATCTTGACAGTAATATTTTTCTCTCTTTCTCTGTATAAGTATATATTTATATGTATGTATATGTTTTTTTTTTCAAAGTCTATTTATGGGTTCAGTTTGATGCTCTCTGTGGTGGGATGGATCATGGAAGTCAATGCAATTGGGTTTGCTTTGTTATTTTCTGGGGATGCTTAATTTTGCTTGTGTTGAGATTTTTATTTGCTTGATTGGTTTTTGAATTTTCAAGATTTATGATTGTGTTCATGTTTACTGTTTGATTTGGTGGATGTTTATGTGCTAAATATAAGTTCCTTTTCTGCCTGGTGCACTGAGAAGCTAGAAGAAGAAAATCTTGGTGTGGTTTGTTCTCTTCTTGATGGAAGTGCATTCTTTTACTTAATAAGGTCGATTTAGAATATAATTGAACTGAATTAATAGAATTCTATTGCCTTTTTTTTTACCCTCTTGCTTCCGATTTGATGTGGTTTTCTGGGAGTGTCAGCATCAGATTGTTGTGGTTAATTGCTCAAGTTTGTACTCTCAGGCGCAAATGAGAGTACTGGTTTTGGTGATCTGCTAAATTAGCGTCAACGATAGGTAGAATGGAGGAAATAGTTCCTCGGAGTCGAGGACTCTCACAGACCAAAACAAATAGGTCTTGTTCAGCATTGAATTGCCAAAATAGTTTCTCCACATTAAAGATTCATTTTTTCTTGCACATACAAGATTAAACACTTTTTTTTCCAACCGGTATAGAGCACCAATTGGTTTTTATTGAAGAATATCGATGTAAAGAACAGTGCAATTATAATCTTTCACTGACATAGCTGAGACAGTAGCTATATATTGATTAATTTGGACAAAACTAAGGGTTTTTTTCACCCACTTAACAATGAATGGGAGTGAATGCACTAATTAAATGATATTTTTTTTAAGTTATGAAACAGCTTTAAAATACATTAAAATAGCTGAAAATAAGAAGTGATAACACTTGACTTTTCACTGAATGTAAAAGAGCTGAAAGGATACTTAAATATCTCCCAAATCTGCCCTCATTATAATAATTGGTTTACTATATTTTTCCTATGCAAAACCTTTCTATTCTCTTTTGGTTGAAACTTTTGGCTTAGTGTTGGTAAAGATCGGTTCTTATTGTCCGAGCTTTTCTGTTTTCCAGTTTATGCAAATCCTGTGTATTCCTTTACCTTTAATTTTGAGTTCTCTTCGAGTTTCTTACATTGATACAAATTTCTACCAATTATGTCTTACCTAAAACTATACACATTAGCTTGTGTTTGATTAAGAATGATATTGTTCATTGTTATCCTCACATTTTTATCTATTTCACAGAAAAAATTCTTGTCTTGCTGCGAGATGGTCGAAAGCTCTTAGGATTACTCCGTTCCTTTGATCAATTTGGTAACTATCCATTTTATACCGATTGCTTATTTCACATGCACTTAGTCTCTTAAGTTTTAACCTTTGTCACTGATAAATTCCTCTTCTCATGCGCAGCTAATGTTGTTCTGGAAGGTGCTTGTGAGCGAATAATTGTTGGAGATCTTTACTGTGACATCCCTTTAGGTCTATATGTAATCCGTGGGGAAAATGTTGTTTTAATTGGAGAGCTGGTATAGTGTTTTTCTGTTGCTCTTTTGGTACTTGATATTTTTAATTTCCTCCTCAATGATTTCACTTTCTTTATTTTTTCTACTTATTACATAGGATTCAGAAAAGGAGGAGCTTCCCCCTCATATGACTCGTGTATCGACAGCAGAGATAAAAAGGGTAAGTGTCGTGATTGCGGTGTTGGATATACTACATATTTCAATCCGTATTTCTTGTATGTTGGCATGTTCATTGTGTGCCTGTGTGGGATCATAGTTGAAGCAAGTGAAATCATTTTAATTGTACAATTGGCTTTGTGGTTTGCATTGAGGTAGGCTGTTAACCTAGGATATTGTACTCTGCTTCAAGCTGTTGGGTTGTGAGGAGAGCTTCTTAGGTTTGGGTTGGAATATCTGCTATCTTATACATTCTCCAGACTGCCTGGATTAAAGTAATGTTGAGCATTTTGTCACTTGTACTGATTGGGATGAAAACTGCCCATTTTTTTTTTTTTCTTTTCGTCCGTCTGTTGATAAGGATTTATTAACACTTTGCGTGCTCATTTTAAGATATATTGAACAATGATATGTAGGTAGACCCTCATGAATAATAACTTGGTAAGATTGCAAGAGATAACCTCTTTGCTGGTTCATGCTCTATGCATCCCCTCTTATCAGACTGATGTTGGAAATCTCTTATGAAAATAAATGTCTTAGTACAAGTCCTCCTTGATATTCCCCCATCTTGAACTTTTCGTTTCCAATGTTGTGTGGAATCTGCGGATTTAATTTTTATTTCAGTTGATTGGTTTTAAATATTTTACTACATTGATTAGATTAAGCGAATAAATAATTCTTTCATATCTTTTCTTGTTTTGCACAATGTGAATTGCTTATGTCCATTTTCTCCTCTCTTCAGGCTCAGAAAGCAGAGAAGGATGCTACACTTTTAAAGGGCTCCATGAGAAAAAGAATGGAGTTCCTTGATTTTGATTAGCAGATCCTGCGATTCCTCCAAGTTCGTATCATGTTAACAAATATTAGTGCAGTGGTGATGCGAAAAATGGAAGAGTGTGGGAAAAGCTGAGCCGATTCTTGCTCCCTGTCTTGTTGAAGAAAAAAAAAAAAAATGTGGTAGAAGCTCTGGAGACCTAGTTTGCTAAAGTTGGGGGAGAGGATGTTGAGTTCCGATGATGACGTTTTTCTTATACATCTGTAGCTTGTGGGTTAAACTGAAATGTGCAGTACACATAAGTTGGTTTTTTAGTTTTAGTTAGATGTTGAAATTTTTTTAGCTTTACCAAATCATGTCAAATTTCCCCTCCCAGTTTCTCATTTCAGTCCCTCTTTGGCCTTTCTGCTTCTCAGTTGAACAAATTGCTGCTTTGGTGCCGCATTTTGTAATGGCACGGCATTCAATTCATTTGTAATGTGGTTATGTTAATTACATGATTACATTGAAAAGTTCTTATAACTGCCTACATTGTATAGATTAGTGTTCTATCACTCTGATAAGCCTCTTCGTTTTTATTTTCTGACAACAAAAGTTTTTTGGATGCTGTCCAGTGTCCATTTGCAAGCTTGAGCTTCAGAGGTTGAAAGTAACAACTTCCAGGACTGAGCTTCAACCAGTCTGGGTTCATACCAGTTACTACATGTTATCGGAACAGTAACTGAGATCGAACCAAAACCATTTTAAAGAAAGCACAAACAAATTGCTAATGTATTTCATATGCAGCACTCCTTTCTGTAGAAAAAATGTATGATACCAAATTGTAAGGCTCCAACAGTTGGAGCAGGTTTTATTTGCTACCACACGGGAAGGAAAAGTCCGACAAGTTCATGGTCTTTTAATCACTTATTATTCAAAATACATGTGTTATCTAACAAGTGTAAAAGCACTCGAGATCCATAAGATATAGACTTCAGGGTGTCACAAGTCTGAAATCTCCATTCTACTACAGAACAGATTTCACTCTATTCGGGGAAGGTGAGTAAAGTGATCAGGGACTCGTGATTGGGAAAGAGTGAAACAAGCTCTGAGCGTTTTGCCAGCTCGAAGTCCTCAAACTGAAAGGCAGGTGCACAAGTACATCCCACAAGGGAGTAGTGGCTCTCAGCATCCCTCGGTTCAACTTTGCTCACTGCCCCCTCTGGAGAAATGTGAAAGTCCTTTGCTGGAAATGAGCCGAACCACACATTTGGGGGCACTGTGTATTGCGGTTGCTGATTGCTCTCATCAAGATCATTCCCAAGGCATGTTAATTTAATCTGCCCTTCGTCATTCAGTTCAAATACCTGAAAGAAAACTTGGTGTGTTAGGGAGATGAACACTAAAGTGCAGCCAAACTGACAGGAGATGGAGAGTACTTAGATCAAAGAGTATGTTCTGTGAAAAAGTTATTGTGCATTCATAATCTGTTAGCATAGGTTGATGTAAGCAACTATCGTGATCAATGATTATGCTGTGATGCTTTAAGTGTAAAAATCAGATTTGAAGGATAACTAAACATTGGCTCTTGGTTAGGACAAAAATTGTACTACACATCTACTTGTAAACTTATTTTCTGAGAGGAAGGCTCTTCTGAGTACTATTTCAGAACCAAACACGTGAAAGAATTATCACACTTAACAACGCAACAAAGCATTATTGCGATATCCAAGATCTCTCGTGGATATCGCAATAATGCTTTCACTCATTGTTTGACATGTTTTTCCTCATACAGACAAGATTGCGATATCCACGAGAGATCTTGGCTCACGAGTATTAACATGAAATGAAAACTAAAGGTAGCTTTGTCATTATAGTTCAATCATGAGCAGAGGAAACCATGCAATGCACCAGTAAAGTAAAATTCAAAATTAGGTTAGCTACAGAGATGAGAGGAAGGTCAAAATGGGCATCAATAGTGGCAGAAAGGAAACAATAATGGATCTGGTATAACACTGAGAATTTAACCTTTTAATCTTTGATTAAAACAAAACAAGATGGTGGAAAAGGATTCATTCAGTAGTCCAAGTAGTTTGGATTAAGGCTTAGTTGACGGGAGTTGGTAAAAGAAATTTATCTTCTCCAACATTAAAACCGCTTATCAATGACTTTGAACCCATTCCTAATACATGTTATTTGTTTCAATAAGTGATTTACTAATTCCTCATATATGTTATTTGGTTATGCACCTTGGGCACTTATGGCTAAGCTATTTGCAAAATGAGGAATTAAAATATATCTACCAACAAATAATTTTCCTTTTCAATGAATAAATTATGTCGAAAAGAATCTTAGCGTTTCACAGGTAAGATGACTTGAAGCAGCAACGGTAAAGGGAAGATGCTTATCCATCAAATGGCTATTATAAGTTTATAACCAGGTTTTGAAAGGGCAAAATAAAAGCAGAGTTCAGGCAGATCAGTCGTACCATGATAGGTTCTCCCACATAAAAATGCCAGGTTTCAGCACATGGTATCCTATGGAGGTGTGACACACTACCAGATGGTAGCAGGAAGTATATACATGTACTGATAGGGCGATCAACTTTGTCTGCAGAGAAAAATCATTCATATTAGTGAAATGAATAATGATGTGTTCCAATTTGATCGAATCACAATTTGATCAATCATACCATAACAGGCTCAAATAAATTTATGTAATGGTATGTGTTCCACTATTGGATCTACTTTCTCTACCATCCATCCAAGCTTCAAAATTGAACTAAACATATTGGTAATGGCATTTAAAAACTACCACACAGGTGTTGTCTTAGGATGAAAATGGCAAATCACGATAATGATCCTATCAAATAGCAGTACTCCTATTGATTTATTGAAGAAATATACGAAAACTTGAAGATAGAATCATAGAATACTAGATCATGAACTTTATGAAAAACACCACACACCTTAATTTAAACAAAAATTTATTCTAGCACCTCAAAACCTTAATCAGATGTGTGCCACAATCATGAGCCAAGTTTTCATTATTTTTTTTCCACTCTGGTTAAAGAGATTGTCATATATGATTCCACAGCCACATCCCCCATCTAAAATGCACCCATATAGAGATTTTTTTTAAAATGTTTTGCATTGAATTCAGAAAAAAGAACGTACAAAAAAATAGAATCCAACCACAAAGGGAAATGATCTAAAAGAGAGAAGGATCTATACCCAGATTAGCAAACAAGATCCGGAAACAGACATCAACATCAACATGACAACATCCAATATCAATATGTATTTAACACACAAAAAAAAAAAAAAAAAAAAAAAAAAAAAAAAAAGGAGAGGCAAGTAGAGACTTACATTGAGGGGGAAGTTGTGATTTGGAGAGAAGAATAGAAGTGTCCCTGAAGGTTTCTGAATAAAACCCACCTTCTGGATGTGGCTTTAGATTCAATTTTGCAGCAATCTCTGTCGCTTTTACCATTTTGCTGTTTCCTCTGGTTTCTGTCACTTCGAGAAAGACTTAAAAACTAACATCAACAACCCCCATTAGAATCATGATTTTTCGCCTGTCATTTTAGAAGTTTTAGTCAATGCCTTATAGGGCCCGCATATTTGGACTTTATTTAAGTTAAGTGGAGTTTGTCACCGTTTGCCACAAAAATTATAAGAAATTAGTTTTTTAACCATGTCATAGCCACAAATTGACCGGAATACCCGTCACGCCATTTCCATCCTTTTTCTTCCTCTTCCCTTTTCTTCCTTTGTTGTCGACATAAAACATCAACAGAAACTAGCTGCATTTGCATTCAAGTTTCCAGCTCAGTTTTTGGAGGAGCCATTTTATGCAGGAAAAAAAAAACTTCAAATCTCATCAATAGCGGTGCAATTGTGTTATTCTCTTACTTAAATTCGGTCATCTACTTTGCAACAACGTACAGTATATTTCATGGGTTTAGCTTCATCTTGTTTCCCTATATTTAATCATTTGGGAAAAATCAAACATGAAAACTTCAAAGCACCGCATTTTCCAGAACTTTACATGAAATCATCCTGACATTAAAAAATTCATTTCAAAATTTTCTTGAAATTGCAGTTAATTTTAGGATTTAACAGTGGCTCTGTTAAGAGAACACCCTGCGCTCCTTAATAAATGTATGTTCCCAGAGTCTGTAAGTTCCATTATTATCATTTGAGAAAGATATAAACATTATTTCCAGGCCCGTAGATTTGCCTGGAAGCATTATGTTCACTGCAATTCTGAACTTTCAGGGACAAAAGACAGAATATGGACAGGACAACACAAACATTTAGATAACTTGGATAACAATCCAAAGACCACCAACATAAACATTTATGTTGAGATGGCGCAGCAGTTCCAAGTCCCTCCACGAGTAAGCTGAGCACGGATGCTTGCCATAAATCATTATCGAACCTCATCTTTGTAAAATTTTACCAACAAATCCTTGCAGAGAACTCCCCATTCCAGCACCAACAGCTTCTACCAAATACTTTGCCTGCAAAAATGTAACTCCGTTGAAGGTATTGTTCAATGCCAAAACTAAAGCTTCACAGTCATGGTGGAAATAAATAGAACCAAAAAAGAATGGAAGACTGAGAAACACTACCTCTTGAATGGTATTCTTCATATCAAAAGCATCTTTCACTCGAGCATCCAAAAATGTCCACGTTTCATGAAAATCTGTTCGAAAATGACAGATTCTCATAATGCTTTTAAGTTTTAACAAGAAAAATTATACTCATTGCATAATATATCTAACAGGGGGAATGCTACCAGCAAAATATCCAGAAAATTTTCAATAGTTTCGTATCAAAGTCATCCTATGGATGCCCATTAACTGAAAATAAATAGCTATGGCCATGCCTATGACTGATGAGAATAATCAAGAACCAAGAAGGATAAACGAACGTCATATTTTCAAGTCCATCCAAAGATTCAAAAACAAGTAAACATGAATCTAACTCTAACCCAAAGATTCAAACCTGGTGAACTATCAGTCAGCATGTAAATTTCAGTTGTCGAGTATATTCCTCCGAGGATAGTGCGCTTCACATACCAATCTATGTCAGAGCCCTCGTCACCAGCGGCGTGCCAAATCTCATCAACCAGCATTGCTCGCTGCTTAAAACTTGTTGAGACATTCAGTGGTTGTGCCTGGAAATGGAAGTTACAGAACATATTCATGAAAATTTAAACTCAACCTATAAATTAGCACTCTAAGAAACGGGGCACGACGACTGTTACCTGGATGCTAAGAGCTTGTGGCCACTTTGATATGTATGGTGCTTGCATTTCTAGACGAATCCTAACAAGCTTGGAGATGCGCTGACTTGGTATCAAGTTCTGTAAATCCTCCCCTGAGTCAATTCTATCGATAAGCTTTTGAAGGCAGTCATCCATGAAAAACTGAACAGGGAAAAGATTATAAGCAAATCATTATCAAAGTCAATACATGCAAATAGAAGAACAATTGTTGCAATGAACACAAGCAATTAATGAGCACACACACAATTTCAAAATATATCAAGTGGGAATAAGACTATAAAACAACAAGGAGGCACCCTCTTCAAGATCATTGGACCTGAATACAATGAAGGTCTATAACATGAGTCTAAGACATAGTTAAGAAGATGAAGTAAAGGAGTGCATAAGATACTAGACTGCATTCCCCCTTCTTCTTTCATTGGGGATCTTGCTAAATACAAACTGTGAAGTCAAGATTGTCACTCATCCTTTGCCTCCAAATAAATTGATAAAACTCAAACATCGAAGCATGCTAATGATACATAATGAATGCTGTAAATAAGTTGCAAATAAGTAACCACAAGAACCACATCAAGCATCCACCACAAGTCTGAGTATGCAAAATAACCCACGAAACCTAAAATTCATTGCTCTTGCTAATGAAAACATATTTGCAAATGATTAGAAGATTATTTTGACATAAACCCCGACAACTTCTACCAGAATCAACATTCAAGATATTATTTCAGCAGTAAAAACTATATGATGGTTACTTTACAGTTTACACTGAAAACAGAAATGAACAGTCTTTAACATATTCCAATATCAAGTTAAAAACACCACCGACAACTATTATTTGTTTAAAGAAGATTCGAATTCATTTATTTTTTTCATTAATTGTAGCATATAAACAATAAGCATTAATATGAATAGAAAACGTACCTCAACCAGAGCGGCTTCTTTTCTGGGAAAAGATCCAACGATGGAAGGAGACAAGCCAACTTCCCTTGCACCTGCAATCATCGCTGCTTCAGTCCATCCCAAATTTACCTGCACCAACCCATCCAAACACAAATTTAACACATTCACAGATGCAATTCAATCTCAACGATCTCATTTTCTTCTTTAAAAAAAAAAATTAATAAAAATAAAAAAACTAAACGCGACTTTACTTTCTGAATAAATTCATTATATACTTATCAAGACTATTCAAACAGAGATTAACCAGCACAAAACAAGTATAAAGATCATCAACATTTGAATTCATACGAACCACGTGGCGCAGGGAAGCCTCAAGTACTCGAGCTTGCTCGTCTTGATACTCAACTCTCGGTCTCTGTCTCTTAAAGCGTCGAGGTTCCTCAGCCGTAGATGATGACGACGACGACGACGACGACGACGATGTAGCATCCGAAAACTGAGGGGCTTCAGGGGGGTTGACAATTAAAGGTTGTTGAAGCTGTTGATTGGGGACTAAGACAGGGTTTTCAGAGGAAGTGGAAAACCGATGAGAGCTAATGATCCTCCGGAGATTAGGCAGTAATCTAGTACGGGCGGTTCCATTATGAGCGAAGGTGCCACCGTAGAGCAGCCGCTTCGCTGCCGTTCTGTACATTTTTTATTTTTTATTTTTGCTGGAGAGCGACTGTGAGTGTGAGAGAGAATTGGTTTTTTTTTTTTTTTTTAACTAAAAGGAAATCTAAACAGTTTTCCGGGTTCCACGTGCATGCACGTGTCCGCACATCGGCCACCAAAATTTGGAAAAATTACCACGTCAAACACCTATTTCGGTGCCGGTAAATGAGTCGACGGCGGCTCGAATGGAGATGTTAAAACTGAAAAAAAAAAAAAGAGGAAGGAAAAACCATAACCATCGGGTTCCCTACTTGGGCCGGGCCTTTTGTTTTCAGTTTGGGCCGGATCCATATATGTGTGAGGAAATACAGACATTTAAAATTGTCATTTTCTAATCAAAACTTGATTGATTGTCAAAATACCCCTAATAAAAATCGAACATGGAATTGGCTTCCAACTTCCAACTAGGTTGATTTAGTGGTATGCTCCTCCGGTTTACATAGATGAGGTCGTGAATTCGAGTAGGATCTCTTTCCTTTAAATTCCCGAATTTATCTTAAATCAATAATAAAAAAAAAAGATTTTATTGATTTGTATCCTTGAATTATACATAACAATCAACTCTTTACATAAGAAGATTTAATGAAAACAATTTTTTTACCCTTCAAAACACTATATACAACAGAATTTGCTAATGTTTTCTTTACTTCAACTTAGCATAATCGTGTTAATTTCTTGATTTCATCCTATTGATATCAAATTCCCTCGAATCCACATCAATGATGTTGTGAGTTCTGAATCATGTCATGTCATCCTCTGAGTCCTCCCTTAAACTCCATATTGTAATAATTCAAAAAAGCAAATTACATTAATAATAATAATAAAAGAATGAGCTACATTAACATTCCTTCAATTACCATCTGACTAAACAGTTGGTTTGCGAATTCAGATCAAATCTTTCCATCAAAAAATATTATCACATATTACAGTATTTGAGATGACTTTTTTTTTTTTTTTTTCCCTATAAAAGTTACACAATACCTGATCAGTATTTGTCCTTGCTTTTTCCTAACTTGAAGCAATTAATGAAATTGTAAAGGAATACCATTTTTTTTTTTTCCTTTTGAAATGGAACTCAAATGCCATGTACAAGCGTTCATTTGGTAACAAAACTATCACCATTACCTATATAATTTTGTTTGAAGTTTTGTACTCAGACATTGCTGAAAAACATTGCTGCTGTTGTTGCTGGTGATGACAATCTCTCCTACCTTTTTCTTCTGTCTCTCTCTCGTCTACTATATATCTACGGCAAACTGATACGCAGTTACTGCCTCGATCAAACTTGTATTTCTTCTATCTTCCTTACAGCTTCCGACATGTCCAGTCGCTGCTGAACATCACTCTCAGTGCAGTCTGCTCCGATTTGGAGGAGTTTTACCATCATGCCTAGTGAATTTGTATCGTTTGATATCTCTGGATCGATCAATTCAATCTCTCTGTCCTCGGATATTGATGAATGGACCCATTGCACAACATCAGTTCCACCTTTACCGTTGCTTAAATACTGAGAAGGGAATTTCCCTGTGAGGGTCTCGAGAATTATGATCCCGAGACAGTAGACATCCGACTTGTGAGAGACTTGCTGGAATTGAGTGTATTCCGGGGTTTTATAAGCGAACATTGCTTGCGCTGCACTGTTGGGATTGATTAGTGGATGGAAGGCGTAGTCACTGAGCTGTGGCTCGTAGTTTTCGTCGAGAAGAACATTGCTAGACTTGAGATTTCCATGAGGTAGGTCATAGGATGCGTACTCTGAATGAAGAAAACCCAATCCATTCGCAATTCCTTTGATTATATTCATACGGGTAGGCCAACTGAGCTGCGAATGACATACTCCACGATCACCTGAATCAAATAAACATAAGTTAATAACCGCCAAACCCAAAAGCAAACCGATAAGAAATAACTCGAAACATACCATGGAGAACGTATAACAAGCTGCCTTTAGGCATGTATTCAGAGACAACGAGCTTCTCTTCTCTCCGGTAATGGTAGGCCAACGGTGTCAAAATGTTTGGGTGCCTTAAACCACCGAACCTTTTCATTTCAACATCAAATTGTTCTCTCGTGAGCCTATTCATTTCTCTCATCCTTTTCACTACCACACTCAATCCATTGCCCATCACAGCCTTGTAAGCAGATCCCAACCCACCATTTCCAAGCACCTCGGCCGCTGCCTTCATCAAATCCGGCAAACCAAACGAACCCTTCTCGTCATTCACCATTTCCAAGTCACCCATTCCGCTCTTTCCACGACGTGACCCGCTTCTCAGCCGTTGTGAGTCGCCACTGCCTTTCCGGCTAGACGTCCTCTTGGTGGTGGTGGATGATTCGCGAGGTACATGAACTTGCACAACCTGATCATGATTAAGTGGTTCCTTGCCTAACACGCTAAAGTCATCTTGTTCTCTACGCTTTGCTAAAATTACAAAAATAAATATGCAAAAGATCAGAGAAGCAAGCACTCCGATACCTATACCCGTTTTCTTGTGGTTATTGTCACCGGTAGCCTTTGCTTGATCTCCGGCTTCTGCTGTTTTGCAATCTTTTTCCACCTGTTTACCGCAAAGTCCGTCATTTTTAGCGAACGAATTGGCTTTGAATTTCGAAAAGCTCTCTGGGATTTCTCCTTCGAGTTTGTTGTTAGACAGATCCAGAGAAGTCACCAGAGTGGGTTGTTTCAATGGTGGAATTGACCCAGAAAATTGATTGCTTTCAAGATGGAGTTCTATGAGATTACGCAGATTCATTGTTGATTCCGGTATCTTTCCGGTGAATTTATTACGATCAAGCCATAGTTTCTTTAAAGATCCCATCTGCGAAAAGAAGTCATTTGGTATTTCACCTGAAAACTGATTTTTCGACAAAAACAGAGCCTTCAAAGCACCAAGTTTATTAAATTCCGGTATCGGACCGGAGAAATTGTTGTTAACCAAAGATATTGTTCTAAGGCCTGGAATTGCACGTAAGGCTTCAACATCAATGGTTCCAGAGAGAGACATATCTTGAAGATGGAGACCTGTAACGATGTCATTGAAACAAACAACGCCGGACCATTGATCAGAGCAAGGATCATTCGACTTCGCATCCCAAGAATCCAACGCAGCTGGGGATTTAGCAAAAGACTTTTTGAATTTAAGGAGAGACTCAACATTGGAAACAGAGGAGGCGAGGTTGATGAAACAGAGGAAGAGAAAGAGGAAGAGGAGGAGGAGGAGGAGACGGCGGCGAACAGCGGCCATTGCTGAGCCGGAAAAGGGACAGCTCCGGATACGATGGAGCCGCGCTGTTCGGAGAGATTGTGTGGCTATATTCTCTAAGCAGAATCGTTGTTTGGGTTGGTTTTGCTTTAGTTGTTGGAGGGTGTGTCATTGTTGTGTTTTTTTTTTTTTTGGATTTCCTGACCAAGCAAGCAGAGCCTGGTTTGCCAGAGATTCTAAGAATAGAAATTTTTTTTAGAGACAAGAAAGAGGGAGGTGGTTTAACTAATTCCGTTGTTGATTGTTGACCGTCCATCATCTGCCACCAATATTTACACATTTTTATTTTTTGCCATTAACATCGTCAATTAAGCTAGATGTTACCAATTTTAAGGACCCGACCGCACGTTATAACTTTAATTAAACATTGATTAATAGTAATACTAATTCAAATTTAGCATATTTTAGTTCATTTCGGTTAATTTTACAACTCAGGTGAATTCAGATTCTAAGAAAAAATTTATATCTATAAAATAAGGACCATGTTAATCACACAATTTATTAAAAAAAAAAAAATCACAAATCAAAAAATTGTTCCGCACACATCCCTTATTAGCACAAGTGGTGTGTGTCTCGTGGGTTTAGGGGTTCAAATTCCATTATACGCATTTTACAAGTACGTGGGAAAGTTTACTCTTTACTATTGTGGGAATAGATATCTACCGATTATTGGAGTAGATATCCGAACCGCGTATGTAGTGCATGATTTCGATAGATTCCGACAGACCCAAATTGTTATCGACCTTAATAATTATGATAAAAAGACCCAAAAAATTCATGAAACAAGAACAATCAAATAGTTGTTTAGAATGAAGTTATCATGAATTTGTCAGATAAGTAATCAATTTGAATATTAACTGAATGGAAATTCATGAAAAACAATATATTTAGAAGAAGAAAAAAAAGAACTCTAGAGCTTCCTTTTCTTGGTTTCTTTGTTATGTACACAGCTGCTCTGCTCATGAGTCATGGCAATGGCGATACAGATTTGGATTCAGTACTGTGAAGCGAAAGCCTGCAAAGACAAACATATGTTATCACAGTTGATGATAAATTTTTTTCCGGAGAATATGAAATAAGCGTAGCATTGTTGTAGTTCATTACCGAAAATATGTTGCAATGACCAGGATCTGCAATATGTGCAGCCAAGTTTTCAAGTGGTTCTTTCCCTGTATATGTGGCTTGGAAGCAAAAGCCAACAAATGCTAACATAGCAAGACGCCCGTTTTTGATCTCCTTCGTCCTCAAAACCATCACAGGCTCCGGTGACCCTCTTCCCCACATCCACGGATCAAACCATAAGCCACCAGGGTAACCAACATCCGGCTTTGGTTTGGACTTGTTTGGCAAATTCGGTTCAATGTCTACGCAACCTGGCTTGAGTATATCAGCCCATCTTCTGCCCTCTACCCATCCCATCAAGGCCATCTGCACCACGAATAAGGTTATAGGGTCTGCAAAGTACTCACGAGAACCAGCATCGTACCACGAGTAGTCCTCAATGAAACCTAGGCCTTCAAGCCATTCTGGTACGAGAATTCCTGCCACTGCCAGCATTGCCCACCTACCGTGAATTAGCTCAGCTTGCGCAAACCATCTAAGCGACTCTGGATCAGACCCTGGAAAATACCACTTATATTTAGGGGGCAAGAAAATGCATAGCATGTTAATGTGTGCTGATTTCTTCAATAACAATAACATTAACTCCTTTTGCAGTTTATAGCCAATTATCAGAAGATAAAAAACTTTAAAATGACAGCTGAATCTATTAAAATTGGCATGAACAAGAAGCTTTTATAAATTTTGATCATAACCATACAGCGCGGTAGAGATTCACTTCGTACCTAATCCAAGAGGATCGAAGCCGTAGTCTCCAGGAAGGCTGTTGTCAATAAAGAGGAAAGTCATATTTCCGTAATGCAAAATTATTAGACCCCCTATTAAATTTTCATACTAATCATAGACAATCATTTAAATCAGTGAAAATATTATGTTTTCAAGCGAAATTGATTCCAGAAATGGTTTCCACAACAGCTAGCATTTCATTGATAAACAAAATTGAAACTATTCACAGATATGTCAATTTTTGAAGTAGCATATCTTTCTTAAATGTGGGTCAAACCCATTTGTATAAACTAGAATTATAAATGTAAGCAGAAGAACAAGTACCTGCCATCAAGCCAAGCAGGTGGAGGACTACCAGGGAACCACACAGGTCTATCCGGAGGGAGTGGTTCACATACACTTGACACCCCTTTTGTTGCATTCAACCGAGTTCTTATTGAAAAACTTGTCGTGATGATTTTCCCTGAGAAACCCTTTTGAGGTGTGTCTCTGTTTTATATATTGATAAAAAAATTACTAGGAATTATCAACAAGCAGGAAAATGTTTTATAAAATTAATGACAACAAAAGTTGAACAATTAATTGTATAGATATAGAATGGGAAATTAATAATGGAGTTGAAATACCTGACAGAGAGAGTTGAAAGTGCAGTAGAAGCAATGGATAGGGCCATGGATGACAATGGAAAAAAGCTTACCAAGTTGAAGAAGGCCTTATCTACTACTACTACTACTCATGATAGGGAGTGGGAGGTGTGTGTCTCATCTACTTTTGAGTTTTGTACATGTCTCTGGTTGGGCTTTGGGCTCAGTTAAAGCCCATAGCTAGTAGAAAGCCTGAGTCCGGTCTGAACAAAAGCTTCGCATAGTTAGGACGATGATTTCAGGAAACTAGAATGGCTTGTCAATGGTGATGTTATGGACAATTGAAGACTTGAAGTGACTATAACTCTTCACCTATTCACCTACTAGACAATTGCGTTGTAGCGCCGTGACATAGACCTCTCTCTCTCTCTCTCCCTCTCTCTCTCTCGATTTCATTTCAATCCTATTAATCATCTTACGAGTTTCCAATTATAATTATTTTTTTTAAAGAAAGTTTCCAATTATTATTAAGAAGTACTTGTTGTATAGTTTGAGAAACTTTGAGTGATTGAGTCTGATCACCAACCTCACACAACACAGAAAACGCATCTAATAAGATTCAATTTTATTTTTTTTAATTTCATGAAAGTGAAAGCTAAACTTTATTCGATTATGATTTATGAGGAAGATTGACGAACAAGTAGATATCTCAATCTGTACACGTGTTGTAATCTAACAGCAGTTTCATAAAAATGTCTATGAGACCTGTTCTCACTCAATCACTGTACCAGACTCAACTCTCCCTCTCTCTCTCTCTGTCTCAACAGTCTTTCCTTCAAATATACTCCGATTCGACCCGACCCGACTCACTGACTCTGATTTAGAGTCTTACATCTCAACCACTCTCTCTGTCTCTCTCTCTATTAGATCTCTCGAAACTCGCACTAACGATAAAAAAGGCTCGAAATTTTTGTTTATGAGAAGTCAAAATTAAAGTGAAAAATGGTGGAGACACTGGGAATTGGGCGGTTTCAGTTACAACAGAATCGGGTCGACTTGAAGCGGTGGGTCCCGGCGTTTCTCTCCTCCCACAAAACTCTATTCACCGTGCTATGGATGGCGGCATTCGCCTCTGTCTTCTTCTGGCAGCGGAACACCGTCGTCGGAGGGTTTTCGTTTTTAAAATGGGGCGTGTCTACTAGGCCGATCCCTAGATTGAGACCGGTGGCTTTCAACTTGACTGATTTCGGCGGAGTCGGTGACGGAGTCACCGTCAATACGGAGGCCTTTGAGAGGGCGGTTGCTGCTATTTCGAAGCTCCGGAAGAGAGGCGGTGGACAGCTTAACGTGCCGCCTGGACGCTGGCTCTCGGCGCCGTTTAATTTAACTAGTCATATGACTCTGTTCCTTGCTGAGGATTCTGAGATTCTAGCACTTGAGGTCCGTCGTCTCCTTTCTTTGCTTTGTTTAGATTTTTGTTTTTGTGTTGAATTTGAAATTATTTACATTACTTTTAGGACCTGTAATACCATATATAAAGATCAAGCTTTGCAGGAAGAGAGATTATTTTTGTCAAAAAATATTCTATGGCAATGTTTTTCTTGTACATAGTTGTGTAATTCAACATATTTTGAATTTGGGTAAAGTTTTTGTTTAATGAGAGTTGATTTACTGATTTTGGTAGCTAATAACCATACAACTATGATTGGGATGGCGGATATATTTTGTGCTGGAAATGGCAGCTCAAAATTGAAACCGCCTTCTTTTTTCCGCACAACTCATGAAAACTTTGGTTAAATAGGCCTGACATAGTCAAAAAACTGACCTCATTTGGCTTTAAAGTTGTTTCTGAAACAACAGTGGCATATTTCTTCTAGTGATTCAAAAATCAAGGCATCAAGCTGATTCTTGTTGATGTTGATTTTAGTTGCAATTTTCTCTTTGATTTGGAATCAGAAAAGAGTTTGCTATTGTAGTAACTAGTATTATATAACTCCGTTGGTACTATCTATGTGATTTGCCTTTGGGCACTGCCAGATGTTTAAACCTTTGTCTATTGGGTGCAGTGTCTGTTAGACATAAAGTTTTTGTTGTTGGTTTCCTCACATCGCGAACAGTATACTTAGTTGCATATTGGCATTGTTCTTCCTTTATGAATCAAAATCAATCCCTATGTAGGTTGATAGGATTTGCTTTTGCAATGGTTGATAAACACTCTAAGTCTCTCAATAAACAAAACAAATCAAACACACACTAGACTACTTATATGATACCCAATTGTCTCATCATGTATATGGCAGAAGTTCACTGATCTTGACTTTGAAATATTTTGTAGTTTCTTGGTGTTTGGTCTAAGACAGGTTTGCCTGACTGCTAAACCTTTACAGCTAGTTAAAGCATAAAAGTAACATTTTACTATAATGAGTACATCTCTCATCTAACGGCTTACACTGGGAATTTCTCTGCTAGAAGGATAGATAGGTGCTTTTGTTGAATCTTTCCCTGGCATAGTTTTAAACGGCGGTGCCATTTGTTGTGGTATATTAATAAGGTTTTCCATTTATCTGCTTGCATGTTGATATTTCTTAGGTCTATTCCATTGCTTATTGACTATATATTTCTGCATGTGCTTGAACAATAAAGTTCTATCATGGTAATAGCGTAGTCTCTGTATGCCACGGTGAAAATAAGCTTATAACTGGGTATCAACATGTTTGGTGGGTGCATCTATTAGCACTGCATGCATTAATCTGGATTATTAAACATTTGTTACCTTCAGTAGACGTTGGTCCTATGTTATAAAATCTAAGGCTTTAAGATCTCGATTTTTAGTTCAATCTGATTGCATATATATCTTAGCTTGCAATACTGCTTCTAGGGAGTTTTCCAAATTCGATGATCATGGCATCTCTTGACTCTATAGTTGATCCAATCTGTTTTGTTGCATGTTTTTTTTTTTTTCTTAGCCACTGAATTAGTTCTTCTTTGTTTTATTATCCTTTCTCTATCTGTAGTCAACAGAAGATATTGGTTATACTGGATCTCTCATCTTGTGTAACTTTTAACAGAATGAGAAGTACTGGCCACTAATGCCTCCATTGCCTTCATATGGGTATGGAAGAGAACATATTGGCCCTCGGTATGGAAGTTTTATCCATGGTCAAAACCTCAAAGATGTTGTTATAACAGGTCAGTTGAACCTCCTGCCACTTTCCTGAGTTTGGTTTTATTACTATTTTTTTTTTCAAGGCATTGATCTTTTTCTTTTTACTTTTTCTTTATGCTGAGTAATTTATCACACTCATAGAAAAGGGAAGACATTTATTTGGAAGTTTGACTGATATTATATGCGCATCTTTCTTGATGACTTTTGTGAGCTCAACGATTGTATTGTTAGTTAACCAAGTCTAGCTCTTATCCACATAGCTTTGGAGTAAAATTACCACGAGAATTGTCTTATTGAAAAACTATGAGAATTCAACTCTTTTTGGTGTTCTATGGTAACACTTGGAGGTCTTTGGAGAAGCTTTATAATTACTTATGCTATAAAGTTGATTTTCATGTGTCTGCCTATTTTTCCTTACAAATAATAATAATAAAAATTAAACTCACAATAACTTAATCATCCTGGCTTGGATTTACCCCATAGTTCATAATCAACACTAATGTGTTTACAAAGGTCCTCTGCAAGAATTATATATGGTTAAGGGGGGTGGTTATAAAATGGACTAAAAGATGTTATCAAACAGAAAAACAATATCCTATGGTATGATTAGTCACTGAGCACTAATTCTGTTTTAATTGAATGTAATCAAGTTATTTTTTCAGATGTATTAGTTTTTGGAGATGGATTGTGGGATGGCCAGTTTCTGCATTACCTTGGCTCATGAGTCATAACCTTAGATGTCACTGACTCACTGGAGAGCAGTTGTATGCCTCTTCAATGTCTGCATAGACTTTTACCTACTAACTTAAACACTATGACCTACCTTAAAATAACATGGAAATAAGCAAAAAGAAAGAAAGGGAAAAGATTTTGGCTATTGTGAGGAATTTAATCTGCTATTAGTTACATCAACATGAGTAAGACTCATTTGTTTTAGGTAGAAGTTAACTCTCTATAAGTTGACTGTGAGGGCAAATGACTCCATTTCTCTAATGATCGTAATCCTAGTGAACATTGAGCCTTGCACCTGTCTTCTTCGTAAATGGTTTAACTTCTGACCTCGTTTATGTTTTTGCTGACCAATAGGGCATAATGGTACCATCAATGGACAAGGGAAAGCTTGGTGGAAGAAGTATCGCCAAAAACTTCTCAACCATACTAGAGGCCCACTTGTACAGATAATGTGGTCAAGTGATATTGTTATCTCCAATATAACATTGCGTGATTCTCCGTTTTGGACACTTCATCCTTATGATTGCAAGAATGTAACCGTGAGGAATGTTACAATCTTGGCTCCTGTATTTGAAGCCCCAAACACTGATGGAATTGATCCTGGTAAGTATTTTTATAAAAGTAACAGTGCTTTTGAATTCTATGTGGCATAACACAAGTACAATCCGTAGTCCATGTCAGCTTCATCAGTAAAGTTCATTGTCTGAACTATGAGTTGGGACACTAATTAAATAATTATTAAATGTTAATTATTTTACATTTAATGGAGAGAAGGTGACTGAAGAAAAATGAACAATTTAAAGTGATGGTGAGGTGATTTGTGGCCTTGTGGGAAAATGTTCGACCATAGAGATTTTGTAGTTTCTGACTCATAAATAGGCTTGATACTGTTAAATTTTGCTTTGTATCATATAAAAGGTTCATGGGCTGTTGGATTTTGCATGGGAGCTGAGAATGGTGAACAATGGATTGTAATTTTTTGTTTTATTTTTGGTTTTTATTTTATTTCATTTTTTGTTCTCTTCTTCTTTCTGATACATCTTAGAATATAGTAGGAACTACAACCTCATAACTCATAAGTCATAAATAACATAAATGTTACATTATTACATTGTCTGGCTCACAATCTAGACCTCTTAGCTAGTTGATTTGTTCAAGTGATTCAATTTATGGTTTTTTATTTCCCATTCATCTCTTTATGTTCAAAACATGACTAATGCCAATTTTTTTGTGTCTTGAACAGACTCATGTGAAGATATGGTAATTGAGGACTGTTACATAAGTGTGGGGGATGACGCAATTGCAATAAAGAGTGGGTGGGATCAGTATGGAATTGCTTATGGAAAACCATCGATGAACATTCTGATCCGTAATCTAGTTGTTCGCTCTATGGTCAGGTGAAATTTCTTGCAGATTTCTCCGCTACATACATATAATCATTGCATGCATAAATTTTATTTATATACTTGCTTTTGAGCAGTTGATCATACGATCTTCTTGATGTTTTAGTCCATACACAATTGCACTTAAGTTGCCTCGTGGGCATTTTAGATTCTGATTGTCATTTATGTGGTTGGCCTGGTAAATAATTGATCTGTCTGTAACTCTGTAAGAGGACATCTGGTGATTTTAAGTTACATCTTTTTTGTTGTAAACCAATGCCCGAGTTTGGTTGAGCAACATGTAGTCAAAGACATGTTGTATAACTCTCAATGAAATATATACTATAGGCTATAGCCCAACACAAAAGGGCACAGACAAGTGGTCTATCAAATATTGGATTAGAATGTTATCTCACTCTTATCATTTTCTAGTGTTCTGGTATGTGGTAACTGGTAATTGCATCCTTTACTCGTCCTATGGAAACTGAGATCCAACTTGGCTGAACTATCAACAGTGCAGGTGTATCAATAGGAAGTGAGATGTCTGGTGGTGTATCAAATGTCACAGTGGAGAACCTCCTTGTTTGGAGTTCAAGGCGTGCGGTTAGGATCAAGACTGCCCCTGGAAGAGGCGGATATGTACGAGATATAAAGTACCGAAATCTGACATTTGATAATGTCCGAGTTGGGATTGTCATCAAGACGGACTACAATGAACACCCTGATGAAGGTTACGATCCAAAGGCACTCCCAGTGCTCAGGGATATAAGCTTCATAGGGGTCCATGGTCAAGGTGTTCGTGTGCCTGTTCGTATCCATGGAAGTGAAGAAATCACAGTGAGAAACATTACTTTCCAGGATATGTCAGTCGGATTAACATACAAGAAGAAGCATATATTCCAGTGTGCCTTTGTTCATGGTCGCGTAATAGGAACCATCTTCCCTGCACCCTGTGAGAATCTTGATCTGTATGATGAGCAAGGACAGCTAGTTAAGCGCTCTGCCTCGCAGAATGTAACAGATATAGATTATGATTTTTGAGTTGGCAGGCTCGCGATATCCGGGAGCCTGCCTGTTTTTTCGGCAGGTCAAAGACTTCAATGTATGTCTGTAAGAGATATATCTTTGGCAGGCGATATATTAGAGCAGCTGATCTTGTTATTGATTTCATTTTATTATGAGTTTTTATGTACAGAAAATTCAGTTGTTTATACATTAATGAGAGTTTATCGAATATTGATAGTCTTCCACTGATGATTCCTCAGATTTCCAGGATCCAGCATGCCTTTCTTATCACTGACAAAAAAAAAAAAAAAAATACACTAGAGACCAATATTTAGATCAATTTATGTATCATTGAAACAATCATGAAGAAGCAAGTTTTTAATATCAATTTAGTCTATTCTCTAACAATCATGGAGGTTTGTTCTTTTTTTTTTTAGAGTTAGAATCTTAAGATTTTGAATCATATATAAGAATTAAGATGAGAATATGTTGGAATTTACTAGACTAAATTAATATTATATTATGTTAAGTGAAATATGAGACGAGACTGAATTAGTACTATGTTATGTTTGGTAAAATATATGACTATATTTAATATAATAATATTTTGAAATTGAATATCAAATTATTGAAATAATTTTTTGGATGAAATAATATTTTAATTTATATATTATCAAATTAACAATATTAAAAATATTTTTAAATAAAATTATATTTTGTATTATTTTTATTTTTACTTCATTGGTGGGAATTTAAACTTGTCACCTCAACATTTGCTGAGAGGTGTGTTTTTATCATCGGCGAACACCATTATTTTAAAACGGTGTTAGCATATGAGTTGTCAATATCAAATTACTCACCACATAATTTCATGATTTACAAGATATTGACACCTACATACCAACACCATTTAAAAAGAAATTTGGAAGAAAAAAAAAAAATTAGAAAGCCTAACATTACTCTTAAACTTAAATAGTTTCCAATTTCGTTCACCCATAGAATCTCAATCCCTTGTGGATAAGGACACCAAATGAAGAAATTAAAAGAAAATGTCATTATCTTATCTCGAAAATAATGATACTGAAGACAGCAGCTTATTTTGAAGAAGTTAGAAGTTAATTTGAAGCCTCTAGATTGGTAGACCAGAAATGAGTAAGAAGTACGATACACATTCAAATTCAATTTTCAATTTTATCGGTTTTGTATTTTGTGTGATGTATTCTTGTGATCGGTCTCTCTCTTTGAACAAATGATTGGGTGGGAAGTCGTGGCCTATAAATGTTTTCTTTATTTTGAGATTCAGTTTTACCAAACCAAACAACAATTATTGAGTGTTCTTGTTGGATTTTTAGTCTAATCTAAATCTAATCCATTTTAATTATGTTTTTGGTAATTTGTTATTGTGAAAGGTGCTTCTACATAAATGGGTTTGTTGTGAAACACTAAAAGCACCGGTATACACATTTTTCTTTTTAATGTCTACTTTTGTTTGATTTATATATATAAACTTTACAAGTTGAAGAAGGAGGAAATAGGAGTTTTTGTCGCTATTTTAAGTTAGTGTTTCAAGACTATCACCTCTTTAATAACTTATATTTTAAAGGTATCAAAGTAAGTAACTTCCAAAAATACCCTTATTTAACTCTATTTTTTTATTTACTTTTCAGTTTTTCTTTTTTTGATTTTATTCTTTCATCTACTTCATAGAGGTCTGTTTAGTAGACCTCCAATAGAGGTTGAACAAACCTTTATTGGAAGTCGAAATTGCATCTTCATTGGATTAGTTAAGTGGCACTATGCAGACACACTTGAGGGTTGAAAGTTGTTGAGAGTTGGGATTTTCGAGTGGGGAAGAGGATGACCAGTAAATTAGTTTCTGAGAAGATGACCAGTTGTTAAGAGGATGACCAATTAAGTGGCACTATGCAGACGCACTCGAGGGTTGAAAGTTGTTGAGAGTTGGGATTTTCGAGTGGGGAAGAGGATGACCAGTAAATTAGTTTCTGAGACTTTTGTATGCTTTCCGAGACTTTTAATAAACCTTCCAAGACTTTTATCCAAGACTTTGAATGCTTTCTGAGACTTTCCATAAACCTTACGAGACTTTTATTCAAGACTTTTGAATGTTTTCCGGGACTTTCCATAAACCTTTCGAGACTTTTGAATATAAACCTTCCGAGACTTTTGAGGGACATACCTCGTTTTTGATCGAGATCGAAACTCGCTACAGTCGTTGGTCGTGTTCTATGTCATCGACGTCACTGTAATCTTGTTGGTGGTCCACCGTCGCCGTTCGCGTGTTCGCTAATATTTGAATAGAACTTTCTCACTCTACTCACAACTCTATCATAGTAAACTTGGTAAAACTTTCAAAATAGTTGACATGAAAGTAATATGGGGGTATTTTTGGAAGAGACCCATTTTTTATGCCTTTTAAACATAACTTAATTAAAAGAATGATAGTCTTAAAATGTTAGCAGCCATTTAATTTTTGGATTAGTTGAAGAAGGGGATATGAATCATATAACTTGAACTTATAGTCTTTTTTTTTTTTTGGTTTTCACCAAGGTGTCCCCACCCACATTAGAGTGGGACTAATCATGTCGGCCTGGGAGGTCAGTAAAGGTCTTGCCATAGGTGCACTCAATAGGAGTTGCTTCCAGTGGGAGTCGAACTCAGGCAGTTCCCGAACAGTTCACCCCACATGGAGTGCGGTGATCAACCGCACCACACACCGATGGTTCTTTTTTATGTTAGTGGAGACTTACTGCCAGACCATCTCAATTTTCACGGTAAAAAAAAATGGTGTAAAAATATTTCAAATGTTTCTATAATTAATGTTGAAATATTTTGCTATGTATTTTAATCAAATATCCATAGGATAAATAAATAAATGTTTTTTTTTTTTTTAAAGGTTTCGCTATTGGTAGGATTCGAACCGCTGATCTGAGAGTCATTTACCCAAGTCCAAACTCGTCCATCTACCACTAATTAAATTGGGGCCAATCAATAATCAAACATGGTTTTATGCTCAGTTCCTAATATATATATATATATATATATATATATATATATATATATATATATATATATTATGTCGACTTAGTTGAAACTTGAAACAAAAAATAATAAATTTTTATTTTTTAGAGTATAAAAAACATGTAGCTCATATGTGAAGTGTGTCTCCCGGTGTTTAAGTTTTACTGAAATGTATTAAGTATATATTTAGGCTGCGCTTATGTAGTAATTTGGATCTCCACAAACTCCTGTCTGGTTTAATGTAATGTTAAAAGAAAAAAAAAAAAAAAAAAAAACACGTCGCATGGCTAATAATAAGTAATTATCTTCAACTTTGTTTATATTAATTAATATTCTTGTTTGACGATTTAATATATAGTTTCCGAAATTCAAATCTATTAATGGTTGTTGGTGTTGAATAATTAAAAAACATTCAATCTGAAATGATTACGTATTCATAATTTCAAAAATAAAATGATATCACATGATTCGATCGGTTGACGGAATTAATATAATATTTATTAGGAAAATTAAAAAAGATCTTCAAATGATTAATGATAGGCCAAAACTGCAAAACGCCATAAGGAAATGGAAATGAGTCCATAATATAGATATACCCCTCATTTTATTATTATTATTTAAACATTACTATATTATTTGAATTAAAATGCACCCTAACAGCCAAACCTCTGTATCAAATAATATTTACAACGTTTTTTTTATATAAAAAAAAAATTACAATGTTTCCTTATAGTACTTACAAGTTACAATGTTTGATCTTGCCATATTTTGACGAGTATTTATACCGTATAACATGATTATACATAATGTGATCGTAACGGAAGATAAGATGTATCCGACATCCACACCGAAGACCCTCATCAAGTTGAGATTGACAGACCCCACAAGCCATATTAAAATGATGGCCGTTTGATCCATTAAGATTTGCATACGATATATGGCAAAATTTGAGGTTAATGATAAGACATAACAACAACTGATTCACATGAAAAACACACAATGAATTAATTATAAGTACATGTCACTGTTTTAATATTGAAAAAAATATCTATACTTACCTCTCCATAATGATATTGAGTGGCGGGCAATATTTACGATTCACACGTTATATTACTAAAAAAGTATCAAGTAGTCATAATGACGATATGAATCTAATTTCTAAATATCAATGTAACGTCAACTTAGGTTATTGTCATATAGTCACATTGAATGAACGTCTTTTGCCATTAAATTATATTAAACAATAGTGTTATATTAACTAGTGGGCTAATTAGTACTGATGCCCTATGAACTCTTCAAAAATTTGCATTATGCCCCCTATATTTTTTTTTCGGCACTAAACCCCTTAAACTCTCATAAATTGACAAAATCCGACTATAGATGTCCCCTCACGGGGGGTAATAAACTCAAGTGTTTGCTAATAAACGAGAGTTTGAGGGATTTAGTGTCGAAAAAAAAAAAGTACAGGGGCATAGCGCAAATTTTTGAAGAGTTTAAGGGGCATCAATGCCAATTAGCCTAACTAGTGTAAATGTATTTTAGGCATTGAGCGGAATGTATTTATAAATTATATTATTATAAAAAAATACAAATAAAAATTAAAGAAGTGAACTAATTACATCCACACACACCTTTAATTAGTTCACTCCATTAATTTTTATTTATTTTATAATAATATAATTTGTAAATACATCCCGTTCAATACCTAAAATACATTTTAATATGGTTTGTGGGGTCTGTCAGTCTCAACTTGATGAGGGTCTTCGGTGTGGATGTCGGATACATCTTATCTTTCGTTACGATCACATTATATATAATCAAGTTGAGACTGACAGACCCCACAAGCCATATTAAAATGATGGCCGTTTGATCCATTAAGATTTGCATACGATTTGTGGCAAAATTTGAGGTTAATGATAAGACATAACAACAACTGATTCACATGAAAAACACACAATGAATTATAAGTACATGTCACTGTTTTAATATTTTAAAAAATATCTATACTTACCTCTCCATAATGATATTGAGTGGCGGGCAATATTTAGGATTCACACGTTATATTATTAAAAAAAAGTATCAAATAGTCGTAATGACGATATGAATCTAATTTCTAAATATCAATGTAACGTCAACTTAGGTTATTGTCAGATAATCACATTGAATGAATGTCTTTTGCCATCAAATTATATTAAACAACAGTGTTATATTAACTAGTGGACTAATTAGTACCGATGACCCGTGAACTCTTCAAAAATTTGCACTATGCCCCCTATATTTTTTTTTGGGCACTAAACCCCTTAAACTCTCACATATTGGCAAAATCCGACTATAGATGTCCCCTCACAGGGGGCAATAAACCCAAGTATTTGCCAATAAACGAGAGTTTGAAGGATTTAGTGTCGAAAAAAAAGTACAGGGGGTATAATGTAAATTTTTGAAGAGTTTAAGGGGCATCAATACCAATTAACCTAACTAGTGTAAATGTATTTTAGGTATTGAGCGGAATGTATTTATAAATTATATTATTATACAAAAATACAAATAAAAATTAAAGGAGTGAAATAATTAAAGGTGCGTGTGGATCCATTTTTTAAATGATGAAAATAAAGGATCTGGATCCTCTCATCACCTTTTATGTCATCACCTTCATAATCTATTATTAGATCTGGACCCTCTCCTCACTGTTTTAAGATTGAAAAAACATACATATACTTAAATGCCTCTCCATAAAGATATTGAGGGGCTGGCAATATTTACAATTCACACATTAAATTACTAAAAAAGTATCTAATAGTAGTAATGACAATGTCAACCTAATTTCTAAATATCAATGTCACATCAACTTAGGTTATTGTCAGATTGTCACATTGAATGAACGTCTTTCACCATCAAATTATATTAGACAACAATGTTATATTAACTAATGTAAATGTATTTTAGGTATTGAACGGGATGTATTTACAAATTATATTATTATAAAAATAAATAAAAATTAATGGAATGAACTAATTAAAGGTGTGTGTGGATCCAATTTTTGAATGATGTAAATAAAGGATTCGGATTCTCTCCTCACATTTTATGTCCTCGTCTTCATAATCTATTATCGGGTTTAGATCCTCTCCTTACATTTTTTCTCTCCTAAACTTATCATCACTTGTATAATCTATTGATACACGTCTAATATAGCAAATCAATGTTTCAGATTATTTCTATTAATTTTTATATTTTACATAACCAAAAGATAGAATTAATCCAGACCATTGATCTAAGTGAAGACACAAAAGATGATGAGAGGATACAAATCGGTAAATAAAATACATGCACTCGAAGATATTTTGAGATAACAATCACATGTGGGAGTGTACAGCGTACTTTACAAACGCTGGTGCTTTGATTTTGCTGGGCCATGGTTAAGACTTATGAGCCGGGCCCAATTATGAGCTGAGCCCGTATTGAAGTCGTGGCTCTCATTGGTGTGAATACAACAGATTTCGCTTTCCAATTAGTAATATACAAAGCCTTAATAACGACGTGTAATATCAGTATATACAGTAATTTTGAACCATTCAAATTTTTTGCTTTTGTCTTTTAACCATTTTAAATAGTTAAGTTGACCCATCACAAAACTACAAATTTCAAATTCACATGCTATAAACAAACAAACCTATAAAGCTACTTAAAAAATAAATAAAAAAATCAAACCAATAAAACTATTTGAGAAAAAAAAAAAAAAAAGTAAAAAATTAAATTAAATTAACTCTTTTGAAGTAAATTTCGGACAATATAATCAAGCCACGAGCCCCGTGCGCCGCGCCTCGAAATAATATCACTAAAAAAAGAAAAAAGAAAAAAAAAATTCCATATAAAGGACATTGTTGTAAATAATCCGGAAATAGAAGGGTGTTTCGTGAGAGAGAAACACAACAATCACGTGGTCCATTCCAAGAAGACATTTACAACACGTCAGTACTCACCCGTGAGTTTATCATCTTCTCTTTTTTTTAAAAATTTTTTTTTTTTGTGGGGGAATGAAAATAATTCACGAATAGTCTACTTGATTCTAGATCGTAGTCACGCGGGTCCCGCTACATCACAGTCACGAGAATAACGTCGTGTTTCCATCAACCTATTATTTCGTGCCACGTACACTACCAGATGAGGTTGTGCTATGCATGTGACCCCACCAAGTTCTTTCTCTCTCCGCGTTTCCCATATGTTGAGTTTTTTTACGTTTTTAAAAAATAATGGGTTAATATTATAAACCTCCCCTCACCTTTGAACTATTATTGGATGTATAGTTATAAATACTTTTATTTTAGAAACCTCCCCTATGGACTAACACCGTTAGCATCCCGTTTGTATTGACTGAGTTTGACCGTTAAAAAAGTCCAAAACTATCTCTATTTAAACTTCAATTGTATGAATTGACCATTATACCCTCATAATTTTACCAAATAAATTAGTTTATAGGGGAGGTTTCTAAAATAAAAGCATTTGTAACTATACATCCAATAATAGTTCAAAGGTGAGGGGGGTTTTTAATATTAACCCAAAAATAATAATAATAAATATCATCAATTATTCGGTCAAGTAGATAAATATAAATAGAAAAAATAGATGCCACTTTTTTTCTTTTTCTTTTTTTTTATATTATATTATTTGTTTGTAACAACTCACGACAACCTCATTAGAATATCTCCAACCATGCTTTTTATATTTTAGCTAAATTTTAGTTATTTTAATTAGTATCTCACTCCAACCATCCTCTTTAATATAGCCAATCATTAATATTTTAATATTTTTTAATTTAAAATATAAATAAATTTATTTTATTTTAAATTATAAAAATAAGAGAGAAAAAATTAATTAAAATCAATCAACTTTAAAATATTAAAAAAAATAAAAGAGAGAAGATAGGGAGTTTGAATGACTACCTACATTTGGAGAGTTTTTTGGTGGTTCTCTAAAATAGGGAGTTATTTAGGGAGTCCATTAGAGTGTTCTAAAATCATCCCCACTAGTTATTTTAGCTAAGAAGGGGATTTAGGAACCCTTTTGAAAAACTCTTATCTAATATTTTTTATCCATCACGACTCTCAATGCAACAAAGTTATTATTAAGAGTCCATTTTTGCTCACCCCGTTAAAGGGGAGGTGAGCATTATCCTCTCTTAAATGAATGGTGGGTCCTCTTCTTCATAAGAAAAATTCATTGATCCACCTAGTACATTGAATTTGAGCGTCAACATTAAAATCATGTTATTATATATAAATGGCAAAATATATTTATTTGATTATTCATACATTATATTTACGCCCATAGATTGGTGATTAGAGTACTTATCTTCTTAATAAAAAAGTTGGTCGGGTAAAAGATGTTTTACGACCACGTGCTAAAGTATTATCCTTTTTTAACACGCCGATACAATTCAAATAATAATTATAAGAAAATGTATTCAATGATGAAACTAATAATTACACGAAAAACTTAAATTATATCATGATTTTGTGGGTTGTGGTACTATATACAATAAAACTATATTGAATTGTGATTCAAATTGTTTATATAAATTAATATATAATGTGAGTTTTTTTTTAGAAAAAAAAATGTTGATATAATTTCTTAAAACTTAATAGTAATAACAATAATAATAATGTTTTTTATTTCTCATTTTAAACTATATTTTGGTATTGAATTCTATTTTATTAAATTTTTTCCTTTTTTTTTTTTTACCAAGCTGATTGAACACTCCTTACCGTCTAAACTAATAGAACAATGAACCCTTCTTAAATGTGGATACTCAAATTTTCGTTTGTGCATTTAAACTTTGAGGTACAAGTTAGAGGACATTTAGATTACATGTGAAAACAAAAAGTATAAAATTTATAGTTTGAGAAAAATTATTATCTAATATAAAAAATTTAATTCTTTTTTTTTTCCCAAAAAAAGAGAGTATTTAATATAAAAATTTATTGTTTCGTAGACAGTGTGTCACATGAAAACTTTCTTTAATGGAATGCACAAAGTGTATTAGGAAAAAAAAAAAAACAATAAAAAGGTTACTATAAAAAATAGAAATAAAAAAATAATAAATAATAAATAAATAAAAATAGAATGGCATCTTTTTGGTCGACTACCGACATCATGTGATTAATAGGGCAAAAAAAAGTGCACACGTAAATTGTAATAGATAGAGGAGCAGGATATCCCGCACCTCACACACGGAATTGCCATGGACAAGCGTGTTTCCACGTGGCAAAAATCTGTTGGTTGAGGGAACGTGCAGTTGCCGCTTGCTTTTTTGGCATTATTGAATTTTTTAAAAACACAAACAAGAGAGGGTGGAGTTGTGGTGGATATGGACCCCACTTCCGGTCGTATTGCTATTTGCTAACCTGCAGGACGGCACGAAACAGGAAAATCAAACCAAACCGTTTGTTTTGACGGTCGTATGGTGGAGGCCTGGAGGCAATTATGTTTTATTTATTTCTTTAATTAAAGGTGCTCTGCCCAATCAAATTTGTTCTTACCGTACCATGATTCCTCACGTGTTTGGTAAACAGGGTCAGAACTGTCCTTTTCCTAAATCTCAAGATATTCTTGATGCCGTGCTTACTGCCTAGTGGAGAAGTGCAATTATGGTAGTTTTGGGGTGATTATATTAATAGCTCTCAAGGTTTGGCCTAATAATATTTGAATCAAAATTTGTAAAAATTATTATAATCCACCCCTACTATCTAGGGATGGCAACGGGGCAAGGTGGCCCTCCTCCCCGCACCCAGCCCCATTAATTTTTTTAAACCCCATTCCAACATAAAATCCCACAATATATGAAGCGGGTGGGGTATGCCTTACCCATCCCCACCCATTTATCCCATTTGCCCTGTTTAATCCATTTATCAAAATTATTTATTAAAATAATAAATATATAACCTAATGAATATGATATAATATATAAAGTAATTCTAAAAAAAATATTGAAAATCGTCTCATAAACATTAAAAATAAACATAAATCTCACAACTAAACAAATAAATTAAATAATTTTTAAACATAACATTAAAAACAGACTATATAATAAAAATAAAAAAAACAAAAATTATATTTTAAGTGGGGGCGGGGATTATAAAACACATCCCCGCCACATACGCATTACGAATTTTACTATCTATCCTCATCCCTACTAAATTGAAACCCATCCCCGCCCCATCAGTACGGGTCACCCCGGGACCCCGTACCCACAGGTTATTTTGCCATCCTTACTACTGTCAGTCAATCACCAATGTAACTTATTATCTCAAAGGCCTATGCAACTCATTGGGTTTGGCAATTTACATAAATGAACATTCCAATTCCAAATTCTTTACAAATTGGTTTGGGTTGCAATTTTTTTTTTTTTTTTTTTAAAAAAGACTAATACATTAACGCAAAAAGGAAGAACTATAAAGGCTATCATTAAGCCTGGATATCTCCGAGACGGTCATAGTGGCAAGGTCGTGAGTCAACATATTCCCCAACCTGTAAATAGTGTGGCATTTACAATCACCCACCTCTTTCAGCAAGGCCTTAATTTCATTTACTATGAAGATTACATCACTATTAACAATCACATAAGAGTTTACACTTCGAACAACATTGACATCATCAACTTCAGCAATCTTCACAGATATATTAGATTTATTTGCAAGGAGCAATCCTCCTCTAAGGGCTAGAAATTCACCAACTTCCGCAATAAAAGAACCTTGCAAGGGTTTTGAAACGGCTGCAATAATTGCCCCTTTATGGTCTCGGATAGTGGCAACCACGCCAATAAAAGGAAGGCCATCACGAATTGCCACATCTAAATTAAGCTTAAGAGAACCAGGAGGAGGAGGATACCAACTTGACTTGGGAGGAGCTATAGAAAGTAGACGACTGGATGACATTGATTGCTGGGTCCCCTATAACTCGCTCAAGAAGCAGAGAGCCCAATCCACAAGGTCAGCATCATCTTTAGGATTTTCCTTATGAATAGCAAGATTACGATTCCACCAAATGCACCAGATAATCACACAAACACAATTTAAATCAGAACGGTTAACAATAGGCAAAATCCCCCTCAACACATCCAAAGAAGAAAGACCATAGAATGAGTCAATTATTGTCGCAAAAACAGTATGATTCCAGACCTGCCTAGCTTTCTTGCACCAAAACAATGCATGCTCGATAGTTTCAGCAGAAGCACCGCACATAAAACAACAAGGCTCTCTTACCAAATTTCGGTTGAATAGGTTAACCGTAGAAGGCAAGACATTCAAACAAGCCCTCAAGAATTTTTTATTTTTTATTTTTTGTTTTCGATGGGATGCATAAAGACCAAATAGTCTTCCACCATTTTTGAGACAGAGAAGGGTTTGAAGGAGAAGCAGAGATGTTGTCCATCAGAGCTAAACGATAATCACTTTTAACTAAGTACTGACCTCTCTTATCATAGTGCCAAATTAGGCAGTCTTGGCCCCTATGCGAACTTAAAGGAATTGTACGAATGATGTCCCTATCCACTAGAAGAAAGTGTCGCTGAAGCATATCACTGTCCCAGCATCTGCTTTCATGATCAATTAAATTATACACACGAAGAGAGAGCTGTCCATGCAGCAAGTGATAGGCTTGAAGGGCAACATTCGAGGGAGCCAATGGTCTTCAAACACCTTAATGTCTTTGCTAGTCCTAACTTGCCAACGAATGCCCTTGTGAATGATTTCTCTACCCCATAGGATACTATGCCAAATGTAAGAACAGCCAGCCTTAAGTGAAGCTTAGAAAAAATTACATCTTTTAAAATACTTAGCCTTCAAAATTCGACCAACTAAGGAGGCAGGGGTTCCAAGTAAATGCCAAGCCTGTTCTACCAACAAGGCTTGGTTGAAAGCAGAGAGGTCCCTGAATCCCAAATCGCCGTGAGATTTCGAAAGGCACATGGTATCCCATTTTACCCAGCTTATTTTTCGTTTTCCATCCTTAGTGCCTCACTAGAATTTGAAAATCATAGAATTCAACTCCTTACACAAGCCAAGCGGAATCTGAAAAATACTCATAATGTAATTTGGAATAGATTGTGCCACAACTTTGATGATAACTTCTTTTCCTCCTAGGGAGAACATATTACCTTTCCAGCTATGAATTCTTTTCCAAACTTTCTCTTTGATTTCTTGGAATGTTTTCTTTTTGTTTCTACCAACTAGAGTGTGGAATCCTAAATAACAGTCATGGGTGTAACTATCAGAGATACCAAATAAAACCTGAATAGCCCTACGAATCTCAATATCCACATTGGGGCTGAAAGTAATACTAGACTTCTATAAATCGATTTGTTGGCCTGAGGCCTTTTCATACATTCTCAGAATCTCTCTAATTTGCATGCCACTCTCGATAGAAACTCTACTGAAGAGAATGTTGTAGTCAGCAAAGAATAAGTGACTAACAAGTGGGTTGCCCCTACAACACTTTACACCTAAGACTCTTCCGTTTCTTTCAAAATTTCGAATAAGGTTAGAAAGAGCCTCAGCACAGATAATAAAAAGATATGGGGAGAGGGGACAACCTTGACGCATGCCTCTTGAGGGCACCACATTGCCCACTATCTTGCCATTCAGGACAACTGAGAATTGCACAGTTGAGACACAATCTAATACCAGCTTCACCTATCTTTGAGGGAAGTTTATTTTTTTAAGAATTGCCCGTAAGAAACCCCATTCCACACGATCATAGGCCTTACTCGTATTTAGTTTTAAGGCCATCAAACCCCTATTGCCAATCTTTTTTCGGTTAATGGAATGTAAAATCTCAAATGAAGCCATAACATTGTCAAATATAAGTCTACCTGGAACAAAAGCTGATTGACTATGGGATATTAGCTCTGGCAGAATACCTTTCAACCTATTCGTAAGAACTTTTGTGATGATCTTATAAACCACGCTACATAAACTTATGAGACGGAAATCTCTAAGAGTTTTTGGCTGTTTCTTTTTTGGGATTAAAACTATGTTTGTATTGTTAAAATCTTTAATGGATGCTGCATCGTTAAGAACCTGGAGTCAAGTCAGTATAATGTCCTCTTTCATCATTTCCCATAACTTTTGGAAAAATAAGGCATGGAAGCCATCTAGACCAGGGGCTTTCGTTGGGCCCAATTGGAAAATAGCATTCTTGATTTCTTCCGCGTTAAAGGTGGCAGTTAAATTTTTCCGCACAGCTTCACTTAAGCTCTTGTCAACAAGGTCAGTGACTATCTATAAATCAATATCTCTGGGATTTGACGATGTGAAGATATTGGAGAAGTACTTACAGGTAGCTCTGGCGATACCTTCCTCATCTTCTATACTACTCTCGTCTTCATCTATTACTCTAGAGATGGCATTTTTTGCTCTTCTGGCTGAAGCTCGAGCATGAAAGAATCTAGAGTTACGATCCCCTATGGTTAACTAGTCAGCACGACCTCGCTGGCACCAGTAGATTTCATCCTTTGCCATCAGACCCTCTATGTCTCTTTCCACCCTTTTTATATCCAACATTACTACTCTCTCAGTGATTCGTCTATAAAGGGCTTCCAATTCTTTCCGTTTTTCAGCTATTTTTTTCCTTAGAGAATCAAATTTTTCCATACTCCATTTCGTGAGTTTCGCTGCATACTAGCTAAGTTTAATCCAGAGATCACGAATAGAATGAACTTGGCCCCTCTCTTTCCACACCGAGTCTACCATTTTGGCACATTCCTCATCCTTTAGCCAAAAAGGCTCAAATTTGAAACCTTTTCCACTTTTGGCCTCTACCCTAGTATTTTCATCAAAAGACAAGAGAATGGGTCGGTGATCTAAGAAGTTGAAACCCAAATTCTGGACTTTGTAGGTTGCAAGCACGCCACACCATTGATGATCATCCATGATTCTTTCCAATCGTTCTTGAATATTATCATTCTCATCCCTTCTGTTATTCCATGTAAATTTAGGACCTAAAAACCCCAAGTCAATGAGACCGCAATCATCAACTGCTAGTTGAAAGTTCAGGATATCGGCTGCAGGTTTAATTGGGCCTCCTAGCTTTTCATTCAAATATAACAATTCATTAAGATCACCCCCACAGACCCAAGGCAAATTATCGACGCCCCTAAGTCTTCGTAAGAGATCCCAAGAGGCCTTCCTAAAAGAGGAGTTAGGGTTGCCATAAAATCCAAACAAATGCCATAAAAAAAACCACTCTCCATCCTAATATGAGCATCAATGTGGCTTGGAGACATAGATAGGATGGTAACATCCCATTCACTTTTCCAAAATAAGAGGAGGCCCCTACTTTTCCCTCTGCTATTAACCTGTATTCCACCAGCAAAACCTAACTGATCTCTTATCTTATCTATGCAACCATGGAGCTTAGTTTCACAGAGAAAGAGCAAAATTGGGGAGTGTTTCCGAATTACCCTCTTCAGGGCTATGAATGTACGAGGGTTCCCTGGGTTGCAAATATTTTAAACTATGCAACTATAACCAAACTGATTATAAAGAAAATGAAATAAGTTTACATCATTAATATTTAATACTTTATAATTGATTTTTTGTTTAAATATTTTAATTGATTCGGATTCACCATGATTATTATCCCACCGACCGTATTTATGTGTATTTTAAGTCAGTTTATTTGAATTTGCTAAGTTGTTCGGATGTCAATCCAAGGGTGGAGATCCGAAACTAAGTTTTGATCTTTATATATTTGTTTTAATTATTTATAGGCATAATTTCATATAAGTCCTACCTTTTTGGTGATTTGTTACCTTTATAAATGTCTTTTCAAATTCATCACTTTAGTCCTTTCTTTTTCCAAAACTCATCACTTTAGTCCATTTGACCAAATATGTGAAATTCAACTATTTTAAAACCTATAAAAGTACACTTTTGCCCTTATTACTATTTAATTTAACTAAAATGATTTAGCTTTAAATTAAAATGAAAAAATAATAAAATTATCAATAATAAAATCTTAAATAAATATATTACAAAAAAAACCTTAAATAAATAATAATAATAAAATCCATTAATTTTTTTATTTATTTTTTTTTTTTGTATTTTTGTCATAATGGATATTAATTTAGCTAAAATGATTATCTTAGCTTTAAATGATTTTTTTTTTTTCCATAATTTGTTTTTTTGTAATCTATTTATTTAAGATTTTATTATTGAGAATTTTATTGTTTTTCAATTTAATTTAAAGTTAAGATAATCATTTTAGTTAAATAAAAATCCATTATGAAAAAAATATAAAATAAGAAAAAATTAATGGATTTTTTAATTATTTATTTAAGCTTTTTTTGTAATATATTTATTTAAGATTTTATTATTGAGAATTTTATTGTTTTTCATTTTAATTTAAAGTTAAGATAATCATTTTAGCTAAATTAATAGGGGTAAAAATGTACTTTCATAGGATTTAAAATAGTTGACTTTCACATATTTGGTTAAATGGACTAAAGTAATGAGTTTTGGAAAAAGAAATTACTAAAGTGATGAGTTTTGAAAAAAGAAAGGACTAAAGTGATGAATTTGGAAAGACATTTATAAAGGTGACAAATCACCAAAAAAGTAGGACTTATGTGAAATTCTGCCTTATTTATATTACTATATATATATTGTTTTTATTCTTTATTTATAAATTAAGATTATTGAAAATAAAATCAAAGCTGTATACATAACGAATTAACAATTTTAAAATAAAAATTATGTTTATAAATTATTTTGATTTTTGAATACATATGTTATAAAACAAAGTTAGTTTTTGCAAAATTAAATATAAGAAAATAACTAACTCAACTTTTCTTCGTTTGGTTAGTTTGGTTTAAGTCACTATATTAGTTTGATTTGGCATGGAATATAATTAAGCCAACAAGTATTCGTTTGGCTTGATATTGAGCTTCAACATGAACCAAACTACTTTGAATGCCAATGGCGATGACATCCGTCAAGATCTAATTTTTTATCGATGTTGAAAAGCATGTATCTGAGTATCTCCCTCTGAGTTTTTTTTTTTTTTTTTTTTCATGCTAGACAACTTAAAAAATTAGTCCAAAAACTAACTCAAATGATGTGACAAATGACATAATCTCATGATTTGTGTGGTAATAATAACTCATTTACCACATCATTTGAGTTGAATTTTTACTTAACTATTTGGGTTGTATAGTATTACTTAAATATATATATATATATATATATATATATATTAATTTTATTTAGGGGCATTATGGTCATTTAATAAGTCAAAGATTGTTGACTTCACAATTTGACTAATTGTAGGGAAGTTTGCGCTAATATTTGTAAATCTCGATTCCAACTATCATTATACAAAATACCAAGGGAACTTACTGTAATTATGTTATTGATAAAGTTTGAAGGAGGTTGAATTTGTAATTCGTGGCAGCCAGGTTGCCAGGTTGCCACTTGCCAGTGGATAGAAAAAATCGAAACAAACACCGGCCCATGAATGCAAGGGCAAAAACGTAAAACGAAGAAGAAAAATAAAAAACACGTGAGTAATGTTGGAGGAGAGAAAAAAAGAGAGGAAGGGAAAGCAAGCAAGCAGCGCCGTTTGGACTTTGGAGAATGCAAATTGCAAAGAACACGTGTTTGAAATCTCAAAGAAACAAGACAATAAAAAATAAAATAAAAACACAACCCTCTGGAAGCTGCAAACAACAAGCTTAAAAACAGCCCTCTCCATATATTCCTCGTGCCTCAACCTTCTGTTTCTCTCAACTCTCAACTCTCAACTCTCTTTCAATCCAAGCAAACACATATTAATTAATTATAAAAATCCCCAAACGAGGAACATGTTTATGCAAATGCAGATTTGATTTGATATATAAACCCAGAACAACCACACAGCGCAAAATCAAATTAAGCTCTCGATTGTTTTCTTTTTTCTTTCCTTTTCTAGTTGAGTTATTTGGAACTTCAAGTATGGCGAGCTCGTCGGAGAAATCTATGAAGTTGACGGAAAAATCAAGCTTCTCTCAGACATGTAGTCTTCTGAGTCAGTACTTGAAAGAGGGAGGTAGCTTTGGGGATCTTAGTCTCGGAATTACATGCAACATTCCACCAAACGGTAAGCAACTTCAATTTATTTTATATATAGAATTCAAGATAAAATTTTGTTAGGCTCAGTCACCTTTGAAGTGGTTTATGAAAGATAGAAACTCAGTTGATTTAATTATGTTTTTAGCTGGATGTTAATTGTTTTTTATTTTTTTATTTTTTAATTTGTTGATTTTGATAACTCTTTTAATGTGGAGCTTAAACTCCCACATGTATTATCTTGAATTTATGTTAGATGTGAAACTTAGATCTGTATTTGTAAATCCTCTCTTGTTCTAGATCCACTATTATCTCCTTCAAAATAAAAAAAGACTTGGAAAAATTCGTTGTTTAATAGTTCAACAGAACGTACCCTGAATTCTCTAGGTCTAATTTTGAATTGAACTTAGTTTTCTTCTAAAGAGAAAACATAGATTCATTTTTAGTTATTAATTTATTGATAATTTTGTTAATTATTTTTTTTTTCCAGATAAATCAGTGTTTCTAGCATAATAATACTCAGTCATCCATTTTGTTAGGATAGAAAACATTTACCCACGTGAGATTTGTTTTATAAATAGACAGTAGCTAGTTGCAATGGTTGTGTATATCAAGTTTTGGTTTCAATTTTGTAAAGCAGAGAGCTGATCTGATAAATATGTATCGTTTGATTTACCGGAATTTTGCAGGGGCGTCTGAGATGCATGTTCCGATGCCGCGGATGTCAACCCCCACCATGAATTTGTTTCCAACGATTGAGAAATCAGGTGATGCTGCTTTTGCTGCCAGAAACACCGGGGCGGCGCTATCATCAAGAAACCTGGAATCAATGAATTTGTTTCCTCAACAAGCTGGTTTTGCTTTTAAGAAAGATACTCCAACTATGGTTTTTGATTCAAGGTGTGTTTTTGTTTAGTATTTATATGTTGTATATTTTCATTGGTTTTAGATGTTGAAAAATTTGTAAATTAATATGTTTTGTCATGCATCACAGCTTGAACAAGCCAGTCTCTGCTCAGGTGGAGCCGCAACAAGCTGCACAAATGACCATCTTTTATAACGGGCAAGTGATCGTGTTCAATGATTTTCCGGCTGAGAAAGCGAAGGAAGTCATGCTTTTAGCAAGCATGGGAAGCTCCAACAATCACACTACCACCTTCCCATCTGTTCCAGCCAAGACTCACAATGCCTTTGCTTCTAATTTAGCAGCCAAAAGTCCAATGGAACCACCACCGACTGGTCCAGTCGCTCCTTCCTTTGCGAAAAATCCAATTGAACCGAACAGTTCGATGCCTAGTAGCTCGAAAAATATCATTCCAAATTTTGGCAACAACCCAGTTCCAGAGCAAGTTCAACCTCCCCAGCGATCTGTTACCTGTGGTAAATACTTTAGTTCAGTTTTTTAGTATATGCTTTGAAATGGAGTCTACATATTATTATGCTTCTAACGAAGATTTTTTTACTGCAGATCTGCCAATCGCAAGGCGAAATTCGCTCCACAGGTTCCTGGAGAAGAGGAAAGATAGGTAGGCATATCATTCACAAACAAACATAGAAATTAGGAAAACATGTTTAGTCCAAATTCTTTGATTAGGTGTTGAAATTTTTGAGGATCTTGAGTCTCTTGTATATGGGAAAATTGATAATATCATTGTATTTGACACAAAAAATCAATAATATTTTGTTGTTATGACAACTTTTACAGGATCGTTGCAAGAGCACCATATCTACCCAGTAGCCCATCGTCTTCGTCCGCAGCTCCGAACAAGCCTGCTGATAGCAAGCCTTGGCTCGGCCTGGCTGCTCAATCTGCACAATAGTTTCAGTGTGTGTACTACGCTAGTGTTATCATCTCATATCACTGTTTTTTTTTCCCGGCAATGTCAATTTTGGCCGGTCGATCATATTTTGTTTTAGCAGGTTAAATCCTGCTTTCTATATATATTTTTTGGTTTTAGCTTTTTGGTTTCTAACAATCACCGTTAGATCCCACCTTAGATCTAACTATCAATCAGTCTTTACTAGTAGTTAATATGTAATTAACTTTATTGATTATCTTAATTCATATTAGTTTTGAATCAAAGATTATTATTATATTATATGATTCTTTCTTGAGTATGCATGCTGCCTCCATTAACATTAATTTAAAGACTAGTTGTGTTTGTTGATTCAATTAAAGAAGTTTTAATCCACCATTAAAGAAATGTTAATCCACCACCAACCATTGAAGATTAAACCAACGAATATTGAGAATGTTATGAAATTATATAATATTTGTAAAATAATGTAAAACGTAAAACACACGTTTTTGGAAGCTAGAAGTCGGCATGAGAAATAAATGAATAAATAATTGAATGGCAGACATTTGTTTGATCAAAAGTCTCCCACCTACAATTCTACAGACACAAGTCAAGAAGTAGGAAAACAGTTTGGTATTGTGTTGTCGGCATCTTCTACGCCTAATAAATTATTATTCAAATTTCAAAAGTATAAAATTAAAAAAAAAAAAGCAGACTTTAATTGATCACGTTGCCCACGACTCACGAGTCACGAGTCACGAGTCACCGTCTAGCTTTTATTTATTTATTTATAATTTGACACCATTTGGGTCATGGGTTTGACCGTTTAGACCGACGAAATCGTATTTTATAATTTATAAGTACAGTTTAGAATACAACTCTCATCTTATAAGATTAAGATTAAGATTAAGATTAAGATTAAAAGAGTATTTCCGAACACTTTACGATTTAACGGGTAAAAGTAAAACACGACCACTTTGCTAGGTCGGGATGTTACACACTTACACGTGTAAAGATGGGTTTTAATCCGTGCAATATATATTAATAATAAATAAATAAAAAAGGGAAGTAGGTGGTGGTGTTGTGGAGGACGATAAGTTTAAGTAAATTAAATTGGAAGCACATGACATGTTGAACGTGGTAGGGTCGACTTCCTTTTCGAGTTTTGACTGCTTCTTCGTTTTCATATTAATGTCAATTTGTCAGGTTTTTATTATTCTAATATTGTCACGCGTTTATTTGCCCATACTTCTCTTTCAACCTTTTTTTTGGATACATACCTTAGAGGAAATATCTATCAACCTTTCTGTATTATATTAATCATAACGAATCAGAGGTACGTTTGAATCGAGCACTAAAACAAACTCTAAATGCAGGCGTATGATGAGATTTGAATCTCTAATACGAATGTAGAAGATGCAGTGCACATCACAACCTTTCGGAAATTGTTTGTATGATATCCGGTGCATGCAAAGGTTACGATGATATTAAGATTTTTTTTTTTTTAAAGATGGTTGAATGTTTTTTTTTTTTTTTTTTTTTTTGGTATCGAAGATCCCCAGAGTTCGTCCAAACACTTATCAGCCTGTCCTCCCTAACTGCATGACTTGCCATGGCCTGTATGTTGCAGCCTTTGTGTGACTTGCCGTGGTCTGTATGTTGGATGCAAAGATGCAAAGCGGGTAAATCAGAACTCGCCTTCGCATGGGTAGGATTCGACGCATGGATAGGATTCGAACAACTAACCTGGTAGTTACTCGTGCCTCAAGCTGAGCTAACGCCCTGATGGCTGGCCACAATACAATTGCCAAGAGTAAAACTAAGAACTTAAGATTTTCATCCCAAGCCTTGGACCACCAAGACAACCACCTTGTGGTTAAGATGGTTGAATGTTAATATAAGGCTTTTCTTGGAATATTATTGTGGAGATCGGAGAGTATATATATATATATATATTAATGCTACTTTGTCCAAATTTGGTATCTAAATGATATGGCATCACTATAATCCATTCATTTAAAGTGGAAAGGAAGCTAGCTTGTTGCGGCTTTTCTCGTTCTCTTGTCTGAGTGCACATCTGGGCTTATTATTCTTCAGGCCCATTAATTTGTATAACCTAGCCACTTAGCCAGTAACTACCTTGTATTTAAGTGGGCCAATCTACTACATCATATGGGCCTTTTTTGGGTCAATGACAACTTTCTGTTGAAGACCTCCGGATTTTGGAATATAAATTGAAGAATTTGGTATACAAGAAACCTTGCTGTTGAAAGGTGTTGCAATTTTGGTGAATTGGGTTGGGCTGATGGAGGGAACTGTGATTGATCATAAACTCATGATAACGTTTGGTATCATGAGAAGAAACAAATAAAATTAAAAAAAGTAGCAAACTTACAAATGCCTAAAGTGTCTGTTTTTCTCTGGGCATATAACTGTGAGTATACTTATAGCATATTTATCTATCTCATCACTTTTTGCAATGTAAGCATTATTTAACCCAATTGTATTGCTTTTTCTAGTAAAAAGTGACGAGGTGGATAAATGTGTTATAAGTATGTTCACAGTTATATACCTACTAGAGAAAAAACTCCATAAAGTGTCACTTAATGTCTGTGCAACAATGTAGATTCCTAATGTTTACAATGCACGTATATATAGAGTCTCTCATGTGATCGATTAGATACGTGCATATATCGGAAAGAAAATTAAAATTAAAATTCACTCATTTAGATCAAAAATTTATTAAAAGTGATACAATCAATTGCTATAAACAATATCCGAAATATGTTGAGATCCAGTAATTCTATGAAGTCTCTTCATACTTTACGATTTTACCGAAGTGAGAATTGAATATTTGTCACGAACATGAGACTATTGTATAATTAACTTTATAATATATTAATCTATCTAACAATTACCATGGCGGGATTCCTTATATTTTTTCCGTACCATAATCTGACTTCGTAACGTTACCGACGGAGTTGAATGACTTACGAAAAAAAACCGTGCGGAATATCGCAATGGATCAGGCCTCATGATTATAAAAAAAAAAGTAGCTAACAAAGATGGTGGCCCAATCTCGTTACTCAGTCTCCCTCATTTCTTCTTCTTGTCATCGTCTCTCTCCCTCCTTATCGAGGGTTTCCCTTTTTTTATTTTCTTTTTTCTTTTTTTTTCTTTTTTTTTTCCTTCTTTATTTTTGGTTTGATTATTTCAAAAAATTCATTTTGTTCTTCATCATCATCATCATCATCTCCATATCCCCTGAAATCTTAAAAAAAATATAAAAATGATGCAGCAGAGACTAAAGCAGCAACAGGCGATGATGCAGCAGCAGTCTATGTACCAATACCACCCTGGTCTCTTAGCTCCTCCTCAGGTTCTCTCTTTTTCCGTCACTTGTTTTCTCTTTTAGATTTGGGGTTTTTAGCTTTGTCGATGCTCTTGTTTAATTTAATTTATTTTTAATTTTTTTGTAAGAGTTTATATGTATCAGAAGAAATTGTTTTATTTCGTGGGTTCTTTTGCTTATATTCTTATTTATATTTTAGGTAAATGTTGTGAATAGGCTTGTTTAAGAGACTGGCAGCTCTCAACATAGAATAATTTTTCTGTATATATATTTTTAGCTGAAGCAAATGGGAAATCATATCTTGTTTAATAGTTATATGATTTTGCATTTTTTTTTTTTTGCTTGTTTTCAGAGTGAGAAATGTCTTGCTTTTTGTTCTTGATTAATCATTAGGGTGGTTCTATTTCTCATTCACTTTGGTGATTATGTGGGGGGTTTTTAAACTCAAAAACTACTAATATCTGGCTCTTATAGTATATGTCAAGGGATTTCAGATGTACAATGGTTAACTTTGTATGCTTTTTTGTGTGTAGAGCAAATTATAAGAATGTACTAATATTGTGGTATTGTCATTCAAAAAGGATTCTCTTTTTATGTGCTATCTCCTTGCCTTTATGGTTCCACATGAACATTAAAATAGGGATTTGAGGGCTGGTCAAGAAAATATTTTAACACCTGAATTTGAAAATGATGCATTAGGTGATATTATTCAGGCTTGTCTTGTGCTTCAAGGTTTTTTTTTTTTTTTTTTACAAGCTTAGGTGCTCCTTGAGCCTAATTTCTAGCACTTTTATATTTGTTACTGGAAATGTTCATGAGGAGTGTGAGTTTTGAAACTTCAGGGATTTTTGCTCTATTATTCTATGCTTCTTGGTTTTCACATTTTTTTTTAATTTTATTTTAAATTTTGCAGATAGAACCTATCTTGAGTGGGAATCTGCCTCCTGGGTTCGATACTAGTACATGCCGCAGTGTGTGAGTTTTGCATGAACATTGTCTTTCTCTTTTTCTTAGTTTTATTCAATGAATTTCTTGTTTCTGTATATCTGATTTGCAAATTATGCTATAATCAATACTTGTCAATTTGAGTGAACTTTCAACTCTTTGGCCTATAGGACTTATTTTGTAGGTTACTTTTCATTATAAGTATATACTTTGTGCCAGTCTTACACACAAAAAATAATAGTAAAAAAAAAAAAATGCTGCTATTTTAGTTATTCTACATTTCTACTTATGGTGTTACACCGTGGAACTTAATGGTGGGAGTCAGGGGGACATTGCCTCTCCTGGCCCTCAAAAACCTTATAAAATTATGTTTATAGTATTTATAAAAATGATAGAAATAATGTGCATGGCATGTTTTGGCACCTACTAATTTTAGGTCTACAATCCAACTCTAAACTTATCATTTTGTCCCTGCTGTTAGCCTGTTAAACGGTGTGATAAATGCTTGCTTGATTTTCATATGCGGGCATTATCCTTCTGTTTATTTGTCCTTTTATGTATACGTTAATTGATTAAAAAATTATTCTTTATTTGTGAGAAATGCAGGTATGTTGGAAACATTCACCCACAGGTTACAGATGCCCTACTTCAAGAGGTTTTCTCTAATACTGGTCCCATTGAAGGATGCAAACTCATTAAGAAAGATAAGGTATTCTTTCAGTGTAACAATTTTTGGAACTTTTTTTTGTTGGAAAGACTGCACTGTTTTTTGAGTGCTAAGATAAACTTGAGTAAGATGTTTCTTTTTGGGCAATTTAACTTTACGATATGTTTCTCCACTTTTATCTCTTGCATTCCTCTTTTTCAATTTGAATTTTAGTTGCTTTCTGGGCTCCTTTGCTATTTGTTCATCTTGCTCTTGATCTAAAGACTGAAGGACCACAATTTTTTTTTTACTTTGCAGTCATCCTATGGTTTTGTGGACTATTTTGATCGCAGATCAGCTGCCCTCTCCATTTTGTCTCTCAATGGAAGGCATCTGTAAGAGAATATCCTGCAGAACTATGGTTGGGTTCTTGAGTTTTTACTGTTTTGTATCCTAATACGGCATTTTCTTTCTTTCTCTAAGGTTTGGGCAGGCTATTAAAGTCAATTGGGCATACGCCAGTGGTCAGAGAGAGGATACATCAGGTTTATACATGCATATTAAAACTAGGCCTAATTAATGGTCTTTTTGGCTTATTGTTTGCAAAAGCTTATACTAATTTCTCTTTGTGATTCAGGTCATTACAATGTTTTTGTTGGTGATCTTAGTCCTGAAGTTACAGATGCTACTTTGTATGCATGCTTCTCTGTGTATCCTGCTTGCTCGTGAGTTTTGATATACTGGTTCTTTTTTTTCTATGCAGCAGAATTTGTGTGTTAGATATTCAATGATTGATTTTAGAATGCTTGCTATTTTGTTGGAAGATTTATGTGGTCATATTCATTACAGGGATGCAAGGGTTATGTGGGACCAGAAGACTGGGCGTTCAAGGGGTTTTGGGTTTGTTTCTTTTCGGAATCAGCAGGTACTTAAAATGCTTAATTGAGATTTTTCTGGTTTGCCCTTTCCTTTCTTTTTTTCTCTTAAAATTTATGCTGTTTGTGAATAATTGTTAATTTCCATTTATATTGGTCTGCCATGTGAACTGATGATAATCTTCTCTGCAGGATGCCCAAACCGCGATAAATGACTTAAATGGTATGACAATTTTCAATATTTTGATATGTTTTTTGTTGGGATTTAGATATTCTTTCTTAAAGTTCTTGTTCTTGCTACTTTATTATCAATTTATCATTCATTATTTATAAGCTCTGGTGCGAGAAATGGCATTAGAAAGTGGAAAATGTGAGTGACATGAGAAATTTGTAATGTTGATACTGTTCAAATTCATGAGAAACTTGAATAAAACAAATCTTTGCTCAGGCACATTCGAAATGTTTCAAAATCATTTAGATATATTTTTCATCCTTTTGGGTTATTATATGAGTCTGTTGGCAGGGGTAAAAGTGACGGTCTTGCTAAAAATATAATTTTTCAAAATTTTTGTATCATTCATGAGGTAATATTTTAACATTTGGATCCCCATTTTTTTTTTTTTTTTTCCTATTTTGATCATACTTTACCCATGGAACCCCTACTTCACCCCCCTCTCAAGATGTATATTGCTGCCATTATAGGACATTAGTTTTATTGGGCTTGTAGTATAGTTTAATATAGTTCAAAGTCATTCAACTTTGCCCCATTTCAATATTTCAGGAAAGTGGCTTGGTAGTAGGCAGATTCGGTGCAACTGGGCTACTAAAGGTGCTACTGGTAATGAGGACAAACAAATGTCAGATTCCAAAAGTGTAGTAGAGCTAACTAATGAAGCATCTGGTGAGCTTATTTCTGTGTTTTTTGTAGTTAGAAGCATGTCAAATCTATATGGAGAAATTGAAATTGGCTTCCATGTGCATCGCTTTTCTTTTCCCTTCCTCATTTTTCTTATTTTTAATTTATATATATATATATATATATATATGTGTGTGTGTGTGTGTGTGTATATTAATTTGAGGGGTAGGGGAGGTAAGAAATTTCTAGATCATAATGTTAAATATAGATCGGCAGAATGGTGTAGCTCTTCTACACTATCCCACATTCCCACCTCTTTCTGGCAAACACATTTTGTTCCTAGACATTATTTGTTTTCAAAAGTCAAGATAATTTGGTTGTGACAAGTGGAGGATCTCAGGCTAAACTGGCCTGATGGTTGAACTTTATTTCTTGAATTACTTAATTTGTTACACAGCGTTTTCTAGCATGTTTATTTGTTTTCAATCATAGTAATTTGTATTTTGTAGTCTTGTATGGACTTTTGATATATTATCTTCAGTGATTTAGAATCATTGCTGTTTCTTTTAAATGATTTTATACAAATGCTTAATCTGTAATCTTTACTTTTGAAACCTTATAATCTGGTCAGTCTTTGAGCTGATTATGGTTTCTGATGTGACGTTGAATCTCTTGCTTGAATAAAGTGTGTTTTGTTTTTTATATATGGTTGCTTGCAATGTGATATTTACCTGTTTTATTACCATGTTAGATATAACTAGTCTGTTTTTGTGTCTTCTTTTTGCCTCATACAGACGATGGTCAAGAGAAGAGCAATGATGATGCTCCGGAGAACAATCCTCAGTACACCACTGTTTATGTTGGCAATCTTGCTCCAGAGGCAAGAATCTATGCTTTTAATTAACTAACTCGTGATCATTACTGTATCTGTTCCTTCCTCAATTTAATATTAGGTGTATACAACACATCTCTCCTATTAACTTTTTAGAGGCGGTGGAGGGAACATTTTCTTAAGTTGGTTTCTATTTCAACCTTCCTGACCTGAAACTAGGACAAAAGTTTTTGACTGATGACTTGGCTTTGGGCTTAGAGATGAGGTCAAAGATACCTGAACCAATAGGTTATCAGATAAACTGTAACCACCACAATTCAAGTTATTTCTTGTGGTGGTTCATCCTTAGATAGTAAATTTAGCTGCAGTCTGTGTAGCACGACAATTCGATTTAGTGGCATAGTTTGTAACAGTAGTGAATTTACCACTCACATCAGATACTTCCATTTGACCTGTTTAATTCTCACTTCTTTTTTTCAATGGAAAAATGGACTGAAAACTTTTCATCCAATTGTTTTTAAATGTAACGAATTAATTGCAGGTTACCTCAGTTGATCTCCACCGGCTTTTTCATGCCCTTGGTGCTGGAGCAATTGAAGATGTTAGGGTGCAACGGGATAAGGGTTTCGGGTTTGTGAGATACAGTACACATGCTGAAGCTGCTCTAGCTATACAGATAGGAAATGCTCGGATTCTCTCTGGCAAACCAATTAAGGTACTTTCTGCTTGATCAATTTTAATTCTGGATATAAAAGTCGTTGCTTGTTGAGCCTAAGTTGATACTCCTGACCAATTACCATTAAATTTAACTCAGAATTGGTTGGATGATATGATGTTACTGCTGCATATGAATAATATCTATGCCCATCACAGCATGTTGACTTTGTTATCTTAAGAAAATGAAAAGATTTTCTGTAGATATATATAGCTGTGGCATAACCATAAATTTTAAAATGATTGCAGTGCTCTTGGGGAAGTAAACCTACTCCACCAGGAACGAGCTCTACTCCACTTCCCCCACCAGCTGCGGCACATATGCCAGGTTTTTCAGCCACTGACCTTGCTGCATATGAAAGACAGATGGCATTGAGCAAAATGGCCCTAATGCATCCACAGGGTCAGCATGCACTTAAACAGGTAGGCATGGGTATGGGCGGTGCTGGAGCTAGTCAAGCCATCTATGATGGTGGGTACCAGAACATCGCGACAACCCAGCAGCTTATGTACTATCAGTAACAAGCGCCAATACAGTGGAAGGGAGTAATAAAGCTTAAGAGAAATGTAGGATGATGAATGTTCCTTTTCGATATTTATTTTTTCTTATCTATTGTAAGATTTGCTGTATGGATAGTGTTTGTGTGTATTTTCTTGTATTTTACGGATAGTGTTGGTTGGTGTGATTATTTCTTGCATTGTTCGGGCAAGATCATACTGTGAACGGTTAAATGATAGTAGGTTTCGTTATTGAATGTCATCCCTCCAACCATAATACTTGCTCTGTCTGATGTTTACCTCTATGAGAATTACCAGCTCCTTTTTTTATGGTACATAATTGCTTTTTTGGTAATTGCCCTTGTATTGCAAGTAAACTCATCAACGGTCGAGATTGTTTGCTACTCAACAAAATTTTGAAACCAAAAGATAGTTTTTGATTAAAACGATGCTATGACTAATTATAGGAAAAGTTGGTCGAACCCATGGTTGGGTTAGCAGATAAAATTGATTAGTAGTAAACAATAAGAATTATCATGATATTATAGGAGTAAAAAGAGAAAATCTATCATCTTAATTTCCAATGGTCCATGTATATAAAAATAAAAAAAAGAAAATTCCATATAATAAAACTTTTATTGGAATGGGTTGAGCTGTCTCTGTCTTGCTAGTGGGAGATAATGTTGACTGTTTGTTTATTTCTGTGACATTAGACTACACAGATACATTAACTTCTATTTTTATCATTTCATTTTCATACATCTTTCAAGCTCCCATGGACCCATAGTCCCACACCCACCCAAGTAGTATCTATCTCCTTTAAGAAAATGGTTTCCAAGAGAACCAATAATGAACCCATCAAATCAATGCAAACAAGTGAGAAACTGAGAAACAAAACAACCATTTCATGTAATTCTTGTACACTTTATTCTCTCTCTTTTTTTTTTTTTTTTTTCATTCTTCAGTAAATAACCTGGTTACAATTGCTTCCCAGTTCCCACCCAGAAACAATTTGTGGGCAATTGTACAAAATCTTGCTCAATCTTGCCGATAGTACTTGACATACATACATATATATATATATATATATAAAATATGATCATATCAAACTTGAATCTCTCATCAAAACATAATAATTAAGCTCTGGTGAGAGCAAGAATTCTTCTCCCTTTCGTTTTCTTTGTTTTTGATTAAAATTCTAAGCCAAAAAGCCATACAGCTCTCTCTCATATGTATATAATATTGCCTCGTATACATATACATATATAATATATGTTGATATATGTAAGATGGTGTTCGAGTAATTTATTGCTTCCAAAATGTTTTTAATTTATTAGTGATTCTAAATTGCAAGAATACCAGTTGAGAAGATTTGGTCTCTGGTATAAGGAGAGCTTGAAACGTCTGCAGATCTCGAAACGTCTGATCTGCATTGCTCTTTCCTCTCATCCATCATTATCTGCCTTGATCGACACTCTGTGCTACAAAACGCTTTCTCTCCCCTGAAAAAACAAACAAACAATCACCCAAATAATTAATCACTTGTGTCAAGTTAAAAAAGCAATCCAATTCAATAGAAAAAAAGTTGATGGGTAATATAATTTACCTGTACATGTATATGTCTTTTCCGTGTAGTTTTTTACTACACAAGTGACATGAACTGAGAAAATCTGAAGTTGGGTATGCAGAAAAATCATCCACAAATGTTCTTGTTTTAGGCGATTTTTTGTTGTTGTTGTGAAAACCATTCTTTTTTGTGTTGGTTTGATCAACTCCATCGTAATAGACCTTGGTCGAGGTTTTATTAGGTCCGGCATGGCAAGTCACATAAGTGTAATCTTCCAAGCTCTCCATCTCCTCAAAATCTCCTCCTCTGATACATCTCTCCCAGTTTTTACCGGAACTAACCGGAATCGGACTCGACCGATTCACACTCGAACTACAAACAGAAAACTTTGTCAAATTTTCACAGCCACCGCCGTGATCTAGTGCGGCGACAATACCCAACCCAACCCCACCAACATCATAATGTTTTAGACTTCTGGGTGACTGAATCTTCAACTCAAATGGACTTCTTGGGCTCGACCCAACGTCCAAAAACCCGGCACGGTTGCCGGAAACCAATAAAGCCGATAACTTGCTGATCATTGGACGGGGTCTCTTGCCCAACATGACTTATATAATAAGATATTATATAAGATTATGAGGAGATTGTTCACTGATCAAAAATGAAAAATCAGAGCTGAAAGAGAATTGAGAAAGGGAGAAGATTATATATATGTTGGTGGTGCTAGATATATATATAGATTTAGCTCTTTAATTTATTATGGAGATGGAGTGGGTGGGGTTGGGTGGACTTAGCCAGCCCACTGGTTTTTTTTTTTTTTTTTTTTTTGGTTTGGAATTTTATGGAGATGATTGCTATAATAAGAACCAACGTATCATTCAATAATTATATTCTATTATTATTGTGTTATTAAATTGGATTCTTATTTGATATTGTAATAGGTGGTTTGTGTAGTACATCGATTAATTATATTCTATTATTATTTGCTATTTAAATGGATTTTTATTTGATATTGTAAATTTGTAATAGGTGAGTTTTGTAATGTGTAGTACATCGACTTTAATAGAGTGGTCGTACAGTTTTCCTTCATTTTTGAGACACGATTCTACTCTTACACTTATTCGTTAAATTACAAAGCATAAGGAAACTTATCTTCGACAATGGGAATTGCATTATTGGTTGCTTTTGTGGCGGTTGATTGTATAGAGACTCTTTTCATTGTAGGTGTTAGAGCATCTCCAATGTAAATATATAATTTTGAGTTTCTAACTAGTGACACATCGGTATATATATTGAATATGGATTCGCTTTGTCAAAAATATTTAAGAAATACATATTCTCATCTCCAATGCAATTATCTAAAATCAAATATGTATCCATTTTTTACTGATGGTCTTAAAACATTTATTTCACTCCATCTCCTCTTTTATTTTAAATTAAATATGTATCCATTTTGACTAATCATTTATCTCATTCACTCCTCTTTTTTATTTTACAATTAAATGAGGTGTAATTTTATGGGTGGGAAAAAGTTAGAAATCCTATTTAGTATTTGTAAGAGAGTTTCCATAATTAGAAAGAACATCTCCAATGCAGCTGTGGATTGTTAAAAAATTAGATACCACATAGGACAAACAGAGATCGAGTACAATTATGCTTCTCTAATGCAGTCATCACTTCTCAATGTCAAGCTGAGGTGGCAAAAAAAAGGGTAGACACTATCAACATGACTATCCATTTTCACACAGTCTGTTGCATATCCATCTTGTTGTTGACTCAGCATATATTTAAAATCCCCAAAAAAAATCATATGCAAATTTTATTGAACCATTAAAAAACAATTAATAAGCAGGTGTCTTAACAGTGAAGCATTGGAGACCAATCTTTTAGTTGGGCGTCTATCATGTATATTTTTATGACACATAGAAAACATTTGCCTTAACATTGTTGTCATGTCAACAATTTTTTATCAGGCAATCCACACTTGCATTGGAGATGCTCTTAACTCCATATTCTCTGATTTTATTTTTGCCACATCACCTTCATATTAAAGTTAGATAATTGCATTAGTTATGGTTTTTCTAACTTTTTATCTATCTATCTTTTATGGCACTCAATTTTTTTCAAATGCATATTTGCTTTGGAGATACTCTTACATTCCGAATCGATTTCCAGTAGTGGGTATTATAATCCAAATTGTTTCATTAGGTCTCGACATATTACTGACTCGATTGGAATTAGGTTAAAAAATAGAATTAAGATTCTCTCCTTGGCTTGTTTTTTTTTTACTTTTCATAACACTAATGCTAGACAACCTAAAAATTTAGTCTAAATTTCAACCCAAATGATGTGGTAAGTGATTTTTTTCATTAACCACATCATCTCATATTATATGTAGTGATGACAACTCACTTGCCACGTCATTTAGGTTAAATTTTTAGGTTGTCTCCTTTTCATAATTCAATGACACCTAAGCAAAATACAAAATGCATGGTTAATATTGGTTCACTTTTTTCTCTCTCATGTAACTTGATATTTGAATTACATTTGAATAATAGAAAAGAAAAACAAGGACAAATGGGAGGATCCGGCTAAAAAAAATTAATAATAGAGGAGTTGATATTTTTCTAAAGTGTCGTTTTCTAATGATTGAGACTTATTGGTCTTGGGATTTGGCCTACCTATGGCCACCGCTGTTAAAAAAAAGATTCCATCACCATCACTGTTTTGGGGGTACGTGGCAAATATCTATTGCAAATTGCCTAATCAATTATTACTGAAACCACTCAGGTCTCAGCCGGAGAGCCCACTGGAAAAATAGAGGGGCCCATCTTTTTTGGCTTTAGATTGTGATGTGGTTTGCATTGGGCCCCCTGTTCCCTCTTCAAAACTCTATTTTGCGGAGAAAATCTTGTATGCACCCGGTGCAATGCACCCTAGCTAATAGATGTATGATACATGGTATAGATTGTGCCACATGGTACATATCCATTGTTGGTGTGCCACGTGGCATACATCCATTGACTAGGTTGCATTGCACCGAGTGCATGGAAGATTTTCTCCTATTTTGTGATATTACTTTTTGGAAATTTTGTAACTCGCCCACAGTTTCATGTTTTCATCTTTTTGGTTTCTTTTGTTTCTAATTTTCATCCCCACTTTTATGTATTCTCTCTTTGTGTACTTGTGTGTATATCGATATTAGCAAAAGTTGATTAATGATGTTTTTTTAATTTATATATCTATATTTTAACTTTTAAGTATCTATAAATTTTTTAACATGTTAAACTATGTTTAAAAGTAACATTAAATCAAATGATCGATCGTTTTCATTTTATTTTCTTAGAAAAATTGTGAAAAAAATTGTTAAAAAATCGGTCATTTTCATTTTATTTTCTTAGAAAAAAAACAAATGATGGGTTGTTTGAGGTCCTACACTCCTAGTATAGAGTATAGACCAAAGAAATTTAAAGGAGTTTCGATTTTCAAAATTGTACATTTTTTATTTTTCTTTCCTTTTTCTTTTGCTTTTCAAAGGAAATGCTTTTTTATTTTATTTTTTATGATGATGAGATGGGACCTTTTTGAAAAAAAGAAAAAGGAAAGCTGAAAACCGGTGATTAAGGTAAATAGTGAAGGGCATAACAGTAATATAAAAAGTTATAAATAACGGGACGGAGACGTCCACTGAATGATGATGGTGACGTGATGGGACCCACCCGAAAAGGACCTTTAAAAACGGGCTACCGGGAGATCGGGTAACAAATCTACCAAAAGCAAAACCCTTCACTTCACACGTGTGGTTTGGTTGCGTATGAAGCTATTGTTGATTCATGACACGTGAACTGCTAGTCTTCTACTTAAACTTCTGGCTGAGTCGACTCATTGACATGGACAGGTGAGTCATTTAGTGCCCTAGTGCCTAGGTTTTCAGGATGATGTTGATGATAGACTTTTACAAAACAAAAAATAAATTAACATTTTTTTTAATACGTGTCACGACGTTGACGCACCCTTCAATGAATTTATATTTATATTTTATTTTATTTATTTATTTACCGAAAGCGAAATAGCTTTTGTCTTTTAAGAGGTTTGATTTTGTCAATTGATAATCATATTTACCCACCATAAATAAATAAATAATAATTACACTTGTAAAAAAGTTTCCGTCTGAATTTGTCAATTACTATTAAATAATAATTACAATGTGTTAAATTTTGAGAATAATCGATAATGTTAATGAGCACTTTGTGAGTGGTAATGGAGGATCAACAACAAGGGAATCAAATTCATTTTTATATAATCTTTTTAGAATTTTTTTTGGCATCCCCCAAAAGACTCTTTTAAATTTTGATACGGAAAATCAGATCTTTTACACAACAACAAATAATTTCAGCACTGAATAATGAATATTTCACTTTCCAGAGAAATAAATATCTTTAATAGAGATTGGGTCCATATTATGGGTCTCTTTGGGCTTCAATTAACATAATATTTAGGCCCAACTTTTTCCGATTTATATCTATCCAACAATCTGGGTTTTATTGGGCCCAAATAATTTTCCTTTAATTATATATTTAATTTATTAAATAAAAACAGATAAATCAAATGAGGATGAAGTTGAATTCATAATAATAAGTCAAATCAACCACCACAAACCTCATATTTTACATGAAATACATCATTACATGCTTTAATTATTTATTTTCTTTCTCATGAGCAGTCTTTATAAAAGGCCAATAGGTTTTTTCCATTTTAATTATATAAAAGAATGGAATGTTTGACCAATATATATATATATATATATATATATATATAAATATATATATAATAATTTGAGATATTGGAGATGAATTAAAAGACAAGAAGTAGATGTTGGATGATGTTGAAAAAGCGGTAGATCGATAATCTTCAACCTCGAAAATTATCGCTCCGTCCCTAATAGCTGGTGTAACATGTTTGTATTGAATTTATAAAAAAATTTAATTAATGCTTGATATTAATTATTAAATGGAGTTTTTCTCAAATAAATATACATGATAAGCTAGGATTTAATATATAATCAAATTGAATCATAACGTTTTCAAAGTTGGTTAAAATTTAATTACTTTAAGATTTCCAATAAAACAATTATCTTGAAAAGATTGAATTTCGGATAACAAAAATATGAAATTAGAATTATAATAAATATAAACTTCTGGATAATTGTATTCTGATTCAAATATGATATTTTTACCAGAATTAGAATAAATATAAATTTTTGGATAATTGAAATCTGATTCAAATATGACTGTTTGCATATTAAATGTATCTGCAAAATCTTATCTTTCAACTAATCTTATTTATCTTAATCTTTATCTTCCACACTAATACACTATAAATAACTCGCTCGATCAACAAGTTTTCTGAACGCATACAACTATGAAGACCACCAAATTTATTCTATACGCTCTCTCTTTGTGTTTTCTCTTCCAAGCATTGACTGCTTCTGAAGTTTCTCGTGATGACAGAGCCATCACCATTGACGGCAAGCGTCGTGTTTTGCTCTCTGGCTCCATCCATTACCCTAGAAGCACCCCAGATGTAACGTTTTGTTTTGTTTTGTTTTGTTTTGATTTGATTAATGTAATTTAGATTATAATTGATTAATGTTAAATATTTTTGATTGACAGATGTGGCCAGACCTTTTGAGGAAATCAAAGGAAGGTGGCTTGAATACAATTGAGACTTACGTTTTCTGGAATGCACATGAACCGTCACGTCGTCAATATGACTTTAACGGCAATCTAGATCTTGTGAGGTTTATCAAAAGCATTAAAGACGAAGGATTGTATGCCGTTCTTCGTATCGGACCATATGTTTGTGCTGAATGGAACTATGGGTAATTTTTTAAATTATTTTTTAAAGTACTACACGTAAATTTTGATACCCATCTTATCTAATCTGTTTCTAATATTTGATTAGAGGATTTCCTGTATGGTTGCACAACATGCCCGGTGTCGAATTTCGGACGGCCAACTCTGTGTTTATGGTACACCAAAACACCTTTTGATTTCTCTGATTGATCCTAGTCATATACTTGATTGATTTTGTGACATATAATTTGTATTTATTTTTTAACCAGAATGAGATGCAAAATTTCACAACATTGATAGTGGATATGATGAGGAAGGAGAAACTGTTTGCATCACAAGGAGGTCCTATAATATTAGCACAGATAGAGAATGAATATGGAAACGTGATGTCTAAATATGGAGATGCTGGAAAAGCTTATGTGGATTGGTGTGCAAACTTGGCCGATTCCTATCAAATTGGAATTCCATGGCTCATGTGCCAGCAGAGTGATGCTCCGCCGCCAATGGTGTTAAAATTAATTTTATTTATATCTAACATTTTTGTTTTCATTTTTAACACATTTCTGTTCTTTGATTTTTATTTATTTATTTATTTATTATTATTGTCAGATTAATACATGCAATGGTTGGTATTGTGATAATTTTACACCCACAAATCCCAACACTCCTAAAATGTGGACTGAAAATTGGACCGGCTGGTGAGTTTTTCTTTTTATTTTATTTTTAATTTTTAAATGGGTAATTGAGACAGATTTATGTGTAATTTGAGTGTGTTTTTAATTAATTTATTTTTTTGGGGCTTAAAAATTGAAGGTTTAGGAGCTGGGGAGGTGCAATTCCACACAGGACAGCTGAAGATGTTGCTTTTGCTGTTGCAAGATTTTTCCAGACTGGAGGCACATTCCAAAATTATTACATGGTTAGTACATGTTATCAAATTATTGATAGATCGAATTAACTATAACTAAATTAATATTAAATTAAAATCTGTTTGCTAATTCAAACTTTGATTTATATTATTTCCAGTATCATGGTGGTACTAATTTCGGAAGAACTTCTGGTGGTCCATATCTCACCACTTCCTACGACTATGATGCACCCCTTGATGAATATGGTAAATTTAATAAATAATTCTTTTCACTTTTTATTTTTTTTAATAAACTTTCAATATTACATCAAATTATTTAACTAATTTTGACAATTTTTTAACAGGAAATCTGAATCAACCAAAGTGGGGACATTTGAAGGAACTCCATAAAGTCTTGATCAAGATGGAGAAGACTCTCACCCATGGCAACATCTCCAACGTCGACTTTGGAAACTCTGTCACTGTAAGACATACAAATCTTCACCAAAAAGTTTTCTGTTTAGTTTTTTAGTCGTTGAATTTTGTTTTAATGATGTTTATGTGAATTAGGCCACCATTTATGCAACTGAGGAAGGTTCAGGCTGCTTTTTTGGTAATGCAAACACAACAACAGATGCTACAATCACTTTCCATGGAAGTGAATATGTTGTTCCTGCATGGTCTGTTTCTATTCTTCCTGATTGCAAAAACGAAGAATACAACACTGCCAAGGTCAATGCTCAAACTTCATTGATGGTTAAAAAATCCAACGAAGCTGAGGAAGAACCAGCTTCTCTCAAATGGGTTTGGAGGCCTGAGATCATCGATGGCCCTGTCCTTGAAGGAAAAGGAAAATTCGCCGCTAGTAAATTGATTGACCAGAAACAAATCAATGATGAAAGTGACTATCTTTGGTACATGACAAGGTAATTATCAATAATTCTTCACTTGAATCACTTTTTTTTTTTTCGTTACCATCCATGTGTATGGTTTTATTGATTGTTGTTTTACATTGTGGGTAGCGTGAACCTGAACGATGATGATCCAATCTGGAGTGATAACATGACATTGCATGTTAATGGAAGTGGTCATGTTCTTCACGCCTATGTCAATGGAGAATATCTTGATTCAGAATGGGCCACTTATGGCATTTTCAACTACAAGTTTGAGAAACAAGTGAAGTTGAAACCAGGACCAAACCAGATAGCTCTGCTTAGTGCAACAGTGGGTCTACAAAATTACGGTCCAATGTTTGACCTGGTCCAATCTGGAATTCCAGGACCAGTTGAAATTGTCGGAAGAAAAGGAGACGAGAGAGTAATTAAAGATTTGTCAGCTCACAAATGGTCCTACAAAGTCGGTTTGCGTGGCTTGGATGACAAGCTTTCCAATTCAGATTCTGATAACCTGACCAATTGGTTATCAGAAGAGCTCCCAAGTAACAGGAGGATGACATGGTACAAGACAACATTCAAAGCTCCACTTGGAAGTGACTCTGTTGTGTTGGATTTGCTTGGCATGGGAAAAGGTTTCGCTTGGGTCAATGGTCACAACATTGGTCGATACTGGCCAAGCTACATGGCTCAGGAAGATGGCTGCATCACCGAAACTTGCGATTACCGCGGCTCGTATGACAACAACAAGTGCCTCACCGGTTGTGGTGAGCCTTCTCAGAGATACTATCACGTCCCTCGTTCGTTCATGGATAAAGATGTCAACACATTGGTTTTGCTTGAAGAATTCGGTGGCAATCCATCACGGGTGAGTTTCAAGACTGTCGCTGTGGGAACTGCTTGTGGACATACCTATGAGAAGAAGACTTTGGAACTTTCATGTCAAGGAAAGCCAATTGCCGGTGTTTTATTTGCTAGCTTTGGTGATCCACAAGGCTCTTGTGGGTCTTTCACTAAAGGTACCTGTGATGCTGAAGAGGATGTCTTGCCTATAATTCAGAAGGTAAAATCTGTCTTGGATTTTGTTTAAATTCCATTGATTTTTTTTTTCTTCTTCTTAGTTTTCTATATAATGTTAAAGAAATTAATAATTTGTTTATATGTATTTGAACAGGAATGTGTTGGCAAGGATTCGTGTTCGGTTGAAGTTACCCAAGAGAAGCTTGGAAAAACGACTTGTGGAAATATTATCAAGAGGCTTGCCGTGGAGGCTGTTTGCTAGGGAATAGACCGTTAAGATTCTTAGGATTTTTTTTCTTAATTTTGATTTAGAGTCCCTTAAATTCAGGGAGCTTTCAGTTTGCTTTGTAAATTTTTTAATTTTTAAATAAAGTAAAAGTTCTTTTAATATATCTTCTCTGGCAGTTTATTATTTTCAAAGTTTCTGACCATAGCTGTTTATTTAATCAAATGACAGTTTTGCTCTGGATTGAAACGGTTATTAAAAATATATTTTTAGTGAATTTCATACCGATTGAAGTGAAGTTTGGTTTTGGATTTAGTAAAAGATCGAGAAAATGATTATGAAAATAAAGGAAAAATATAATATTAGAATTTGAATAAATGTAAATTACAAAGTGGGCAGAAAATTAAAGTGTTGTTAGAAAACTTTTGAAAAAAAGAAGATCCGAAGACAATTGAGTCATGCTTTGTGTTCTTTTTGTCCTTGTTGGATGCGCTTGGAAGAGTAGAGATTGTGTGCATGGTTGTTTTTGGTTTTTATCCGGAGTTTAATAAAGTTTTTTTCTTTATATATATATATATTATATATGAGTATGTCTCTCATGCGGGATCCCTTATTTTAATTTCGGTAAGGACCATAATGAAAATACATCGATTTTAATGAATTTTAATCTGAAATTTTTTGTGGATGATGAGTTTATTGAAATCTACCTATGAACAAAATTTGAGAATTTTTCAAATATTAAAACTATTTTTCTTGAATTTTCCTATATTTCGCATATTTTCCGATGTCTTCATATTTAACAAAATTTGGATAAATAGTTCTAGTGATCGGAAAATTCTCAAATTTTGTTCATAGGTAGATTTCAATGAACTCATCATCCACAAAAAATTTCAGATTAAAATTCATTAAAATCAATGTGTTTTCATCATGGTCCTTACCAAAATTAAAATAAGGGACCCCTCATGAGAGACTCACTATATATATATATATATATTGGATACTTGTATTCTGATTCAAATATTTATTGGAAAATTGTATGCCAATTCAAATATGTTGAATTGGGATTGAAATCCTTCATATTAAATATAGGGTGATTATGAACTTAATCCCTAAAGTTTGGCGAAATATAGAAATTTTAAATATGTTTATTATTATTAATATTTTCATAATCATGAATCACGTACTTTTCATAAATATATCAAATTGGTCCCTATAACTATTCATTTATCTAGCAAATGAAGTAAAAGAAAAGATATAATATCGATTTTGCCCTTGCATGTCGTGTGACTGGCTCAAATTTTGCCCTTTAAGAATTCCGGGAAGGCGGGAATTTGCCAGGGTTGGTTAAATCTTAAATTGTAGGCCTATAAAATTTTATCATGTGTCACTAGACCTGGCAAGGTTCCGGTTCGAACCGTGGAATCGAAACCAAAACCTGAACCGGAGGAGGCCGGTTTCGGTTCCGGTTCCGGTTCTAAGGTTTGAGGAACCGGAATGGAACCGGCGGTTCCGGTTCCGGTTATACCAATTTCTTCTCAATTCTCTCTATTCTTTAATTCTAATTTCTCTCCAACACTCTCAACTCTCAAGTCTCTCAATCTCCAAGTCTCCAAGTCTCCAAGTTTCCAAAGTTTTTAATATTTATTTCATTTTGTAATTGTTGTATTTGAAATTAATTTTATTTGCAATTTGCAATTTATTTTATTTACAATTTATTTTATTTCGAATTTATTTTATCTCCAATTTATTTTATTTGCAATTTATTTTATTTCCAATATATTTTATTTTCAATTTATTTTATTTGCAATTTATTTTATTTCCAATATATTTTATTTTCAATTAATTTTATTTCCAATTTATTTTATTTGCAATTAATCTTATTTCCAATTTATTTAATTTCCAATTAGTCAATTACTAAGTTTCCAATTTTATTTTCATTTATTTGCAATAACTAGTTTACTACTTTTGTACTTTACTACATAGTACCTACTATTCTACTAATAGTCTAATACTATTATTCTTCTAAGTTCTAAGTTCTAAGTTTCTAATTCTCTCCCAAATTTATTTTTAAATGGAAAGTGGAAGTGAAAATGGAAGGGGTCACGGCCGTGACAGTCCTAGACGTTCGATTTCGATGAAAGGTAAGGGTGCTATGATTGATAATTTCAATCATAACAACCCTACCTATCACGAATATCTGCAACGTCAGGCCTATGCTGAAGACTTAGGCCTAAACTGTCCTACTCCCCCTCTAATAATTTCTGAACCCGATCCCAATGACACCACCCCCAATTTGACAAGCCAGTCATAAAATATGCATGATATTGATACACCTCCGGATTTTGATTATGATCCACCGGAAGTGGAACTACAAGATGAGGAAGATCTGATACAGAAGCGGAACAAATCTGATATCTTCGCCAAACATATGAAGAAAGTTAGGAAAGAAGATGGAAACTATGTAGTGGCTTGCAATTACTGCACCAAAACATATAAGTGGAGCAAATCCGGAGGATATGGCACTTATTGGAAGCATATTGAAACCAAACATCCAGACGCAATGACCAGAACAAGGTCACAATCACAAATTCCCAGGTACGCTACTCCTAACCAACAATTATTTCGTTATACTGATGAACAAAATAGAAGAATTAGCTAGGATGGTAGCAGTAGAACACTTATCATTTAGTTTTGGTGAAATGGTTGGTTTTGTTAACTATTGTCGACGAGCATTAAACCCTGCTGCATGCCGTGTCCCTAGATCCACGCTCACACAAACACTTGAAAAGATTTATTCGAGAGAAAAAAAAAAAAGTTAGAAAAATATTTTGAAAAATATAATGGTCGTGTTACCATATGTGCCGATATATGGACTGACCATTGGCAATCGCATTCATACTTGGGTGTCACTTGCCATTATATGAATAATGCATAGACTATCCAAAAAAGAATTCTTGCCTTTAGAGTTTTTGATGATGCACACACTGCTCAGAATATTTATAGACAGCTTAGAATTATTTTTTCAGAGTATAATATTGAAAACAAAATTTTTGCAATTGGTTTTAATAATGCTTCTGCCAATACCGCTACTATTCCATCTTTAATTGATTTATGCAAACCCTTTCTTGGTGGTACATTTTTTCATCAAAGGTGTGTATGCCATGTTTTAAATATATGTGTTCAAAAAGGATTAGAAACTCTTGGAGATTTTATTCTACCTATTAGAAAAGCCCTAATGTTTTTATGGAGACATTCTTTTACAATGAAAGCATGGGCAAGATATTGTAAACAAAATAGTAGACGTGTTGTTAAATTTGCTCGTGATGTTCCAACACGTTGGAATTCTACTTATAAAATGCTTGCTCAAAGTTATGAGTATAGGGATTTATTAGTTTCTTTTATTCAATTTCATATTCCTACCATTGAACTTTTTGAAACTCATTGGGATGCTTGTTACAATGTTTTCAATTTGTTAAAAGTTTTTAATAATGCTACAAAAAATTTATCTAGTATTTATTTTCCTACAACACATTTATTTATTATTGAGAGTATTAATATTGCTGGTGCATTTTTTTATTATGAATCTGACCCAGCAATAGCGGAAGCCGTTAGTGCTATGAAGGCAAAATGGTTAAATTATTATGAGGAGTTTCCAAATATTTATTTGATTGCTATGGTTTTTGATCCACGTTGTAAATTACAATCTTTGTCTTATTATCTAGGAGGTTATTATGGCAAAGAAGGTTTAAATATTGAATATGATGTTGATGCGTGTTGTGATAGAGTTAAGAAATTATTGTATAGTTTATATGATGAATATGCTACATTGTATGGATCCTCACTGAACTTAGATGTTACACGAACACAAACTGCATCTCAGCCTCCATCATCCTCCTCTGGATTTTTGAATTTAGGGTATAGTATGTTATAAAAAAAAACCAAAAAACCAAAAAACCAAGATGTTCTTCATCAAGCTCCGGTTCGTATTCCGAGCTTGAATCTTATCTAGCTTCTTCTTATGAGTTTACAGAAGCATTTGATATTTTAAAATATTGGAATGAAGCTACAATGTACTATCCAATCATGGCTATGATAGCCAAAAATATTTTTTCAACACCAATTTCTACTGTGGTGGTGGAACAAGAGTTCAGCGCCGGGGGGAATATCCTAGATGAAAGACGTTCGTGCTTGACAGCGAAAGCACTTCAGATATAGGTTTGTGTTGATGATTGGATAAAGGCGGAAAACAGACAACAAGAAATAGATCAGGAGCCAACATACGATTTCTTTAAAGATGACGAACCTAAAGGCTCTGGAGCAGTGGAGCCGGAATAGCAAACCTATAATAAAAATTAGTCCATGACTCCACGTCATCACCAAACCTGTAATAAAAGGTAAGAGAACTACGTGGCCTTTGATTCCTCTAAACCCCCCCAAGAAGATACGTAGGCAACTTAATTGTGGAAAAAATTAAGTGCAAGGCTAATAAGTTTACATATTGTTTTTTTTTTGTTTTTTTTTTTAATTTAATTTTGTAATTTGTCATTTATTTATTTTATGTTATTTTTAAAATTTGGGTGACTCAATTTCCAAATACCCAATGAAATGTAAATTGTAATTTGTCATTTTGTTTAGTTTTATTTTAATTTAATTTAATTTTGTAATTTGTAATTTGTTTATTTTATTCAAATAATAACCCAATGAATTTAATTTAATTTTGTAATTTGTCATTTATATATTTTATTTTATTCAATTACAATTTACAACTTATAAGTTACAAGTTGTCAAGTTAGAACTTAGAAGTCTTTTTTTTTGTTTGTTTAATTAAAAAAAATAAAAAATAAAAAATATAAAAAAAATTAAAAATTAAAAAAAAAAGGTTCAAAACCATCGGTTCCTATGGAAACGGAACCGGCATATAGCGGTTCCGGTTCCGGTTCCACCAAACCATGGAACCGGAACTGTGCCAGGTCTGTTGACACCATGCATATTTAAAATAATATTTTATAAATTAAACTAGGTTCTTTGTGAAGTAAGCCATGGAAACTCCAAAGCCAGAAGAAACTGTATCGACTCTAATAGATCTTGAGGTAGGTTCATTTCTAGTTATTTATTGATTTTTATTTCTTTAATCTCAAAACACGACGATTTGGGTTATGCACTCAAGGCGTTCGATAAAATTCCCCAACCAAAAGAATTCATTTACAATACAGTTATGAGAGGCTATTTCTTGAGATGGATGTGTGTTCTAGTAAGTCTGATGGGGGCTTGATCTGCTAAAGGTTTGAATGGCTTTGGTTTTTTTTATTTTATTTGTAATTATGTATTAATTTATTAAATTTATTTTATTTGTGTCAACTATAAATATTTAATTGTTTTTTATTTTCTATTTTTTTTTGACACGTGGCATATTCCTTATTGAAAGACAAAAACACCCTTAGAACCGTCAAGTTTAATTAACGGTTGACTAACAGAAGGATCTAATTGATGTATTTATGAAAATTTAGGAATTGAACCACAGACACTAAAAATGATTCAAATCATTTGTTAAAAAATGGTGTCTCAATTTGTGTTTAACCAATAAATTGGACTATATATATGTTTTTTTTTTTTAAAATAATTAAATATAAATGATTGTGTACACAAATCTTCACCCTTTGACATTTGACTAACCCCGTCATTTGAGGAAATTAAGTCTATTATTTCTTCACCAACTTTTCATTTTCATATACAACAACACAACATACATTTTTTTTTTTTCTTGTACATATATCTAGGAGGACCCGATATCCCTCCCACGTGACATTATTTTATTGATTATTTGACCCAATTCACTTGGAAATTAATTGATGTTTGATAGACAATATGTAATACTTATACATGCATGCATGGTTTGTCTATAAAACCAAAAGCAACCTTACAATTTCCTCATATTACCTGGACTTTCTTAAGCTTTCTTAAAACCACTTTTAACCATCAATAATTTACTACAAATCAATCAAGATTCAAGGCATAATATGTATACATATTCTCTAATTACTTTTACTTTTGTTTGTTTGTCTGTTTGTTTTAGACTTTTAGTCCAAATGATAATTTGACTTTCGCCTAATTACATATGTAGTATTAATGTACCTGCTTTGCTTAACTTAATTAAGCCAAATGTTTTGACCCACATATATATATCCTAATTATATTACTTTTATTTTGACCTATTTCATTCCAAGAATAGCATCCAATGTGTTGCACGATATATATATATATATATATATAATACCTCTTGTTGAGTTGTCAAGCATGATTTTTCTTGCACAAATTTCGTAATATTTATTTCTGTTCCATTTTTAGCAATAAACATGATATATGTGGACCTATATATCACCTATATACTATATATAAAGACAAAACATTACAGAGGTAGAGAAAGTAATTAATTAATATTAATTGTAACCTTGTAGGGTTGATATTACAATTCCTTAACATGATCATCAAACGTTAAGCTTGTACAATCTATAAGACTATAATAAATGATATCATAATGTGTTTACTTCTTTTATATATACACTATAACAGGAGTTTCACTTCACATTCATCAAATTGACAAAGTTTGGAAGGACATGACAAATTATTTAATAGAAAAATATAAATATAAATATATATATAAAAAATTAAATTATAGTTTTTTTTTTTTTTTTTAAAGAAAGAATATCCCAACATGACTTCGCCACTAGTAGTCATGCATCACTGAATTAGTTGAAGATAAAAGTCACAAAGCAAAACAATATGATCGATAACAAGGTGAAACGATTAATTAATAGATCAACGTACAGTAGAAAATAATCGGTGTTTAGAGATTGATTTGATATATATATATATATATATATATATCATAGATGTCAATATGAGGTTTTCCTTTTGCTTAATTGGTATAAATTCAAAATTGTACTCTCCGTTCACTCTAACTCAATTAAACGGACATTCCCTAAATATCGTTAACGTAAGTTGAAATAAAAAACCACATTAAGCTAGTGTTGCAAATTAATTAAAATAAAAATGATTTGAAATTTAAAAAATTGAATGAAAAATCTGAACTGCATGGACGAAAGCTTGCTATAATTGACATTACGAAAAATGTTAGGGATTAAATTTATAATCTCCCTTAAATATATCTACAAAATCTTATCTTCCCAAGTAAATATAATTCCAACAACAATAAAGATACCGTATTATAGCTAATCCCTTTTTTTAAGTTATCTGATTTATCTTAAACTATATCTTCCGCACTATAAATAACTCGCTCAATCAACAAGTTTTCTTCATTGCTCTAACTGGTTGAACACACAAAACTATGAAGACCAACAAATTTATTCTATACGCTCTCTCTTTATGTTTTCTCTTCCAAGCATCGACTGCTTGTGAAGTTTCTCGTGATGACAGAGCCATCACCATTGACGGCAAGCGTCGTGTTTTGCTCTCTGGCTCCATCCATTACCCTAGAAGCACCCCAGATGTAACGTTTTGTTTTGTTTCGTTTTGATTAGATTAATGTAATTTTATAGATTATAATTGATTAATGTTAAATATTTTTGATTGACAGATGTGGCCAGACCTTTTGAGGAAATCAAAGGAAGGTGGCTTGAATACAATTGAGACTTACGTTTTCTGGAATGCACATGAACCGTCACGTCGTCAATATGACTTTAACGGCAATCTCGATCTTGTGAGGTTTATCAAAAGCATTAAAGACGAAGGATTGTATGCCATTCTTCGTATCGGACCATATGTTTGTGCTGAATGGAACTATGGGTAATTTTTTTTTAAAATTTTTTTTCAAGTACTACACGTAAATTTTGATGCCCATCTTAATCTAATCTTTTTCCAATATTTTATTAGAGGATTTCCTGTATGGTTGCACAACATGCCCGGTGTCGAGTTTCGGACGGCCAACTCTGTGTTTATGGTACACCAAAATACCTTTTGATTTCTCTGATTGATCCTAGTCATATACTTGATTGATTTTGTGACATATAATTTATATTACCAGAATGAGATGCAAAATTTCACAACATTGATAGTGGATATGATGAGGAAGGAGAAACTGTTTGCATCACAAGGAGGTCCTATAATATTAGCACAGATAGAGAATGAATATGGAAACGTGATGTCTAAATATGGAGATGCTGGAAAAGTTTATGTGGATTGGTGTGCAAACTTGGCCGATTCCTATCAAATTGGAATTCCATGGCTCATGTGCCAGCAGAGTGATGCTCCGCCGCCAATGGTATTACAATTTTATTTATATCTAACATTTTTGTTTTCATTTTTAACACATTTCTGTTCTTTGATTTTTATTTATTTATTTATTTATTATTATTGTCAGATTAATACATGCAATGGTTGGTATTGTGATAATTTTACACCTACAAATCCCAACACTCCTAAAATGTGGACTGAAAATTGGACCGGCTGGTGAGTTTTTCTTTTTATTTTATTTTTAATTTTTTAAATGGCTAATTGAGACAGATTTATGTGTAATTTGAGTGTGTTTTTAATTAATTTATTTTTTTGGGGGTTAAAAATTGAAGGTTTAAGAGCTGGGGAGGTGCAATTCCACACAGGACAGCTGAAGATGTTGCTTTTGCTGTTGCAAGATTTTTCCAGACTGGAGGCACGTTCCAAAATTATTACATGGTTAGTACATGTTATCAAATTATTGATAGATCGAATTAAACTATAACTAAATTAATCTTAAATAAAATCTGTTTACTGATTGAAACTTTGGTTTTATATTATTTCCAGTATCATGGCGGTACTAATTTCGGAAGAACTTCTGGTGGTCCATATCTCACCACTTCCTACGACTATGATGCACCCCTTGATGAATATGGTAAATTTAATAAATAATTCTTTTCACTTATTTATTTATTTATTTATATAAACTTTCAATATTACATCAAATTATTTAACTAATTTTGACAATTTTTTAACAGGAAATCTGAATCAACCAAAGTGGGGACATTTGAAGGAACTCCATAAAGTCTTGATCAAGATGGAGAAGACTCTCACTCATGGCAACATCTCCAATGTCGACTTTGGAAACTCTGTCACTGTAAGACATACAAATCTTCACCAGAAAGTTTTCTGTTTAGTTTTTTAGTTGTTGAATTTTGTTTTAATGATGTTTATTTGAATTAGGCCACCATATATGCAACCGAGAAAGGTTCAGGCTGCTTTTTTGGTAATGCAAACACAACAACAGATGCTACAATCACTTTCCAAGGAAGTGAATATGTTGTACCTGCATGGTCTGTTTCTATTCTTCCTGGTTGCAAAAACGAAGAATACAACACTGCCAAGGTCAATGCTCAAACTTCATTGATGGTTAAGAAATCCAACGAAGCGGCTTCTCTCAAATGGGTTTGGAGGCCTGAGATCATCAATGGCCCTGTTCTTGAAGGAAAAGGAAAATTCGCCGCTAGTAAATTGATTGACCAGAAACAAATCAATGATGAAAGTGACTATCTTTGGTACATGACAAGGTAATTATCAATAATTCTTCACTTGAATCACTTTGTTTTTTTTTTTTTTTTTTTTTCGTAACCATCCATGGGTTTGGTTTTATTGATTGTTGTTTTACATTGTGGACATGCAGCGTGAACCTAAACGATGATGATCCAATCTGGAGTGATAACATGACATTGCGTGTTAATGGAAGTGGTCATGTTCTTCACGCGTATGTCAATGGAGAATATCTTGATTCAGAATGGGCCACTTATGGCATTTTCAACTACAAGTTTGAGAAACAAGTGAAGTTGAAACCAGGATCAAACCAGATAACTCTGCTTAGTGCAACAGTTGGTCTACAAAATTATGGTCCAATGTTTGATCTGGTCCAATCTGGAATTCCAGGACCAGTTGAAATTGTCGGAAGAAAAGGAGACGAGAGAGTAGTTAAAGATTTATCAGCTCACAAATGGTCCTACAAAGTGGGTTTACGTGGCTTGGAAGACAAGCTTTCTAATTCAGATTCTGATAACCAGACCAATTGGTTGTCTAAAGGGCTCCCAAGTAACAGGAGGATGACATGGTACAAGACAACATTCAAAGCCTTACTTGGAACTGATACGGTCGTGTTGGATTTGCTTGGCATGGGAAAAGGTTTCGCTTGGGTCAATGGTCACAACATTGGTCGATATTGGCCAAGCTACATGGCTCAGGAAGATGGCTGCATCACTGGAGCTTGCGATTATCGCGGCTCGTATGACAACAACAAGTGCCTTACTGGCTGTGGTGAGCCTTCTCAGAGATACTATCATGTTCCTCGTTCGTTCATGGATAAAGACGTCAACACTTTGGTTTTGTTGGAAGAATTCGGTGGAAACCCGTCGCATGTGAGTTTTAAGACTGTCGCTGTGGGAACTGCTTGTGGAAATGCTTTTGAGAAGAAGACATTGGAACTTTCGTGTCAAGGAAAGCCGATTGCTGGCGTTTTGTTTGCTAGCTTTGGTGATCCTCAAGGCTCTTGTGGATCTTTTACTAAAGGTACTTGTGATGCCAAAGAGGATGTCTTGCCAATTCTTCAAAAGGTAAAATCTGTCTTATTTCATTTTTTTTATAATTAATTTCTTTGTTTTTCAATTTAATTGTGAAGAAATGATTAATTTGTTTTGCTTATTTATGTTTGAACAGGAATGTGTTGGTAAGGATTCATGTTCGATTGAAGTTACCGAAGAAAAGCTTGGAAAAACGACATGTGGAGATATCGTCAAGAGGCTTGCTGTGGAGGCAGTTTGCTAGGGGATGGACTTTTAGATTCTTAGGATTTTTTTTCTCTCTCTTATTTTCTTAGGCTTAATTCAGTTATAAATAATTTATGGAAGTCTTTTTTTTATTATTGATTTAATTAAACTCCCTTAAATTTAGGGATCTATTAGTTTGCTTTGTAAAATTTATAATTAATGAATAAAGTAAAGGTTTTCCAAAATTTCCATACGATTTTCTTGTAGTTTCGAATGCAAATGATATTTATATAACTAGTTACAAAAATTTCCTTCTTTACAAACTTGACAAAATCAACCGCACAAAACATAACAAGAACTTCTTTTCTTTGTCCAAAATTATTACATGGTTAGTACATGTTATCAAATTATTGATCGAATTAACTATAACTAAATTAATCTTAAATTAAAATCTGTTTGCTAATTGAAAGTTTGATTTATATTATTTCCAGTATCATGGTGGTACTAATTTCAGAAGAACATCTGGTGGCCCATATCTCACCACTTCCTATAACTATGATGCACCCCTAGATGAATATGGTAAATTTAATAAATAATTATTTTCACTTTTTCATTAACTCTCAATATTATATCAAGTTTTTTATTTTTTTGACAGAGAAACAAACAAAGCAAACAAAGAAATTAAAGAAGAACAGGGCAATCGCCCACAATGACGTTATCGAAACCAGGCGGCATCTCTTCCAACCACACCATATCAGACTCGACAGATAACCCCATCCTGGCAAGCCCATGAGCAGCTCCATTGGAAGACCTTGGAGCAAAACTAACTACACAACCAGGAGAGGCAGCAACAAGCTGCTTAATATCCTTTATAATAATCCCAATTTCGGAACAGGGAATATCAGAAGAAGAGATGAGCTTAACCACCACTTGCGCATCCGACTCCACCATACAAGGAGCAAGACCAACCTCGCTGGCAAGTAACAAACCTCTTTTAATAGCTAACGCTTCAGCAATGGGCACCGAAAGACCAGCTGGGAAAAGTTGAGCACTAGAGGCCATAACATTGCCAGCTGAGTTGCGAATAATGATGCCAATACCCACTCTGCCACCACCCACATCCAAAGCCGCATCAGTATTTATTTTGTAGGAGCCATCCACCGGCGCTTGCCACTTGACTAAACTGCTACTTCGACTGACAGATCCCTTCTTCAAAACCTGATTGGCCTGCTTAAAATCTTACTGAAAATTCCTAGCCCAAGAGACCACATCATCAGCACACAGACTAGCCGTATCATGAATTACACAATTGCGACTGAACCACACTCTCCAGAACACCAGACAAATGAGCTCAAACTCCTCCTGAACAAGCTGACTCTGGCAATAAATCATAAAATCCAGAAACTCAGCATTATCATCACCCCAAAACCCCTTCATAAAGCCACAACTCTCCCTAACAATTCTAAGCTTTGGGCAAAACCAGAGAGCATGCATAGTTGTCTCAGGCTTATGCCCACACAACTGACAAAAATGGTTGACGGGAACCTTCCTACGAGCCAGATTAGTATTTGTAGGAATCAAATTCCGACAACTACGTCAAATAAACAACTTCACCTTCGACGGAAGCTTCATCCGCCAAAGAAACTTCCATCAAGAAACAGCCGGACTCAGCCCAGAGGAACCAGGATTAAGCCAACCACTACACCCAAAATGATAGCCAGACCTCACAGAATAATACCCAAGCTTATCAAAATGCCACATAACAGCATCAGGAAAAGAGGGAGAAGAATAGGGGAGACTTAAAATCAAATTTACTTCATTAGGTAAAAATGCCTCATTAATCAACATCACCTTCTACTCACCTGATGGAAATTTCAGGGAAGAAACCATAGAAGTCTCATTTAGAACCATAGGAGAAACAACTTTAAAGGTGACAGGATTTGGAATCCAACGATCCCGATAAATGGAGACCGACTCACCTTTACCGATTCACCACCTAGAGCCAGACTTCAGTAACTCCTTACCCCACAACAGACTTTGCCAAAGAAAGGAGCTACCATTCCTGCGGGAAGCTTGAAACAAATGCTCATCCGGAAAATAACGATGCTTAAGAACCTTTGCCGCCAAGGAATTCGGGTGCTGAATTAGTCTCCAACATTGCTTAGCAAAGAGGGCCTTATTGGAGATGCCCAAGTCCCTAAAACCCAACCCACCAGCATCTTTGCTGGTACACAACTTCTTCCAAGAAGACCAATGGAGTTTACGATTCTCATCACTCGAACCCCACCAAAATCTATTACAAAGACCGTGCAACTCATCAACCAGCACCTTTGGCAGCCTGAAAAGAGACATAGCATACGTGGGGATCGCTTGGACAATAGCTTTCAAAAGGACCTCTTTTCCCCCGGCCGAGAAAAGCTTACTTTGCCACCCCTTAACCTTCTCCCACACACGATCTTTGATACTGTTAAAGAGTTCCCTTCTATTCTTACTAGCAAAACTTGGAAGGCCCAAGTAATGATCGTGACACGGGACAAGACGGACCCCAAGGATCCTAGCCAAAGACAACGCCCTATCGTAGGAGACTTTCTTGCTCACACACATAGTAGATTTATGAAAATTAATAACTTGACCAGAGGCCCGAGCATAGACATACAACACATTACGAATAGCATGGCAATCCCTAATAGCAGCTCTCGAGAACATCAAACTATCATCTGCAAAAAAAAGGTGAGTAATCTTTGGCCCACCCCTACTGCAACGAAAGCCCGAAATCTCATTATTTCTTTCAGTTGAAAAAATGAGTCTAGAAAGACCCTCTGCGCAGATTAAAAAGAGATACGGGGAAAGAGGATCCCCCTGCTACAGCCCTCTAGAAGGCTTTAAAGAACCACACCGAGACCCATTAATAAGGAACGAAAAGGAAACCGAGGTAATGCATCGCATTATCCGATTGACCTACGAGTCCGAGAAACCAAGTTTGCTCATCATTGCTGCTAGAAAGCCCCATTCCACCCTGTCATAGGCTTTAGACATATCTAATTTCAGAGCCATCACCCCGACTTTTCCTTTCTTCCGGCTTCTTAACGCATGCATACATTCAAAACCGACAATGGCATTGTCTGAAATTTGTCTCCCTGGAATAAACGCACTTTGCGTCTCCGAAATTATGTCACCCAACACACCTCTAAATCTATTAGCAATCGTCTTCGCCACAATTTTGTAAAGCACATTGCATAAACTAATTGGACGGTAATCAGTCATTCTCTAAGCTCTTTTAACCTTTGGAATCTGAATTGGACGGTAATATTATATCAAGTTATTTAACTATTTTTGACAATTTTTTAATAAGAAATCTGAATCAACCAAAGTGGGGACATTTGAAGGAACTCCATAAAGTCTTGATCAAGATGGAGAGGACTCTCACTCATGGCAACGTCTCCAACGTCGACTTTGGAAACTCTGTCACTGTAAGATATAAATCACCAGAAAATTTTGTGTTTTGTTTTTGAGTTGTCGAATTTTGTTTTAATGATGTTTATGTGAATTAGGCCACCATATATGCAACTGAGGAAGGTTCAGGCTGCCTTTTTGGTAATGCAAACACACCAACTGATGTAGGACCAATAAGTGAAATAAGAAATAGATAGAGAAATAGAGAGAAATAGGGATTGGAAACAGAAAGGGGAGAAACTCAGAAGAAAAGGAGATTGGAAAACTAATCAATCAATTTAATTCAATTCATTCAATAATCAAGCCTGAATACAAAGGCTCTGAAAGGGCCTATTTATAGTTAACAAAATGATAAAAAGCTAACTCCTGATAAAGATGAAACAAAACCTAACTTATCTCTAAAAGAGATAATTATTCGCAAGATAAATATTAAAACTAACATTATCATCTAATAGGGCTTATCTAGTTCCCCATCATTCTCCCCCACTTGAAAAGAACTCATCTCCGGCGAGTGGACATTTTAATAAACACAACCCGCCACTACAAATCTAAGGGGCAGTCACAGCAGACAGGGGCTGCATGAAAACCAGCCACATTTGAAAAGCCAATGCTGTAGTAGAAAATGCCAAACCTGTAGAATCATCACAAACACCCCATGGAGGCTCAAAAGTGCCTCGAATAAAATACAATGATGCCATAGTCATTGAAGCAATAGTTAAATTGGTAGGCAAATTAAGTAAATAAGCAGTTGATCCAAGTGTAAGGCTAAACAAACCACGTCCAATAGGGTGGGCAGAAAATTGCTGGAAAGAAAGAGTAGGTGAAGGCTCAAGACAAATGCGAGCAATTGTATAAGAACTATAGGGCTTAAAAGACAAAGATTTACTATCAAACTCACGTGTCGGGATACATCTTATGACACCTAAGAGTCCAACATTATTGCCAACAAGATTATCTAAGCCTAAATCATCACAGTCCTCTAAAGGTTTAACAATTTCGACATCTTGTTCGTTTATGGGAGGTGTATCAAACTCTTTAGACAAAGCTAGGGTACGGGTACGGGTACGGGTACGGGTAGGACAACGAGAAGCTATATGACCCTTAGCATGACAATTGAAACACTCAATCTGAGAACTAGAGCTAGGGTTACTACCAGGCTTGAAACTCTTAATTCCTTGAGGAGCCCTAGGTAAAGAACTAGCAGATTCAAGAGATGTCGACTGAGGTGGTTGAAAAGTTTCAAATGGGGTAGGCCTTCGTCTAGGAGCGGAGGGGAAGCTAAAGTATGTCTCAAACTCTAAAGCCTTATGATAGACCTCCTCCAAGGTTGTAACAGAGTGCACGTTGACTTCTCTTTTTATTTCGATCTTTAGGCCATTGATAAACCTAGCAGTGGCAACACAAGACTTTTCTTTTATCTCACATCTCACCCTAAGATCCTCAAATCGAGTAAGATAATCGGTAACACTAGATGATGCTTGCTTAAGGTTTAACAATTGATCTAGCAAGAGATTCTTATAAGAGAGAGGGAGATATTTTTCTTTCAACCTAAGCTTCATCTCAGCCCACAAGGTAATTGGTTCTTGACCTAAATGCTCCAACTGCTTCTGAATACCTTGCCAATATTTCTTAACAGACCCTACCAACCTAAGTTTAGCAAAACGAACCTTTTGCCCTTCACTCATGCGGTACCAGTCAAAATAATCTTTTAGAGCATCTATCCAATCTAAAAACACATTATGGTCTATTCTACTATCAAATTCAGGTGCTTCTATCTTAACTCTTTTGGTTAAGTCTCCCATATCATCATGTGCTCGAGGTTGTTCAAAATTATAACGAGAGTTTGCCCTTTGTTGACCCCTAAAGTCTCTAGGAAATTCATCTCTTTCAGGTTGCCTAGGATAAGCTCTAGTGGATTGGTAAGGGTTGCGAACTTCATTGTTGCTACCATCAACCCAATGGGCATGATCCTCATTTTGAAGCCTTCTAGGGCCGGGAGGACGATTTTGCTCAACAGATGGGGCATGTTCATCTAATCCTAGGGTATGGTGCTTTCCAGGTGTTGGTAAAAGACCAGTAGGTTCAGGCTCTACCAAAGGTCATTTACCTACTTGTTTCAGGACTTGTTGCATCATAGTTTCAAGGGATGTAAACCGAGTTTTAATGGATGTAAACCGAGTATCAAAGGATTCTAAACTCGTATTAACATTGATCAACTCATTTTCTAGGGCTGTCATTCTCTCATTTTGGGCTTTGTTGGACTGTTCAAACTCTTGTTTGGTCACCATATTGACAAAAGATCAAGAAAATGATAACTGCAGATTACTTAAAATCCAAACAAATTAACAATTGAACAACGAGTAGGAAGCAGATAAACCTGACAATCCGTGGGGTCTCAACAGGTGGCGAATCGACGTCGGTGGCAGCAAAGATCAGCAACACAGATGGTGCGGTTGCCTTTCCGATGCCAGGTACGTCTAAAATGTCAACAACCACGCTGGAAAATAGAAAACAGTGATGGCGGATTTGCATGGGGAACAACGACGAGCCAAACGACGTCGGAGACTCGTGAGTTTTGGTCGTCGGCTTCTTTTGAGTATCGTGAAGCTGGCAGTGAGACTTCAGTCGCCAGCGATTGGTGGCGACGAGGGAGGTGGCAGCTGGTCTTTTGGTCTAGATCTACGACGATAAGGGCAGAATTAGAGGTCAGTGATGAAGGAGAAGATGATGATCGACGGTTTTCGGTTCTGCTGGTGTTGTCGGTGGTGGTCAGATGCGGCGACCGGAGGTGGCACGTGGTGGTCGAAGTGCTGACGTCGACTAGTGGAGCTGTTACTTTTTTTGTTTTTGTTTTTGTTTTTGTTTTTGCTTGTTCACTGTTCAGCTGACTTGGATGTGTGGCTGATTTGACTCTTTTTTTTTTTTTTTTTAGTTGTATTTGGTTACACAATAGATGGTTGATTTTGTGAGTAGGTTGCGGAAGTATGTATGGATACGATTTGGCTCTGATACCAAACTGATGTAGGACCAATAAGTGAAATAAGAAATAGATAGAGAAATAGAGAGAAACAGAGAGAAATAGGGATTGGAAACAATAGAATTAGGGATTGGAAACAGAAAGGGGAGAAACTCAGAATAAAAGGAGATTGGAAAACTAATCAATCAATTCAATTCATTCAATAATCAAGTCTGAATACAAAGGCTCTGAAAGGGCCTACTTATTGCTAACAAAATGATAAAAAGCTAACTCCTGATAAAGATGAAACAAAACCTAACTTATCTCTAAAAGAGATAATTATTCGCAAGATAAATATTAAAACTAACATTATCATCTAATAGGTCTTATCTAGTTCCCCATCACCAACAGATGCTACAAAAACTTTCCAAGGAAGTGAATATGTTGTTCCTGCATGGTCTATCGATCTCCATCCTTCCTAATTGCAAAAATGAAGAGTACAACACAGCCAAAGTCAACGCTCAAACTTCGTTGATGGTCAAGAAATGTAACGAAGCTGAGGAAGAACCAGCTTCTCTCAAATGGGTTTGGAGGCCTGAGATCATCAATATTAATTTTTATGCATAGCAAAGATAGATATTTTATTACCCAACACAACCAAATAAATAGAGAAGATTACAAAAGTTCAGCAACCACTCTCCCTAACAAATAACTACCACTCTTAACAAATAGCAAATACTAGACAGGTGCAAGCTTCACTTAACAATCCTAAATGAATAGCGGACTAATTCAAAATGAAAACTAATTCAAACAAAAAATACTTAAATAAAAATAACATTTTTTTTTAAAACCGTATCAACTCCCCTCCCCTTTAAACAATCTTGTCCTCAATGTTTTAATTTATTTGTCTAAAACAACTATGGTGGTAATGAAATTTCGGGACTTCTGCAAATAATTTTCATTTCTTCATCATTATCACTGTCATTAAAGCAAGCTTGAATCATGAACAATTTTATGCAATGATGTCTAGGACCAAAATGTTCATTACATTTGAAGCACAGACCTTTTTTTCCTTCTCTCGTCTATTTCCTCCATTGTTAATCTCTTGATTGGAACTGGTGCCGGACCATTTTGTGAATCAAAATTTGTGGATGAAACTTTTGATGGCCAATGAGCGAATGAGCGAGATCTCGAGCTTTATATAGCTTGGCTAACCTAATTACTGATGACATGGTGTTTGGCTTGTTGGCTCTAACATTAGTTTGAATGGATTCCCGAAGGCCACCTACGAAACAACTGACTTATCTAACTTGTTCCATTGGTCCTGTCTTAGCCAAAAGTTTCTTAAACTTTTATCGGTAATCTTGTACCGAATTTGTTTGTTGTAAACGAGTTAGTTCGGTAAAGAAATCCAAGTATTGACTTGGTCCATACCTTGAATTTAAACTACCTCTAAATTCTTCCCACGTGACGGTGCCCACTTCCTGTTGCAGCAGCTGGTACCATAAGTATGCATCGCTTTCCAAATGAAATGATGCAAGTGAAACTCTGTCAAGAACTGAGATTCCATGTAGCTGGAAAAATTGATCTGCCTTGAACAGCCAAATGGTTGGATCTCTCTTGCTGTCATAGTGAGGAAAATCAATCTTCACTATCTTTGGAACATATGATCCTGAAAGTAAACTCTCAGGAGAATTAGGTTGAACAGCTGGTGTGCTATAGGATACTGTTGAGATTTCAACCCTACTTGGAGTTTGCAATCTAGCAAATGAATTCCAGCAGATTCGCTGGTCTAGATAGCAATTTTTTCCACCCAATCAATAATTTTGGTTACTGCTTCTGACAATTTTTGTAAGATCTCCCTATGACTTGATATCTCTTCCATGGCCACCTCCAATTGTTCCAACCGGTGATCCATTCCCAAGCTCTAATACCACTTTGGTACGAACATGGTTGATGATGTGGTGTTACCTCTACCTATTCTGAATTAAGTAGAGAATCATACAATTTTCAGCATATCTGAGGGAGCAGAAACCTCCTGAATTCAATATGAATTTTTAGCAAAGATAAATATTTTATTTCCCAACACAAAAAAATAAATAGAGAAGATTACAACATTCAGCAAAATACTAGACAGTGCAACAGTCACTTAACAATTCTAAATGAATGGATGACTAATTCAAAATGAAAACTAAATCAAACAAAAACTGCTTAAATAAAAATAACAATTTTTTTAAACCGTATCAAATTTTCAATTACAAGTTTAAGAAACAAGTGAAATAGAAACCAAAACCAAACCAAATAGCTCTGCTGAGTACAACTGTTGGTCTACAAAATTATGGTCCAATGTTCGACCTTATGCAATCTGAAATTCTAGGTCTAGTTGAAATTGTCGGAAGAAAAGGAGACGAGAGAGTAGTTGAAGATTTATCCGCTCTCTTTTAGGTATCCTCCATACCTTAGTTCAAATTAATTATGAAATCTTGTGTTCTCTTACATGTTGTAGATTAATTGAAGTTTCAATATAAAATATTCCAGGTTTCGGATAATACTTTTTGAGATCATCAAATCAAAAAACAAACTGTTTGAGTATTTGATGCATTCCATAAAGTAAAGGATTTCAATTATGGCACTAAAAGCTTGGGAGCTGGGAACTTGGTTGGCCATGTGGTTGAAAATCATATATGCAAACTGCTAATGCAACTTCCAGGACAAGCTTAGGACTGCCCCTGCCGCATCATCAATTTAAGAAACCAGAAGCAAAATCATCTTCTAAAATCCCTATCTCATTTGTGCCTCCAATTTTACAACAGCCTTTAACAGTTGGTACAAACACTTCAAAAAAATGGCGAAAGAACAAGAATAAGGCTAACAAGAGGTTTCTAGCAGATGTTGAGTAAGTTTGTCACATTTTCTTCTTCTTTTATTTATTTGTCTTGTTCTTTTTCTTCTTGTATGGTCTGTATTTTATTACTTGTGAAGATTAAGTACTTCTCTAGGCAGACTAAATTTGGTTGATTAGTTGTATATTGTGTTCATGTTGTGGTGGTACCATTCTTTCCATGCTTCTCTACGCGCGCGCACGCACACACACACACACACACACACACACACACACACACACACACACACACACACACACACACACACGCACACACACACCACTTTTGCTCCACCTTAGAAGATACACAAACCTCTAGTCCCCTCACACACACACACCACTTTTGCTCCACCTTAGAAGATACACAAACCTTTAGTCCCCTCTCAACAAGTTAATATTGACACCAAATTATTGTTCTACTCAAGTCTTTTCCTATATTAACTGCACGCCTACTGTGCTGTCTTGCATCTATTACCCATCATATCAATGAAGCTTGTTTGTCTCCTTATCCAATTCCATTGTTTGTTTAACTGTTTTATGATGATACAAGGGTGCTTTTTTAAGGTTGTTTCTGATTTTTGAGGTTCCAAATGTTTTATATATATGATTAAAAGCTGATTACATAAGTTTATTGTGTTTGCCTCTCTTTCTCCCTCTCTCGCATTCACACAGACACACATACAAACCAACAAACCTGCTCACACAAGTGCATTTATGCAAATGTATATTGACTTCTTTGCTTGATTGTAGGTACAAATAACTTTCTGTAAAATTGGATGCTGATTTTTTTTTTCCCTTTTAAAAAGGTATTTGCATTGCTTAATTCAAGTTGGTGAAAATTTACAAGTTGGCTATTGTTCCGCAACCTTTGGCTATCACACAAGCCCCGCAGCCTTTCTCCTAAGCTCCTAAGCTCCGTAGCCCTTCTCCCAAGCTCCCAATCTCCACAGCCCTTCACTTTCTGTAAGATTAGATGTTGATTTTTTTTTCCCTTTTCAAAAGGTATTTGCATTGCTTAATTCAAGTTAGTAAAAATTTGCAAGTTGGCTGTTATTCCGCAGTCTTTGACTATCACTCAAGCCCCACAACCCTTCTCTCAAGTCCTGCAACCATTCACTTAAGTCCGAAACTTTGAATTTTTAAACTTTTAAAAAGGTTTAATTAGATATGAATAAACTTTAAGTGGTATGTCTCTTGCACCTACTAGACAAATACATACAATTAAATGTATTAATTTAACAATTGAGATTTAACGTTTGAACAGAAAAAAAGTATAGACGACTGTTAGAGGATCATTTTCATATTCAAGTAATAATATAACCTTAATTTTTATCAACAAAGCAAATAAATTTTCAATTTATAGTTCTTTTTTTTAGTTGAAATTTATTTATTTTTTATTTTATTTTTAAACTCTTGAATTTTCATTTTTTTTTTTTTTTTTTTGAAACTCTAGAATTTTCAATTTATAGTTATGCATGGTTCTTATGGACAACGTTAGGAAGACGGTAGACAATTATTTATATATATTCTCATGACAGCGATATATATCACAAATTAGATATTTCTTATTTGAAAGCCTCTCTTATAAAGACCAAGTACTTATTATTGATTTAAGTCATCATTAGACTTTTTCTTCATCAACGTTAATAACTATTGATACTGCCTTCATTTTGAACAATTTCTTTTTTTTTTTTCCTACTTCAACCACCTCAAATTGTTCATATATTATGCCAGCTCATCATTAATCAAATGTTTTGGGTTGCTATTATTGGCATTGATCATGCATAAAAAACGTACATTTATAATTGATGAAGATTGCAATTTCAATATATTATCCTTTATAATTAATTAATAATATTCTTTCTGTCTTCATTTTAATTTATTCAAAAATAACATTTTTTGGTTTATTTTATTACAAATTTAGGATTTCAAGAAGAGGGACACAACACAACTCTTAACTTATTAATTTATCTCATTGATGTTGTTAATGCTCCCAAAATAGCTTATTTGGGAGTGTATTTAATATAAACTTTTAGATGCTTATATCTTGTTACAAATGAATATTATTGTATATTGCCATATTGAGTATATAAAATAAAATAATAATATGAGTTAATAAAATAATTATGGAAAATTTAGATTATGAGTAATGTTAAGTTGGTAAATGATATGACTTATTCACCGTATAATTTTATGATTAACAAGATGTCGACAACTCATATGTTGCTTCATTTGGCATGTATTTGGACAGCCTAGCTAATATATATTAGTACTCTTAGATTATATATCATAAATAAACAATAATGTTAATTTGTCCAAATTTAGTATCCAAATTTGGTGCACAAATGATATGGATCCTTGATTTCTCTATATAAGAATTAGATAATTGAAATCATTGGGTTTTAGTGATACTACATCATTTGGACTCCCAATTTAGATACAAAATTTGGGCAAAATAGAATTACTCTATCATAAATTAAAGGGTTAGGTTAAATGAACTTAAATTTGTGACTTAAATTTTAAGTCATGAATTTAAGTTGTTTTAGTCTAATAAAAAAAATATTAAGAAAAAGAATTGACTTTGACAAATTCCAAGAGGGAGGCTGCTGGCATTAATTGTTCAAATTCCATCTAATATAAAAACCCTTCTCTACTACTTGTCTGAAAATTGTCTCTAACAAAAATGGAAAGCAAAATTTCTCTTCTCTCATGGCTTCTCCTTCTCACATTCTCTCTGTTTATCAGCCAAATTGCTTCTCAAGACAATCGACAGGCAAATATAATTATTCTCTCTTCGTCTGATGTTTTTTTTTCTTTGTCGGTCTTGCCTTGAACTTTACGTTTTTCGTCCTTGATAGATGTATTATATCCTTAATTTATCGTTAAATCATGCCGGAATTCATTTTTACTATTGAATTGAAATCCAATGAATATATATTAATTACTATCTAAAGACGTTAATAAAATTGTATGGTAGCATAAACATTAATTGTAACGAACTTGATTTATTGTATTTTTTTTTTTTATATATATATATATCACCGCGCAATGTCCATGGCTTGATGTTGATATTGTATTGTTCATATATATTTGTAGGCTTATATTGTTTATATGGGGAGCAAACCAAAGGGACAACTTTCAACATCGACCCTGCACATGAGCATGCTACGTCAAGTTGCTGGCAGGTAATTACATACACATACACATACACATATACATTTTTTCTTTGATAACGATAATCAATTTATATTGGTGATTAGGTTCAAGCCTCACTTTACTAATGAAAACGTAAGCATGTGTAAGTTGACCTTTCATCTCAGCAGATTCCAAAAAACTCTAACCCGGTTTTATTTTATCGAAGTTAGTAGTAAGTTCAGAGTAGCTAGTAAGTTCAGAGTAGCTAGATATTGACTTTTTCTTTTTCAATATAATATACTTATATACCTAGTCATACGTCGACTCCAAAACAATAGATAAATTTCATGTAGTTAGGTATTTATTTATCAATTATTAGATTATAAAAATTATATATAATAATACATTTGACAAAATATTTTTTTTTAATCTTAGACAAAACAATTTGGTAATGTATTAGAAATTATAATAATTAAAATAAATGTCTTTTTCAATCAAACACTATGGAATAAGTAAAAAAAAAAAAAAAAATATGCTTTTAAGATCAACTTGGAGAGTAAAAAAAATAATTTTGAAATACAAATTTGGTGATTTTTATTTTTATCTTTTATACCATCTATATATGAATTACAGAATACGTAGTGATTATAGTAATTAACGCACATCTCCTTGCCCATTTTACAAGCCTTTGTGAGCAGTTTTCTTCACTGTATAATTTGTATTGTGAGCAATTTTGATTTTGAAATACATCAAAATGTTGACTATTTAATTGGAAATGAATTCAGGAACTTCGGTCCGGAATCTCTACTTTATCATTACAGGAAGAGCTTCGATGGATTTGTAGTCAAGTTGATAGAGGAGGAAGCTAAGAAAATGGCTGGTGGGTGAACTACAAATGTTATATGCGTACCTTTGTTCGGGGTCATTTAATATTAAATCTCAATCATTATATGTATCTAACGAGTTAATTAGAACAACAATAATCGAGTGGGAACGAAATCCAAACGTAAGTACTTGAAAATCCTCACTATTGTTCGTTATTTTGTATAATTCAGGGATGAGCGGCGTAGTTTCGGTATTTCCGAACAGAAAGTTAAAACTGCATACAACAAGATCATGGGATTTCATGGGGTTTTCCCAGAAAGTTGAGAGAGCAACAACTGAAAGTGATGTGATAATTGGAGTGATTGATACTGGAATTTGGCCAGAGTCTGAGAGCTTCAATGACACAGGATTTGGTCCTCCACCAACCAAATGGAGAGGCACCTGCCAAGTCTCAGCCAATTTCACCTGCAACAAGTATACATCTTAAACAATTTTTTAATATTATTTATAGGGTTTAGCTACTATATAGGAATTGTATATGGATGCTGGATCAGGATATTTTACCGGTTTGGTATTTTTATAGTGTAATTAATTGGGATAACTTGTGTGGTAGCGAAATTTATATAAGGCTTAATTATTTGAATCATCATATGTTAATCCAACAGATATTAATTGTTCAATAAGTTACTGAATTATGGTTTATATATATTCAGTAAAATCATAGGAGCAAAATACTACCGGAGCGACAGAAGCTTTGGTCCGGACGACATCCCTGTTGGAAAATTCCAACATGTGGGGCCACACATGTAAATATTAAATGTGTGGTGCTATCTTTTGGTTAAGCCTAAATTAAAGTGATCTAATTAAGATTTAAAGTTTTAAGGCTTAAGGGTATAATTGTCATGGAATTAATGTGTAGATACCAGAGTGCTATATCTAATTTGATGAGGGGCCAAATTAGAAATAGCAAAACCTATAATAATCTCATTATTATATATTAGGGTTATGGTCCCCAAATTACACGAGACTTTTTCTTGTCTGCATCCCCATCAACAGATAAAGAGAGAACAATTTAGGGTTCCTAAAGATCGTGATAATTTGGAAGATCACAACCCGTCCACCGATCTCCGACAATGGATTCAGGTACGCTTCCGCATTCTACAGTCTCACTTTCTCTTGAATTGACATGGGTTAGTAATATGTATTTAGGGTTTGATTAATCATGATATAGAAACATGTTTAGGTTGATATTTGGATTAATTTTGTGCCTATATATGTTGATTATGTTTTAATCAAATTTCTTACAAGTGGTATCAGAGCCACCCATGATCGATTCTTGAGAATTTAAGGAATTTTTGGAGATATGTTGTGTTGTTCATACACTGTCATATGATATTTATTATTTTAATATAAATCGGTGCTTCACTGCTTTGTATCAATATATGTTTGATCTATTGTTTAATATAAATCAGTGCTTCACTGTTTGTATCATATATATGTTTAATATATGTTTGACATATGTTGTCTGATTCAATTGGTAGAGAACAAATTATTTTGTGTTGAATGGTTTTCTTTTGGTGGATTTCTCGATCTGATAAAGTAATAAGATATATTATGTATTTTTGTTCTCTGTTGTTCTTGTTTTGATGTTATATATATATATATAAAGAATATGAATCGGTGATGGTTATATATATATATATATAAAGAATTGTTGTATTGATGCTTACGTGATTGATTTTTTACAAGGTATATATATATATGATGAATTTTGTTTGAGTTTTGGGTAACAGATCGGACCCAATTAAAAAAAAAAAAAAAAAAAAAATCTACTCAAATTCAAATATTTTGTGGTATATCTTTTATGATTAAATAAAGTAGTCCATCATTCTAAATAGGCTAATTGAAACAAGATGTCGCCAAAGTGACCTCTCTTGTGTAGATTATTCATGAGGGATGTTGGATGTTTGTGTGTGTGTAAATTCATGCGGGTATTAGCCGGCCCAAAGGAAGGTTAATACTTGGCCGAATTGCACATACATCTATGGTGATAAACATATGACAATTATAAGGTTTTACATGTGAATAATAAATCGATCCAAAGATAGATTTATTATTTAACATAAATTATTGTCAATGATTGATCACTACAACAAGAATACCACTTACAGTTACTATTGTGTTTGTAAATTCATGCGGGTATTAGCCGGCCCAAAGGAAGGTTAATACTAGGCCGAATTGCACACACACCTCTAGTGATAAACAGTTGACAATTATAAGGTTTTACATGTGAATAATAAGTCGATCCAAAGATAGATTTATTATTTGACATAAATTATTGTCAATGTTTGATCACCGCAAAGAGTACCACTTACAATTAATATTATTGTCCAAAGACTTGATATTAATGTTGTGATAGGTATCTTGAGATGGGACTTACCATTATTTGAATTTGTTGATTATTGTATTTGGTTATTAATGTGAGCATGTTTGTTTGTTTGTTTGTTTGTTTTGTTCTCTTTACGGCTAGTGTTTTTACTATATCTGCTAATATCAACTCTATACACATGCTTAATGGGACCAACTTTAAGAATTAGAAGGAGAACATAGAAATTGTTCTCGGCTGCATGGATCTGGACCTTGCACTTTTGATTGAGTAGTCCACTTCTTTTACGGATGCAAGTTCTCTTGATGACAGGAAGAACTTTGAGAAGTGGGATCGCTTAAATTGCATGAGTCTTATGATCATTAAGCGCGGCATTCCGGAGGCATTTAGGGGTGAGGTATCTGAAAAGATAACCAAAGCCAAAGAGTTCATAGCCGAAATTGAGAAGCGTTTTGCGAAAAACGATAAGGCAGAAACAAGCACGCTTTTGCAAAACTTGATTTCTATGAAGTATATAGGCAAAGGGAACATAAGGGAGTACATTATGGAAATGTCTCATATTGTTTCAAAGCTTAAGGCACTAAAGCTCGAGCTGTCTGACGACTTGCTCGTGCATTTGGTATTAATATCACTTCCTGCACAATACAGTCAATTTAAGGTCAGTTACAACTGCCAAAAGGAGAAATGGACTCTTAATGAGCTCATTTCTTATTGTGTGCAAGAGGAAGAGAGATTGAAGCAAGACAGGACTGAAAGTGCTCATTTGGTTAGCACCTCTAAGGATAAGGGCAAAAAAGAGTAAGAATAATGAAGCGCTCAAAACAGCAGCTTGTATTTTGAACCGAGTGCCAACTAAAGCAGCTGTAAAAACACTTTATGATTATGAGCTTTGGACAGGCAGAGAGCCCATTCTAAAGCATTTTCACATTTGGGGATGTTCAGCTGAGGCAAGGCCTTACAGGCCATATGAAAAGAAATTGGACTCCAAAACTGTGAGCAGCTACTTCATTGGCTACTATAAGCGATTTAAGGGCTATAAGTTTTATGATCCCACACTTAGGTCAGTTTTTGAGATGGGAACTGCAACATTTTTTGAGGATGTTGAGTTTGGGGGGAGAAATAAGGTTAGAGACATTGTCTTTGAGGAGGAATCAATTTCGATTCCCACTATCGCTTTTGACAATGTGCAGGTTTCTGTACCTGTCATTGGTTAAGAAGCAAATTTGGATCCTCAATCAGACAATGTTGATCAAACCCCCCATTCAAGATGAGGTAATTGTTCCTGAGGAACAAACTCAACAACCTCAAGAACCAGTGCCATTAAGGCGATCCACTAGAGAAAGGAGAAATGCTATTCCGGATGATTTTATCGTATTTCTCTAGGAACATGAGGAAGACATTGGAATGGTGGAAGATGATCCAATCAACCTCCATCAAGCCATGCAACGTTCCAACTTTCAGAAGTGGATTGATGCCATGAATGAGGAGTATAAGTCTATACAAGACAATAAGGTTTGGGAACTTGTCCTATTACCAGAAGGTGTGAAGCCCATTGGTTGTAAATGGATTTTTAAAACCAAAAGGGATTCGAAAGGTAATGTGGAGAGGTATAAGGCTCGTTTTGTAGCTAAAGGCTTTACCCAAAAGGAAGGGATTGACTTCAAAGAGACTTTCTCTCCGGTTTCAACGAAAGACTCTTTTAGGATAATCATGGCACTTGTTGCACATTTTGACCTTGGGCTTCATCAGATGGATGTCAAAATAGCGTTTCTCAATGGTGACTTTGACGAAACAATTTATATGGTGCAACCAGAAAACTTCGAGTCAGGAGACCCAAAGAATATGGTTTGCAAATTGACAAAGTCCATCCATGGACTCAAGCAAGCTTCCCGTCAGTGGTATCACAAGTTTCATCAAGTGATTGTCTAGTTTGGTTTTGAGATAAACGTTGATAATTGTGTGTATCACAAATTCAGTGGGAGTAAGCACATATTCTTGGTTTTATATGTTAATGACATACTGCTTGCTACAAATGATATAGGCATGTTGCACGAAACCAAGAGATTTTTATCAAAGAATTTTGAGATGAAAGATCTTGGTGACGCCTCCTTTGTATTAGGGATCCAGATACAACGAGATCGCTCTCGGGGTATTCTTGGATTATCACAAAGGAGCTATATCGATAAAGTGCTTAAAAAGTTTGGCATGTAGGACAGCAAACCAGGTGACACCCCTGACGCTAAGGGAGACAAGTTCAGTCTCAATCAATGCCCTAAAAATAACCTTGAAGTTAAGGAAATGCAGAAGATTCCATATGCATCAGCTGTAGGGAGTCTAATATATGCTCAGGTGTGTACGCGTTCAGATATTGCGTACATTGTTGGTATGTTAGGCAAATATTTAAGTAACCCTAGGATGAATCATTGGAAAGCAGCCAAGCGGGTTATGAGGTATTTGCAGAGAACAAAAGATCACATGCTCACATATAGGAGATCGGATTAGTTAGAGATCATAAGGTATTCCGACTTCGATTATGCTGGATGCCATAGCAGCAAAGTTTGTAGCATGTTATGAGGCATCCAACTATGGAATATGGCTATGGAATTTTGTCACTGGCTACGCATTATGGAGGGTATTGAAAGACCACTCAAACTATATTGTGACAATAAGTCAGCAGTGCTATATTCCAACAACAATAGGAGCTCATCTAGGTCAAAGTATATTGACATTAAGTTCCTAGTTGTGAAGGAGAGAGTGCAGAGTGGACAGATATCCATAATGCACATTAGGACAAACTCCATGATAGCGGATCCGCTTACAAAGGGATTACCACCCAAGGTCTTTCATGAGCACACTGCTCATATGGGTGTTATTTTGTGTGAGGATATCACATTATAGTGGGAGTTTGTATTATTTTGTATTTCATTGCTTTATGTTTGATTTTGGATATACTTATGCATTTATATATTTGGATATTTTTCTGATCAGAAATAAAGTATTCAGTTCATTTCACTCTGTTACATTATGTTAAGTATTGATCTCACTAAAGAATAAAGTAGGACCAGTTGGAAATAGACATGTATAGATCACATTGCATGTAATTTCCATGCTACGCATCCATGATTGATCTATGTCATTTGGTTATGTTGTTGTATGTGACCATTGATGGGTTTAGTCACGCTAAATGTGACGAAAACCACTTTGATCCTATAACGGCATAATCAATGGACAAGATTGTTTGGATATACCCTAAAACTGTGATAGCAAAATTTTGGAGCTCATAAAGTCATATACATTTGTAAAGTTACATATGTGGCCCAGTGGGAGATTGTTGGAAAATTCCAACATGTGGGGCCACACATGTAAATATTAAATGTGTGGTGCTATCTTTTGGTTAAGCCTAAATTAAAGTGATCTAATTAAGATTTAAAGTTTTAAGGCTTAAGGGTATAATTGTTATGGAATTAATGTGTAGATACCAGAGTGCTATATCTAATTTGATGAGGGGCCAAATTAGAAATAGCAAAACCTATAATAATCTCATTATTATATATTAGGGTTATGGTCCCCAAATTACACGAGACTTTTTCTTGTCTGCATCCCCATCAACAGATAAAGAGAGAACAATTTAGGGTTCCTAAAGATCGTGATAATTTGGAAGATCACAACCCGTCCACCGACCTCCGACAATGGATTCAGGTACGCTTCCGCATTCTACAGTCTCACTTTCTCTTGAATTGACATGGGTTAGTAATATGTATTTAGGGTTTGATTAATCATGATATAGAAACATGTTTAGGTTGATATTTGGATTAATTTTGTGCCTATATATGTTGATTATGTTTTAATCAAATTTCTTACAATCCCTTCTCCGAGAGATTCAAACGGACACGGGACACACACTGCATCAACAGCAGCTGGAAACCTAGTCAGCATGACAAGTTTATACGGCTTTGGCCAGGGAACCGCCAGGGGAGGCGTCCCATCCTCCCGTATTGCCGTGTACAAAGTTTGTTGGTCGGATTCTTGCTCGGAAGCCGACATTCTGGCAGCTTTCGACGATGCCATCGCTGATGGCGTCGACATAATCTCAGTCTCCATAGGAGGTAGTCCGTTGGAATACTTCAACGATTCTATTGCCATCGGATCGTTTCATGCTATGAGAAATGGAATCCTGACGTCAATTTCTGCTGGAAATGATGGACCTAAGCCTTCTACAATCTCCAATTTCGCTCCTTGGTTTATCTCTGTGGCTGCTAGCACCATTGACAGGAATTTTTCAACAAAGGTTCAACTAGGAAACAACTTATTTTATGAGGTACGACCAAATTTAATACACATATATTTACATTTTTAAAAGAATTTTATTTCACAATCAGCATATTATATATTAAATGAGTGAATATGATAGGAAAAGTTCAAAAGATCTAATGGCTAAAATATCATATTCTAATCTGTTAAATGTAATTCAATGGTACGTGGTAAGAGTTTTCATTCATCCTGATAGTATCTAGTATATTTAATGGGTGAAAGACGATAAAAAACTTTCAATTTTAAAATTCATCTAATGACTAAAATATCATATTCTAGAAACTGACTATATTTAAATGTTAATTATATAAATTGTATTAAAAAAGTTGATTTCTGGGGTTATATATATAAAAAATATTTTCCTTGTGTGCAGGGAATTTCAATAAACACAGTTGACCTAACAAATACAATGTATCCACTTATTTACGGTGGAGATGCACCAAATGTTACCGGAGGTTTCTCCAATACTTCATCCAGGTAACAATAAATTTTCTTTTTACCAGCTGGTTACAGAGTTATCTTACAGAACAAAGGTCTTGTATTTTAATTTCTTTTCCAAGATGATTCTGTTTGTAACGTTACAAAATAAAAGTCCTGATTTTTATTTTTTTCAGAATCTTTTGATTAGAGAATTATTAAATAAATATATAATCCAAAAGATTGTTTAGTACTAAGGTTAATTGACTATGGGAAAACAAGAGTTTTAATTTGCTACTATAAAAGTTTAGTAGGGTAAAATTTTAACCCGTATCAGGACGGTCCGCATTAGAGAATGATTCATTGAATTAAATACAGAATTGTATTTATATGAAAATACGATATAAAGCATCGATGTGGGTTTGATAATGGTAAATTAACAATTGGAATAATTTACTGATGATGAACAAACTATACATGCAGGTTTTGCAATGAAAACTCATTGGACAAGAATTTAGTGAAGGGCAAAATCGTACTTTGTGATTTATTGGATACTGGAGAAGGGCCATTCTATGCTGGTGCAGCTGGTGCTGTCATACAAGACACCACCTCCAGAGATTATGCTAATAACTTTCCCTTGCCCACTTCTTATGTTAACAACGCCGATGGCAGCAATATCTTGACCTACATCAAGTCAAACAGGTACGTACGTATGTACTTATAATGCTTAATAAGATATATCAAGTATATATAAACCCAATTCGGATAATCGGATTCTAATTTTCAAATTTACAGTAACGCATCCGCGACTATATTCAAGAGTACACAAGGTAACGACACGAAAGCTCCTTATGTAGTCTCATTCTCATCAAGGGGTCCAAATCCTATCACACTAGACATTCTCAAGGTACGTAATTAATTTCACAATTAAACAGAAGATATTGCTAATTAATTACTTCGATGACTCTATCACTTAAATTCCACTTTTAGCACGAAGGATATCATTGAATTAGATTATTGATCGAACTTATTTGAGTTCGACAAAATGGGATTGGATTATGTCAGTAATAATCGATTTTCAATTGTCTATCAAACATATATTAACTATATATAATAATTGAATCCAATGGAAACATTGACACATCTCGTAAAAAAAATAAAAAAAAACATTTAGAATTTCTTGATAATTTTCGTCAGGACATCAAGCATGGCCTTACAGGATTTGTATCTTTTGGATATGATTGCAGCCAGATATTACTGCACCAGGAGTTAACATTTTAGCTGCCTGGACTCCTCTCAACTCAGTTTCCGAAGTCAAAGGTGACAATAGATTTGTTCCATACAATATGATCTCTGGAACATCAATGTCATGCCCACATGTCTCTGCTATTGCTGCCTACATCAAATCTTTTCACCCCACTTGGTCTCCAGCCGCGATCAAATCCGCAATCATGACCACAGGTAAAAGATCAATTCAAATGGTTTGGAAATTCATCAGAAACTTTTCATAAAACCCTATACTACTATATTCCACGACACTTTCAACCTGACAATATCCGAATTTTATGTTTTTTTTTTTCCTTTTGCAGCTACATCTATGAGTACAACAAAAAATCCTGAAGCCGAATTCGGATACGGTTCAGGCCATATAAACCCTCTAAAGGTTGTAAATCCTGGTTTGGTATATGATGCTGGACCTATTGATTACATAAGATTTTTATGTGGCCAAAAATATAGTACTACACTTCTCAGGCTTGTAACAAAAGACAACAGCACTTGTGATGCAACCACTAGTGCAAGTGTTTGGGATCTAAACTATCCATCCTTTGCTCTCTCTACCTTTCCTTCGGAAACCAATTTCACCCGATTCTTCAACCGGGTTGTCACGAACGTTGGAACACCAGTTTCGACATATAGAGCTTCCGTGACAGGCGCCCCTGCAGGACTTAGAATCCGATTAAATCCTAGTGTTCTGTCTTTCACATCTCTCGGACAGACGATGTCATTTACACTTATAGTTGAGGGAACCATAGTTGATCCTATAGTTTCTACTTCTTTGGTTTGGGATGATGGAGTACATCAAGTTAGAAGCCCCATTGTCGTGTTTGTTGTATCATAAAATTTTCCTAGGTTAATTTGTTTGAAGTACTAAATTATTTAATTTGCACTTCAAACATGGAATATACAATATTGTAATTCTTTGATTTTTTTGATTTTTTATTTTAAGCTATTGTAATTCTTTGATTTGATCATTAATTATTGTAACCGTTAGATTTTGTATTTTGTTCAATCGCATACATATTTTAATACTATCGTTATTTCAATTGATAGAATAATGAGTAATGCTATTTGACCCAAAAAAACCAACCCAAATTTCAACATAAATGCCATATGGCAACATCACACACAACATGGGCCCACGTCACTCTTTCCAAGATCCCATGTGATGTTGCCACATGGGTTTGGGTTGGAAATTTGGGTTGGTTTTTTGGGTCCAATAGCTTTATTCTAGAATAATACGTGTGGTAGTCAAAAATGACTCTTAGGCCCAAACACTAAAGCCCACAACCAACCGGGTTGGGTTCTGGTAGGATCCATTCAGTACTGATCAACTGTATTTGAGCTCCATTTGACTAAGTCTTAGAATACGTTTGGGAGAGCTTTTCAAGTAGATCTTTTTGTAGTAGATCTTTTAAAAGTAGATCTTTTAAAAGTAGATCTTTTAGTGGTAGAGTTTTTAAATGAAAGTCGTTGGTCGTTTGGTTGTCAATTAAAAAAGAGTTTTTTTTAATGAGAGAATTACCAAAATACACTAGCAAATATTAAATTATAGGGTTATATTGGAGATTTTAGTGTTATTAAAAAAACTTCAAAAGATCTACTTAGAAAAGCTTTAAATTTGGGCTTCTCCAAGTAAACGTAAAACAGTTTTTTTTAATCATCTAAAAGCTCTACTGAGTGACAACCAAATGATACAAAAAAATTTGAAAAGAGCTTTTTTAATTTAAAAAACTCTTTTAGCCATTAGACAAGCTCTTCCACACGGACACGTAATGAACTGATAACACTTATCAGTTAACTTTATCAACTGAGTTTGAACTAGTCAAATATCATGTAATCCCAAGAAATCTGATCGAGATTTCTGGGATATCGTTTAGCCAACCTCCACGATTAGTTTCTAGATGAGACCTATAAATAAGACCTCTCACGCATGAGGAATCCTCTCTGATTTTTCCTTCAACCTCAAAAGCTCTTGCGTGCCGAAATTATGTAAAAATACAAACTCCGGTCACCGAAATACGCTCATTCAATCACTTTGCGATATTCCTTACATTCACGTTCAGCCCAAGTGCACATAAGGCTAAAAAACGATCACCACCACCCCTTTTTTCTTTTATTTCTTTTCGTATTTTCTGTTTGTTTTCATCTTTTGTGCAGGTTTTAGAAGCACTCGACACGTTTGATTCGATAGGTTAGAACCAAGTTGCTTGGGCCTAATTCGAATCTAACCCGACCCACATCAATTGTAGATCGACCATCTATGTTTTGTATAGGCCCGATATATATATATTATGGGCCCAAAATTAATATGGCCCAATATATTTAAAAAATGGCCCAATTCATTCGATAACATAAATAATACGACGACGTTTATATGGTAAAAAAAAAACCAGAGATCGGCGTTTGACTGGGCATGTCACATGGCTAGGCCGATTCGGGAGAAGCTTGGCACGTGACTGATTCGCCTCGTGTGGGGATTTGACTCAGTGAAATGCCAAGTTCCCTCACGTGGAGAGTCAGTCACGTGCATGTTCCTTCCCGAGTCGGCATAGGCATGTGACGTGCTCATTCATTCACCAATCTCTCGTTTGTTTTTTTTATTCCTATAAAACGTCGCCGTATTATTTTTGATATCGAATGAATTGGACCATATTAATGGCGGGCACGTCACGAGTCGACTCGGTCCCGTCACCGAGTCAACATGGCTCCACTGACATAAAGACGACGACAGCAACAGCGACGACGTTGCGATAGCTTGGCGGTTGAATTGTTGCCGGAAGTGGAGGCGTTTTATGAAGGAGATCGATGAGTTTTGATTTATAAAGTGAAAATCTTTTTAGTAGAGCTATAATAATCACAATTCTCAACAGCTTTTTGAAACACAGATTATATGTAAATTTTCAAGGAAACGATTTTGCGAGAAAATGACTAGAATAAAATGGTGTTTGTTCGAAAAAATGAAACTGGGTTTTCGCAGGTGAGATGGAGAGGGCACTGTCGGTTGTCCAATAAGTTTCTGACACGTGGGTAAATGTTCTTCCATTGGATTAGTTTGGAAATATACGAACTAGGTATGGCAGTATTAAACCTGAACCCGTAAGACCCGCCCGAACCCAACCTGCTTAAAGAGGGTTTGGGTTGGGATAATTGAACTTGTGGACGGGTTTGGGTTTGAAAATTCAACCCGTCACAGGTTCGGGTAAGGATTTGGAAAAAAATCCATACTTGAACCTGCGAACCCGTTTAGCTATGAAATCCTCTTCAAAATCCATATATCAATCTCTTGTTGTATCCAAAGATTATTAACAACTTGTGGTCTCAGAACTCTTGTTAATTTGTGTTTGGATGATTTGTGTTCAAGATATATTCTTATAAAAAAAAAAATTGGGTTTTATTTTTGAGATGCACATTATATTAGGTTTGGTTTGTCATAGGGATGACAATTAAACCCGAACCCGTGGGATCCACCCGAACCCAACCCACGTAAAGTGGGTTTGGGTTGGGATAGGTGTACTCGTGAGCGGGTTTGGGTTTGAAAATTGTACCCGTCACAGGTTCGGGTTCGGGTATGGATTTGGAAAAAAAATCCATACCCAAACCCGCGTATCCGCGAACAATAAAAATTATATAATATTTTATTATTTAAAATATTATAAATTTAAACTACAATAAAAACTTTTCAATTATATAGAGAATAAAATGTAAATATTTCAATCTATTAAGTGTTTTTATTCTTTAAAATTATAATATTTCATATATTTAAATAATATAGAAATAATTTAAAATAAAAAAAAATTGGCAGGTTCGTGGGTTCGCGGGTTTTACCTGTGGACCCGCTTGTTTCACGGGTTTACAGGTGGGTTTGGGTGTCCCCCAAGCCCGTGGGTAAAACCCGAACCCGAACCTGTTTATTTTTGCGGGTTCACAGGCGGGTTTGATAGACACAAAATTTCGCGAGTTTAGGTTTGGATTTTACCGAACCCACCCCATTGCTATTCCTAGTTTGTCACTTTAATGGGTTTGGTTCGTCATTTTCTAATGGCTATCCACAGTGGGTTGTTGAAGTTTCATTCATTTCTGATTTTATTATCTCTGTCCATTTTGTGATTCTTGCACATTATTATTTAGTTTAGCTTAAATTAGTTGTAGTTGGAATGGTGTAACTTGTAATCTTGTTAATTTTCATATATTTTCTATTTTATAGATTTTGTCATAAAATGTCTACAACACCGTCGACGGGAACACCCGCGGGTGCCACACCCATCCACAAATCTTCTGAACTTCGTGGGTTCGTGGGTGGGTTTGGATGTTGCTTAAATCAGCGGGTGAAACCCGAACCCAAACCCGATATATTTCATGGGTTCGTGGGTGGGTTTGAATGTCATTTTCTTTTACGGGTTTGGGTTTGGTTTTTCCCAAACCCACCCGAACCCGGTCCATTATCATTCTAATACGAACCTTAACCGTTGATTGAATTAATTTGGTGGGTTTACAGTTTGGAGCCAGTTCTAGGATTTAGCTATTGTATCCTAAATATATTTAGTTACAATATAGGATCCATATATATTAAGATATAATGACGACTTGAATTTAGTATATTGTAATTATATATTTTAGGGGGATTACACTTTAGTCCTTATGTTTTGGCGAAACTTCATTTTTTTACCTGATGACCACTCCTAAATGAGCACCCGCAATAGTACAGAGCCGTAGGAGTAGTAAAATGATGAATAGAATTCGTCCCACAAGGATTGATGTATTGAATACCACAATTGATTGATTTAATTACTATCTAGACAAACAAATTTATGATGATGAAATTATACTACTCAACTTCAACTAAATTAAACATATACTAAAATGCAATAATTTAAACTAGGCAAGCAAACAAACTAAAGCAAGTCAAACACAAGCAAGTGATTGTATTTCTTATGGGAAATTAGGCTAAGACCATGAATCCATCTATCCAATTCTCATCAATTTTAGGCACATCATTAAGATAAAGTATGCAAGTGTGTGTAGATTCGTGACACCATGAATTTGTCTCTAACCTCTCTCAAGTGATAAAGACAACATTTATATGCACCAACAACCTATTTCTCAATGGTTATCCGAACTACATATAAATTCATTACGTTTCATGGCACACAAATTGAATCCTAGAGGCTAGCATCGCATATTTCTATCTTACCAACCTCTATCACACATTTCATCGAGCACGTTGTGTGATTCACCTCTCAGTACTTCACACAACGACCAAACAATTATTAAATACTAGCTAGACATTCAATAATGATTAAGAACATGAAATGAGCATACACAACACAAGCAATAAATGATAAATTGATGGCCTTGATTAACAATTCATGGGAAAGGCTTCATCTTGGCCTTAGCCAAGGAAGTTTAGTTCATAATACAACAAATGGCTACCAAATATGAGTAATAAATACAAGCCATAATCAAAGATGAATAAAAGTAAAGAGAGAAAGGTTTAGAATAAACTAATTAGAGAACTCTTCCTCTCTTGCTTGGTTGTGCTAAGCTTCTTCTCTTCTTGACTTTTCTTGCTCCAAGATGTGGTTTTTATGGTGGGTTTTGGTGAGAATGAAGTGATGAGGTGAGAAATGAGTTTGGGTGATGATTTGATGAAGGATGTGAGTGATTTGGTGAAGGATTTGGATGAAAGAAGTGTTCTTGGGAGTTTGGAAGTGAAGTGGAGGTGTTTTGGAGCTCTAAGGTCGTGCAAGAGGTCTCCCAAATGAAGCTGAAACAAGCTATTTATAATGAGTGAAATTAGGGCACGAAAACCTAGAGAAATCTGAGCTGGACCACTGTGGCGCTGGTCGTCCAGCGCACATCCGAGGGGCGCCGGTCCAGCGCACGACCAGCGGCGTGTTCCTGCCCATGCGGCGCTGGTGGAAGCGCTGGTCGTCCAGCGCTGGTTCCTTCTTTAGTTCCTCAACTGCTCCCTTTTGCTCCAATGTTGCCCAACTTAACTCAGTTTCCCTTTGATTGCTGAAGAGGCCTGCACAAGCTCAATTAAACATTAAAAATATCGGTTTTACCCGGAAAACGAAGGCAAATGATAGGTAAAACGGAGCTACATCAAGTGTAGAAATAGGCATTATCTCCTGACATATGGGTATTAGAGTCTTTGGTCCTCAATTTTTCGAAAATACATCAAAATGGTCCTTTGACCAAAAATTTGAAGGTCAAACTTAACGGAATTGCTGAAAAGCCTATTTTGCCCCTCATTTTAAAAAACTTGAATGAAATAACTATTTTGCCTAGCATTCTTTACACATATTTACAAATTTACCATAATGAAAAAAGAGTTATATGTTCTTAATTCTTATAAACAATTTAGTATGACCAAACTATCCATACATCATTATTTTTTTTAATAAAAATAAGAAAATATGACAATTACTGCCATTTATTATTTTTGATATTCTGGTTTTCCCTATAATATTTTATTCAAAAATACAAAATAATGATTAAAAAAATTATTGTTGAAAAGTTTTTTTTTTTATACGATTGAAAAGCATTCATGTGTACTGTTTTACATTTTTTTTTTTTTTTCATTTTTAAATTCTTTAAATTAAAAATAAATAAAAAATAAAAAAATAAAAAAATAAAAAAAAACTGTAATTTTTTTCATTTAGTTATTGCTCCATTACCCCCAATTTTTTTATTTTATTTTTCCATTTTGTTAATTTTCCATTACCCATTTTTATTATATTTTCGTTTCCATATATTCAATTACTTCCCTCCCAACAACCTCTCAAGGATAGTTCTCCAATCAATCATCAACCAGAAGTGAGAACCTCATGGAGAAAAAAAAAAAAAAAAAAAAAAAACTCAAAAAAAAAAAGTCTCCTAAATTAACGAGTCCATAATAATTTCAACAAAAAAAAAAAAAAAAAAAAAAAGCATGTTTCTTGAAAAACAATAATGGGTTCAATAATCTTTTAAGAAAATAAAAATAAAAAAATATTTATTCTTGTTTTTGCTTTTTGACAATTCAAAGTCAAGCTAAGAATTAAACACATACTATCAATTTAACATGATAAAGAAATACATGTTTTTTTCTCCACTGAAATATCAGCTAAGAGATTCTAAGGTTAGGACTTAAACATGCCTAATAATTGAAGTGTTAATCAAGAAAAAACTATCATTCACATACATACAACAGAGTATAGACAGACAGAAAATTCAAGTGATGTTGGCCAGGCAACTGTTGATATCTTCATGATAAGGTTACAAGCCTTATACAAGGCTACTGGCTAGTCAATAATCACTATCCAAATGCCATTTCAAAATTAGACTACAAACCAAACAAGGCTCGCATCAATCTCTTGATGCGGTCGAGATAAGATGAGTCAAGATCCAAGGCAACTTGAGAGAGAAGAGAGAGAGGAAATAATTGAGTTAAGATGGGGCGATAATTGGGCTATTTCTTTTCGAGAGGCCTTTAAATTTTGAGTAACAATATTTGCACTCTTAGAAAACCCAACCAAAATTAACGAACCTAATAATTTATTAAGAAATATAATAATAATAATACTAAATTGAGTGCCCATTCATCTAAGAAACTTTGTCGTCCCAAAGAGGGTTGCGTTGTTGGCTTGTCGCGAAGAGGAGGGCTGTGTCACCCGTGTCGCAGTGAAGAGGTGGTCTAGATCTGATTCGCTGCGAAGAGGAGGTCTCAGTCCCGATTCTGGTTTGCAGAAAAGATTGATTCACACCCAGAATTGTTTTCATGACATTCAAGTAGTAATATAACCTTAATTTTTATCAACAAAGCAAATAAATTTTTAATTTATAGTTTTTTTTTCTTTTACTTGAATTTTCAATTTTTATAGTTGACTCGTCGCCTTTATAATTTACAAAAGTAGAAGAAGGTTTTGAGCTTTGTTATGGTCCTTATGGACAACTTGGAAGAAGTAAAACAATTGGAATTTATATATGTATTCTCATGACTGTGATATATATATTTAATATATATATATATATATATATATATATATATACAGAAATTCTATTGTCAGTTCGAACTGACAATAAATATATCAGAACGAAAAATGTGGACCACTAGATTTACATACTTTGACTCAAAGTGTATGCACTTGTCAAAACTTCTTCATAATCTATGGTCTACATTCTTCGTCCTGATATATTTATTGTCAGTTCGAACCGATAATAGAAAGACCGTATATATATATGAGTGAGTCTCTAATGAGGGGTCCCTTATTTTAGTTTTGGTAAGGACCAAGATAAAAACACATTGATTTTAATGAATTTTAATCTGAATTTTTTTTGTGGATGACAAGTTCATTGAAATCTACCTATGAACAAAATTTGAGATTTTTTCGAATACTAGAACTATTTTTCTTGAATTTTCTTATATTTCGCATATTTTATGATACCTTCATGTTTAACAAAATTTGGATAAATATTTCTAGTTCTCAGAAAATTCTCATATGTACATTTTATTGAACTCATCATCCACAAAAAAAATCAGATTAAAATTTATTAAAATCGATGTGTTTTCAACATGACCACCCTTACCGAAACTAAAATAAGAGATCTCTTATGAGAGACATATTTCTCAAAAAAAAAAAAAAAAAATCCTACTTCAACCACCATCAAATTGTCCATAAAAAAAAGAAAAAAAAAGAAAAAAAAAAAAAGGAATTGCCCATATATTATGCTATCTCATTATACTTCATTAATTAAAGTGTTGGGTTGCTATTTGCATTGATCATGCATGATCCATACAAAACATTTCGAATCGATGAGGATTACAATTTCTAGCTATTATCATTTATAATTAATAATTTTATTTCTCTCCATCAATTTTAATTTCTTCAAAAATAACACTTTTTTTTAAAATTTAAAAAAAAAAATTATACAAATTTAGGAGTTCAAGAAGAGGGATACGACATTGATATATTGGTGTAAATCACTCCCTCCATTAATAATCACTCTTTTTTGTTAGCTGTAAATCCTTCATTGATATATTGGTGAAAGAACAAAAAATGATGCATTATTTATGGGGTCGACTGCTATAAATCCCTAAATGTGCAGGCAAAAATTTGCTGTCATGAAGATTAAAACATTTAAGGAATAATGAATATTGGACAGAAAGCAATGTTGAAGTAAACATTACAAACGTCCACTTGAAAGTTGGAACACTCATAACCACAAATCTATTGACATTTCTAAAAAGTTATTAAATACTACATCTACATGTGGGCACATATATATGTCCTAGTTCTTTGCTACATCACTTGAAATAATTGTGATGTACACCCAAGTCACATTCTTCAACGACCATAGTTTCTATCAATTGGAATCTTTAATAGGCTGTTAGGTTAAGTTAAACAACACATCCCTAATTCCTTATTTGAAAAAGATTGACTTTGTCAAAGTTTAATTAACCAGGTCATTGCCATCATATTGAACTTTCTTTTACTAATTAATTTTTATTCCATCTTTTTTTCCTACTTCAACCACCATCAAATTGTCCATATATTATGCCATCTCATTATACTTCATTAATTAAAGTTTTGGGTTGCTATTTGCATTGATCATGCATGATGCATACAAAACATTTCGAATTGATGAAGATTACAATTTCTAGCTATTATCCTTTATAATTAATAATTTTATTTCTCTCCATCCATTTTAATATCTTCAAAAATAACACCTTTTTGTTTGTTTAAATTATTACAAATTTAGGAGTTCAAGAAGAGGGATACGACACAACTCTAACTTATTAATTTATCCTCTTTTTTTTTTTTTTTTTTAAAAAGGGTAAAACAAAGCCGAAACAACCAAAAACGAGCTACAACATAAACAAACAGTAACTTGATGTTGGTGCAACTGTGCGAGAGACTTATTACTGAGCCAACATCAATTTATCTTCTTCAAAAATAACTTATATTTGATTTTTTGAAAAACAAAACTAACTTATTAGGGAGTGTCTAGACTTTTAAAGACTTTTCTCTTGTTGCATAGGAATACTGTAGAACCAGAAAATCCTACGGTCAAAATTCGGTCAAAATTGTAGTATTCGGGGCACCGGCAATCTATGAACAATGCTTTGTCGTATGTTTTGGATTCCCTATAGAACAAAGCTATAGGAAGGGGGGGTCTTGTCGGAATCTACTTGACACCCAAGTTAGACAATTTATAAACAAATAAAATAATTTCGAATCAACAATAAAAATTAATAAAATATAAATCGAACCATAAACAAAGCTGTCGAATCCTTGGTGGTATCGTTTGGAGAGCCTTATGTACGCTTGGGCTGAGCATTTTAGTAAATTAAATTGCTAGGAGAAGATGAGGCAAGACCGTTGTCGAACGAGTTTTATATGATGTAAAAAAATATGGATGTTAGTCGAATGGTCTTCAAGAACAAGGGTATTGGTCGAGTGGTTTGTTGAAATATTGGAGGTGATGCCAAGTTGAATGGACTTGTAGAATGGGTGATGACTAAGTAGGCCTTGTAGAATGTGATATAATTGTATCATGTCCGAGCAGTAAGTCGAGATTGGATTGTAGTTGGTGTTGTCTGTATGTGTATGTGTAGAGGTTGGGTGATGTGATCAAATGTGAATTAAAACATGCAAATTGAGTGGATTATCGTTGATATGGAGGTGGATCATGTAGTTGACAGCAAGTGCATGTCGAACGAATAGTCACCAAGAAACAAAGTATACAACGTGATTTGTGGAGCTCAAAATGAAGCATTCAAAAGATAAATTTCTCCCCCCCTATGTGGAGAAAAGAGATCATGTCCTAATTTCGTGGGATTTGATAGTTCAAGACTGAATGGAACTCAAGCTAGGTAGTTAATTAGTTATCAAATGATAACAGCCAGCTGACTTTGTCAATTTCTTGAGCTGGATAACAGCTAGCTGACTTGGTCCTTCTCAAACTTATCAAAGCTTATCATATCAGATTGGGCCTGCCTTCTGTTGGGCCTCAATATTTGGGCTGTGCTATTTTTGACTACCACAAATACTATTGTATATTGGGTATATAAAATAAAATAAAATAATAGTGTGTTTAGCTTGTAAAATAATTATGGAAAGTTTAGATTATGAGTAATGCTAAATTGCCTAGATGATATGGCATGTGACTTGTCAAAAGCACATTATTTGCCACACAATTTTATTGGGATGTTGACAACTATTTGGACAAATATTTTGGATAGCCTAATATTAGTACTCTTAGATTATTTTTCATAAATTAAATAACTTATTACAGTAATTAAGAAAAAGAATTGACTTTGATAAATTCTAAATGGGAGGCTGGTGGTGTGAGTGATATTAAGCCTAAAGATGTCCAGATCAAAGCAACTCAGGTTCGTTGTATAACAGAGCAAAGAAAGGAAAGCTTTGGGTCAAGTAAGTTTGCTACTATGCTAGCTTTCCAGTAAAGTCAACATCCAAACAACAAGACTTTGATTACTCTGATCAGACGGTGGATGAATGAAGTCTACATGAAGAATCAAGTTCCTGAGATCATAGGTTATTTTCCAAGCAATTATTTTCCAGTAAAACCTTATCTTCAAGTGACCTACGCAGAAAATATGAGCCTAGTAATCTACGCAGAAAATTTCAAAATCAATAGAATGAGAATTCTCTCTTTTGCTCTTCAGTTTTAGTTTCTGCTTCTCTTTGAAGCATTTCTTCAAACACTTGTACTCTCATAGCTGGCATAATAAAAACCCTTCTCTACTAGTACTACTTGTCTGAAAATTGTCTCCCTAACAAAAATGGAAAGCAAAATTTCTCTTCTCTCATGGCTTCTCCTTCTCACATTCTCTCTGTTTATCAGCCAAATTGCTTCTCAAGACAATCGACAGGCAAATATAATTATTCTCTCTTCGTCTGATGTTTTTTTCTTTTTCTGTCTTGCCCTGAACTTTACGTTTTTCGTCTTTGATCGGTGCAATATATCCTCATTTCATGGTTAAATTATGCTGGAATTCGTTTTTACTATTGAATTGAAATCCAGTGAATATATATTTACTATCTAAAGACGTTATTGAAATTTTATGGTAGCATAAACATTAATTGTAACGAACTTCATTTATTTATTTTATAAATATAAATATATATATATATATATATATATATATATATATCACCGCTCAATGTACGTGGCTTGATGTTGATATTGTATTGTTGATATATATTTGCAGGCTTATATTGTTTATATGGGGAGCAAACCAAAGGGACAACTTTCAACATCTGCCCTGCACATGAGCATGCTACGTCAAGTTGCTGGCAGGTAAACATATATAAATTTTTCATTGAAAACGATAATCAATATGTATTGGTGATTAGGTTCGAGTCTCACTTTACTAATGAAACGCAAGTATGTGTACGTGAGTTGACCTTTCATTTATGTTATGGGACTAGCTATTCCAGTCACCTAAACAGTGCTCTATCCAGGGGCGAAGGCAAAGGGGGGCCCATAGGGCCGCCATAGGGGCCATGGCCCCCCCAGCCAATGAGAGTTCAACAAACTTTACATTATATCGTTATTAGGATCCTGCTTAATGAATATGATAATTACAACTTGGTCCCTCCATTTTATTAATAATATAAATTTCTTCCATATTATTGTTTGTCAAGACAAAATCAATCACTTTTAGTATTTTAATTTCTTATGATTCCATACATTATTTTCTAATGTAGTCTATATTTGGGTTCAACTACCACACAGTTACTGTATAGTTACAGGGTTAATTTTCAATCATTGGATTTTAATCCAAAGGTCTACAAAAATCAAAGATTTAAAAATTTATAAGAAATTAAAACTAAAAAGAAATAACCTCCTCTCGTAATTACCCTCGCAACTATACATGAAATGTATGTATTTTTATTTTTATTAGGTACTCACTAGAACAATTAAATATATTAATGGTACACTGGAATTTTAAATATTTTATATGAATTATATATTTTTTAATTAGGAATTATTGAAAGAGATATTTCATCTATGTGACAAGATAAAAATCTTTTTTTTTTTCACAAATTCTTTGATTATGTATATGGAAATCATAACGAAATTTAAATAAATTTGATTATAGAGTCAAGTTCCATTTTGATTCTCAAAGTTAGAGTCATTATTATTATTATTATTATTATTACTATTATTATTATTTTGTATCATTATCTTAAAGACTAAACGTCATCACATTTTGGTATATTAATATGTTTTTCTTGAGTGACCTTTAATATTAGTTTTTGTCTTAGCCCCCCCAAAGCTAAAATCCTGGCTTCGTCCCTGGCTCTATCTTAGCAGATTCTGGAAAAACTCTAACCCGGTCTTGGTTTTATCGAAGTTAATAGTTCATTGTTTCATATCATATATACTCAGTCATTTGTATACTCAAAAACAATAGATAAATCTCAAGCAGGTGTTCATTTATCAATTATTAGATTATAAAAATTAAATTTAAGAACACATTTGACAATATTTTCTAAGAAAACCTTTTTTTTAATAGTCATATAGACAAAAAAAAAAAAAAATTAATCTTAGACAAAACAATTTGGTAATGTATTAGAAATTATAATAATTAAATTAAATGTCTTTTTCAATCAAACATTATGAAATAAGGAAAAAAAATACTTTTAAGCTCAACTTGGAGAGTAAAAAATAATAATTTTGAAATACAAATTTGGTGACTTTTATTTTTATCTTTTATACCATCTATACATATGAATTATAGAATACGTAGTGATTATAGTAATTAACGCACATCTCCTTGCCCGTTTTACAAGCCTTTGTGAGCAATTTTCTTCACTTGTATAATTTGTATTGTGAGCAATTTTGATTTTGAAATACATCAAAATGTTGACTATTTAATTGGAATTGAATTCAGGAACGTCGGTCCGGAATCTTTACTTTATCATTACGGGAAGAGCTTCGATGGATTTGTAGTCAAGTTGACAGAGGAGGAAGCTAAAAAAATGGCTGGTGGGTGAACTACAAATGTTATATGCGTACCTTTGTTCGGGGTCATTTAATATTAAATCTCAATCATTATATGTATCTAACGAGTTAATTAGAACAACAATAATCGAGTGGGAACGAAATCCAAACGTAAGTACTTGAAAATCCTCACTATTGTTCGTTATTTTGTATAATTCAGGGATGAGCGGCGTAGTTTCGGTGTTTCCGAACAGACAGTTAAAACTGCATACAACAAGATCATGGGATTTCATGGGGTTTTCCCAGAAAGTTGAGAGAGCAACAACTGAAAGTGATGTGATAATTGGAGTGATTGATACTGGAATTTGGCCAGAGTCTGAGAGCTTCAATGACACAGGATTTGGTCCTCCACCAACCAAATGGAGAGGCACTTGCCAAGTCTCAGCCAATTTCACCTGCAACAAGTATACATCTTAACAACAATTTTTTAATATTATTTATAGGGTTTAGTTACTATATAGGAATTGTATATGGATGCCGGATCAGGATACTTTACCGGTTTTGTATTTTTTATAGGATAATTAATTGGGATAACTTGTGTGGTAGCGAAATTTATACAAGGCTTATTTGAATCATCATATATATGCTAATCCAACATATATTAATTGTTCAATAAGTTACTGAATTATGGTTTATATATATTCAGTAAAATCATAGGAGCAAAATACTACCGGAGCGACGGAAGCTTCGGTCCAGACAACATCCCTTCTCCGAGAGATTCAAACGGACACGGGACACACACTGCATCAACAGCAGCCGGAAACCTAGTCAGCATGACAAGTTTATACGGCTTTGGCCAGGGAACCGCCAGGGGAGGCGTCCCATCCTCCCGTATTGCCGTGTACAAAGTTTGTTGGTCGGATTCTTGCTCGGAAGTAGACGTTCTGGCGGCTTTCGACGATGCCATCGCTGATGGCGTCGACATAATCTCAGCCTCCATCGGACATAATATTCCGTTGAACTACTTCGACGATTCTATTGCCATCGGATCGTTTCATGCTATGAGAAATGGAATCCTGACGTCAATTTCTGCTGGAAATGATGGACCTGAGCCTTCTACAATCTCCAATTTCGCTCCTTGGTTTCTCTCTGTGGCTGCTAGCACCATTGACAGGAATTTTTCAACAAAGGTTCAACTAGGAAACAACATATTTTATGAGGTACGACCAAATTTAATACACATATATTTACATTTTTAAAAGAATTTAATTTCACAATCAACATATAATATTTGCTTCTCTGTTTTGTGGTGTTCCTTTCCGGCCTTCTGGCCGATGAATAAATCTTTCGTTGTTCAAAAATAAATAAAAAATCTAAAGGCTAAAATATCATATTCTAACCTATCAAATGTGATTCGGTGGTGGTAAGAGTTCTCATTCATCCCGAAAATATCCGGTATATTTAATGGGTGAAAGACGATAAAAAACTTTCAATTTTAAGATTCATCTAATGACTAAAATATCATATTCTGGAAACCCAAATCCGATACATGACTATATTTAAATGTTAATTATATAAATTGTATTAAAAAGTTGATTTTTGGGGTATATAATATTTTCCTTGTACGCAGGGAATTTCAATAAACACAGTTGACCTAACAGATACAACGTATCCACTTATTTACGGTGGAGATACACCAAATGTTACCGGAGGTTTCTCCTATACTTCATCCAGGTAACTATAAATGTTCTTTTTATCAGCTGGTTACAGAGTTGGTTTACAAAACAAAGGTCTTGTATTTTAATTTATTTTCCAAGACGATTCTGTTTGTAACGTTACAAAATAAAAGTTCTGAAATTTCTTTTCAGAATCGTTTGATTAGAGAATTATTAAATAACTAAATAATCCAAGAGATTGTTTAGGAAGGTTAGTTGACTATGAGAAAACAAGAGTTTTGCTACTATAAAAGTTTAGTAGGTAAATTTTTTCCCATCTCAGGACAGTCCTCATTAGAGAATGATTCATTGAATTAAATACAATAAACACAGAATTGTATTATATGAAAATACAATATTAAGCATCGATGTGGGTTTGATAATGGTAAATTAACAATTGGAATAATTTACTGATGATGAACAAACTATATATGCAGGTTTTGCAATGAAAACTCATTGGACAAGAATTTAGTGAAGGGCAAAATCGTACTTTGTGATTTTTTGCTTTCTGGAAAAGGGCCATTCTATGCTGGTGCAGCTGGTGCTGTCATACAAGACACCTTCAGAAGAGATCATGCTCGTAACTTTCCCTTGCCCACTTCCTATGTTAACAGGGCCGATGGCAGCAATATTTTGATCTACATCAAGTCAAACAGGTACGTACGTACTTATAAGGCTTAATAAGATTTATCAAGTATATATAAACTCAATTCAGATAATCAGATTCTAATTTTCAAATTTACAGTAACGCGTCCGCAACTATATTCAAGAGTACGCAAGGTAATGACACGAAAGCTCCTTATGTGGTCTCATTCTCATCAAGGGGTCCAAATCCTATCACACTTGACATTCTCAAGGTACGTAATTAATTTCACAATTAAACAGAAGATATTGCTAATTAATTACTTTGATGACTCTTATCACTTAAAGTCCACTTTTAGCGCGAAGGATTGCATTGGATTAGATTATTGATCGAACTTATTTTGAGTTCGATTAGATGGGATTGGATTATATTAGTAATAATCGATTTTCAATTGTCTATCAAACATATATTGAACTAAATCACTATTAACTTTAATAATTGAATCCAGTGGAAACATCTACACCGGTGTAAAATGCAGTTTTTCTTTCATTTTACACCGATGTCAATTGGGATCTCGTAAAAAAAAACTTGCAGAATTTTCTGATAATTTTCGTCAGGACATCAAGCATGGCGTTAGAGGATTTATATCTTTTGGATATGATTGCAGCCAGATATTACTGCACCAGGAGTTAACATTTTAGCTGCCTGGACTCCTCTCAACTCAGTTTCCGGAGTCAAAGGTGACAATAGATTTGTTCCATACAATATGATCTCTGGAACATCAATGTCATGCCCACATGTCTCTGCTATTGCTGCCTACATCAAATCTTTTCACCCCACTTGGTCTCCAGCCGCGATCAAATCTGCAATCATGACCACAGGTAAAAGATCGATTCAAATGGTTTCGAAATTCATTCGAAAACTTCCGTAAAACACTATATTACTATATTCAGTAAGGGGCTGTTTGTTTTTTTCATAATAAAACTTATCGCCTCTTATATCTTAAATTATGATAAATCAATTTATTTGTTTTTTCAATTTATTTTTTATTTTAAGATATATGTCTTTTAGAAAAAATAAAAAATTTTGACTTATATCTTATTTAAAAAGTGCTACAGTAGAGTTATTTAGTAAATTTCTACAAATGTCCTATAACAATTCATATATTTACAATTTTATATGCTCATAATAAAACCTTTAAAATCAATTTTCCAAAAATTATAAATTTTGAAGAAACCCTAACACAACCTAATCGATTTTACATTTGTAATAAGTCATTCAAAATGAAAAAACAAACATATCATAGTATCTTAATTTATAAGACTTATCCATATGTCTAACAAATTAAGGTCTTATAAGACTTTAGATAAAAAATAAAAATAAAAACAAAGCCCCTAGGACCTTCGGCCTAACAATGTCCGAATTTATGTTTTTTTTTTTTTTTTTTCTTTTGCAGCTACATCTATGAGTGCAACAAAGAACCCTGAAGCCGAATTCGCATATGGTTCGGGACATATAAACCCTCTAAAGGTTGTAAATCCTGGTTTGGTATATGATGCTGGACCTATTGATTACATAAGATTTTTATGTGGCCAAAAATATAGTACTACACTTCTCAGGCATGTAACAGGAGACAACAACAGTACTTGTGATGCAACCACTAGTGCAAAAGTTTGGGATCTAAACTATCCATCCTTTGCTCTCTCTACCTCTCCTTCGGAAACCAATTTCACCCGAATCTTCAACCGGGTTGTCACGAACGTCGGAACACCAGTTTCGACGTATAGAGCTTCCGTGACAGGCGCCCCTATAGGACTTAGAATCCTATTAAATCCTAGTGTACTGTCTTTCACATCTCTCGGACAGACGTTGTCATTTACACTTATAGTTGAGGGAACCATAGTTGATCCCATGGTTTCTGCTTCTTTGGTTTGGGATGATGGAGTACATCAAGTTAGAAGCCCCATTGTTGTGTTTGTTGTATCATAAAATTTTCCAAGATTTTGGCCTGTTTGGTATTACTATAACTTTTATAATAATCAGTTGTGAATTTAATCAGCATATGTTTGGTTAATTGTATTTTTAAAATTACTATATGGTTCAAAAGCAGAATACATATGTTTAGTAATTTTATTGTAAAAATGTTGAGATTAGTTACAATGACTAAAATATACATGAGTTTAGGCCCTTGTTTCATTTTTTTTTTTTTTCATTAATTATATATATTAAATCAATATTTAAATAGAATATTTAAATTAGAAAAAAAAAAAAAAAAAAAAAAAAAAAACCATAAGAACATTAAAAAGTAACCCTCCACCTACTTCTCAAAATCACTTTCAAAACTTGCTAGATTATCAATTAATCACTTTTGGAAGTTTTACCAAACATCATTTTATATCAAAATTATAAAATAATCTGATTTTAACTTATCAAAAACAATCCAAACTTAGCCCTTTGTTTGAAGTACAAAATTATTTAATTTGCACTTCAAACATGGAACATACAATATTGTAATTCTTTGATTTGATCATTAATTATTGTAACCATTAGATTTTGTATTTTGTTCAATCGCATACATATTTCAATTGATAGAATAATACATAAAATAAAAAAACTAATGGCCACCTTACCACTTGTTTTGTATAGGCCCAATATATTTAAAAAATGGCCCAATTCATTTGATAATATAAATAATACGACGGCGTGTACAGGATAAAAAAAAAAACGAGAGATTAGCGTTTGACTGGGCACGTCACGTGCCTAGGCCGACTCGGGAGAAGCTTGGCACGTGACTGACTCGTCTCGCGTGAGGACTTGACACGTTACTGAGTTGACTCGTGACGTGTCCGGACACGTCACGAGTCGACTCAGTGAAATGCCAAGTTCCCTCATGTGGCGAGTTAGTCACGTGCATGTTCCTTCCCGAATCGGCATAGGCACGTGACGTGCTCATTCATTCACCAATCTCTCGTGTATTTTTTTTATTCTTATAAAACATCGCCATATTATTTTTGACATCGAATGAATTAGACCATATTAATGGCGGGCACGTCACGAGTCGACTCGGTCCCGTCACCGAGTCAACATGGCTCCACTGACATGAAGACGACGACAGCGACGACGTTGCGATAGCTTGGCGGTTGAGTTGTTGCCGGAAGTGGAAGCGTTTTATGAAGGAGATCGATGGGTTTTGATTTATAAAGCGAAACTCTTTTAAGTAGAGCTATAATAATCACAATTCTCAACAGCTTTTTATATTCCTGTATATCGGAAACACAGATTTTGTGAGAAAATCACACTGGTTTTCGCAGGTGAGATGAAGAAGGCACTGTCGGTTGTCCAATAAGTTTCTGACACGTGGGCAATTGTTCTTCCATTGGATTAGTTTGGAAATATGTGAACCTTAACCGTCGATTGACTTACTTTGGTGGGCTCGGAGTTTGGAGCCAGCTCACCGCTTGTTCTTTTATGCCAGGATTTTGCTACAATGCATGTCCTAAATATCTGCATAAATTAAGGATTATATATATATATATATATATATAATTGAAATCTCATTGCAATCTAATGACAACTAACTAATCATAGAACAATACATAGAAACCATATAATAGCTTAATTATATCCAAAGAGAAAAACTCGCATCAGACGGTCTCACTGTCACGTGATGAGACCGTATAATGAAAGTGTGTCATTCACATCAGAAACATAAAAATATTTTTTAAAATTACCATATGGCACACTTTCATTAGACAGTCTCATCGTTACCGTCCCATGTAAGTTTTTCTCATATCTGTGATGACCATGTTGAAGTATTGTAAATATCGTTGGTAAGTCTAGAAAGAGCAAAGGACACCACCTCTATGGTGGGAGTAATATTCTAAACCACGATTTCGAAATTGATTTTGTTAGGATCCAACATATCCTTGACATAAATGGTGTAAGATTCTAAAAAGAAAAAATATATATATAAATAACAGGCATAGTTAAAAATCACAATGAAGCAATACAATAAAACACAAAAAATGAAGAAATTATAAGAGATTTTTCATTAATTAATTCAATATGACAACAAATGTTAATAATAACATAAAAGACTGATTTTGTAATCCAATTCTACAAATGACTTTCCTGAAAGAATCAAAAAGTAAAGGTAAAAACAAATAAATTCCTCTACAACCCCCAAAAGTTGGAAATTAATAGAGACACAAAATCAGTCACTTTCTTTATTCATCAACTTATCTTCTAAACTTTTGGCTAAAATCCTGCAGGTTGTAGCTGATACAAAATAGAAACCCATATCATCTCTCAGGTTTCCGGGCGAAAAATAATAGAATTTTTTTTTTATATTTTTTTTTTTTAACTATGGCAAGTTTCATTGACACCAACTGCTTATCATGCAGCTTCTAAACTTGCCTCCCCCGATCGAAAAGATTTCCGTTGTCTGGGTACCCTATATCGAAACAAAATATCTGTGGTTGTAATACATAATGGTTTGCTTTCCTCATTTGCTTCTCTTCTTCGCTTCACTATAGAGGATAACTCCAAATACTGTGAGTGAGTAACCAAGCATTCCGGTAACAGAGACAGGATTCCTAAATATCAAAATTGAAACTACCACAGCCACGGCTCCTTTGGCGTTTCCTAGTACCTGAATGAACCGAAATGTTTTTTTTTTTAAATATATATCTCAAAGCTAAATATGATTTCAGAAGCGGCAAAAAAAGGAATTTAATAACATCATTCAGAAAATCCAATACTGTATGGACTACAGTGAGATGAGTTCACTATTGGCTGGAATAATCTAAATGAACAGTTATATAAACGTTATGGAGCAATATAACAGAAAAGATGCTTAGTAAAAGTTTCTCTGAACTATGTGGGTTGGAACATGAAAGCCGTCTCTCACAACTCAGCCACCCTTAACCTAAAAATATAGTTTCAGTCATCCTCTTTATCGTCAAATGCCCACCCTTCAACTTAAACAAAAAATCTCCCCCAATGTGCAACGACTAGTTTACATCCCACATGACAAAACAATCTTAAATTTGCTGCTACTGCTGCCTAACACTTCTTAAAATATACTAATTTCATCATTCCATCCTTTTGTCTTCCAGTTACAATTTCAACTTGGCTCAAGCAATAAACCCTAACAAATATGATGCAAATATACTCAAAGAAATAAATGAGAGAAAGAAAACGTGAACAGGCACCCGCAAGAAAACACTATTGCTTATCTTTGACATCACCCTATCCTAATCTTTCCATGAGCTACATAATTAGCTATAGCTGCTACATAATATAATGAGTCATATGCAGAAGTGTGGTAAAAAGCCATATGAAGAAGTGTGGCATACCTGGAGAGTCAGAGCACTGGTATGTTTTGTGACCAAGAAGTTGGTCAGATTTACAAAATAAGCTAGCGCCGAATTGAATAGTAGATACCATATGATCTTGATGTCTTCTCTAGCAAGAGCAAGCGTAATACCAACCACGTTTTTTTCCATAATAAGAGTCGCAGGGAGTAGAAACACAACGGCTATTGGAGCCATGTACAGAAGGAGGTTCATGTGTTAGTATTTGAAGATAGTTGAGGCACAATGGACACAAAGAAGAAGGATTTAGTTGAGAAATGGTTTAAGAAAATTAGGAGCTTATTATCTCCTTTTTATTGAAGTAGTTGTGCTTTTATGTATTACAAAGTGGGTTTGTTTTTCAAGTGATTCAAGTTACAGACATTGAAGCTTATTTATAGGCTCTTTAGGTCGGTTAATACAAGTATTAGGAAAATGTTAGAATTTTCTAGAACATTATCTAAAACTCTACATAATTAACTAATTGAAATGTCTAGAAGCTGCTACAACTTACAATTGCCTTAGATTATGCTAGAAACAACTAGAAATGTGCAGCACCAACTGGATGAAACTAGAAGTTTTTTTTTTTGAACAATGCAATTTATTGAAGAAGAAGGAAGCTACAACAGGGCCACCAGAACAGCCACAACAGGGCCAAGAGCCAACAACAGAAACACGGGACCAACCTGCGCAAATGTTCCAAAGGTTTTTGCTACAAAAATGCACAGCCACAGCAAAAACCACCAGAACAAGAGGCAAGAGAACCACAGCAGAAGATGAAACTAGAAGTTTATAGAATGTGCAACCTTCTAGAATGTGCAGCACATATTTCATCACTCCTCCTTGATGCACATTCTGGTGGCGCCGATCAAGCTCCGACGTAGTTCGAATCTTACTTTCGGCAATGCCTTGGTGAAAATGTCAGCTAATTGTTCTTCAGTCCTGCAATACTCTAGCTCAATTTCTTTGTTTGCTTCAGCTTCTCGTAGGAAATGATACTTGATTGCAATGTGTTTTGTTCGACTATGGAAGACGGGATTTTTGGCCATTGCAATTGCGGACTTGCTATCACAAAGGATCTTTGTAGCTTGATTATATTTTTCACCCATGTCTTCGAATATTCTTCTTAACCATATAGCTTGACTAGCTGTAGTAGTCGCTGCGACGTATTCTGCTTCTGCTGATGACTATGCTACACTGTCTTGTTTCTTGGATGTCCATGAGAATATTCCTGAGCCCAAGGAAAATGTGTATCCTGAAGTACTCTTCATGTCATCCACCGATCCTGCCCAATCACTGTCCGTGTAGCCAATCAATGTAGACTTATCCGTAGGTTTGAACCAAATGTCATGGTCTTTTATGCCTTGCAAGTATCTGAGTATCCGCTTTGCTGCCTCGTAGCGAACTTGAGTTGGATTTTGCATAAATCTTGAAAGTAGACTTGTAGCATACATAATATCTGGTCTTATGGCAGTCAGATACAATAGGCTTCCAATAAGACTTCTGTAAATTGACACATCTGCCTTATTTGACCCATCTTCCTTTTTGAATTTCTCATTAGTAACGAGAGGAGTTGCTACTGGCTTGCATTCGCTCATCTTGAATTTCTTGAGTAGACTCTCCTTGTATTTCTTCTGAGACACGAATATTCCAGATTTTTCTTGGTTTATCTCAATACCAAGAAAGTAGTGCATCAAACCCAAGTCTGTCATCTCGAAAGTCTTCATCATATCTTCTTTAAATTCTTTCATCATCTTCTCATTGTTTCCTGTATAGATGAGATCATCTACATATAAAGAAACAATAAGGTAATTGTTACCTTGGGTTTTGATGTATAGTGTTGGCTCACTTTTGCTCCTCCTGAATTCATGACTTGTAAAGTATTCATCAATTCTGCTGTACCAGGCTCTTGGTGCTTGCTTTAACCCGTACAACGCTTTCTTTAATTTGAGAACTTTGTCTTCTTTTCCTGGAATCACGAACCCTTGAGGTTGCTCTACATATATCTCTTCTTCAAGATACCCATTCAAGAATGCTGACTTCACATCTAGTTGATGGATTTGCCATTTCTTTTGTGCAGCGAGGGCAACAAGAGCTCTAATCGTATCCAGGCGAGCAACAGGAGCAAATGTTTCATTGTAGTCGACTCCATATTGTTGAGAGTATCCTTTTGCGACTAGCCTTGCTTTATGTTTCTGTATAGAACCATCGGAGTTGAGCTTTGTCTTGTAAACCCACTTGACTCCAATGATTTCTTTGTCATTTGGATAGTCCACCAACTCCCAGGTTTTATTCTTCTCAATCATCTTTATTTCTTCCTGCATAGCTTTGATCCAAACTTCTTGTTTGGATGCTGCTTCATAATTTTCTGGTTCAAGAGTTACAAAATTGCAACTCTCATAAATTTCTGTTAAAGATCTTACTTTTCCCGGTGTTGTTTCTGGAGAGGACACTTCAAGCTGGGTAGTTGTTGTTTATGCTGGACTCTCTAATTCTTCCGGTTCAGCTGCCGCTTCTTCTGGTTGTCGTGGTACTACTGATTGCAGATGAATCTTTTTCTTCTCAATCTTCTTTTCATCCCAATTCCATGCTGCATTTTCATCAAACTCCACGTCTCTGCTAATGATAATTTTATTAGATTTTAAATTGTAGATGCGGTAGCCTTTTGACTGAGATCCGTATCCCACAAATATTCCTTTCTCAGTTTTGTCATCCAGCTTGCTCCTTTTTTCTTTTGGAATGTGTACATAGCATATGCTTCCGAAAACTCAAAGATGTTTTGCTGAGGGCTTTCTTCCGCTCCATGCTTCAACTGGAGTTTTATTCTGAACTGCCTTAGTCGGACACCTGTTAAGTAAATATACCGCTGTGTAAACTGCTTCAGCCCAGAATGTATTTGGAAGACCCTTCTCTTTTAACATTGCTCTTGCCATCTCCATTACCATCCGGTTCTTTCTTTCGGAAACACCGTTTTGTTCTGGTGCATAGCCGACAGTTAGTTGATGCTCTACACCTTCATCCTCGCAGAACTTGTCGAATTCTTTAGAGTTGTATTCTTTGCCTCGATCACTTCTTAATACTTTGATGTGGTGAACACTTTGTTTTTCCACATAGTTCTTGAACTTCTTGAAAATTCCGAACACTTGAGATCTTTCTCGAAGAAAATAGACCCAAATCATTCTTGTATAGTCATCGATGAAGAGGATGAAGTACTTGTTTTGGCCATGTGTAGGAGCTCTCATCGGACCGCAAACATCTGTGTGCACCACCTCTAGCAACCTTTTGGCTCTTTGAGCTTTTCCTGTGGGGAATGGTTGGCGATGTTGCTTCCCGAGTAGACACCCTTCACACACATCATCTTTATCTCTGATAAATGGTAGATCCTTCATCATCTTTTTCTGATGGAGTATCTTCAATCCCTGAAAGTTGAAGTGACCGAACCGCCGATGCCATAACCAAGAATCATCTAGTTGCGCCTTCATAGCTGCTTCTGTAGCATAGCTCCACCGAATAGGAAAATTCTGGTTCTCCATTTTCACTCGAGCTATCACCGTTCTTTTATTGTTGTTGTCGTAAATTGTGCAAGAATCTCCTTCGAAATGAAGAGAGTAGCCGTTTTGGATCATTTATCCCACACTGAGCAAGTTTTGTTGCAAATTGAGTACTAGGAGAACATTTTTTATGAATCTTCTTCCCTTCTTGGTCTCGACGGCAATAGTACCTTTCCCTTTTACCTCCACCAGTGCACCATTTCCAAGCCTCACTTGTGACTTGTTAGATGCATCAATATCACAAAAGATGCTTGCATCACCTGTCATGTGATTACTGCAGCCGCTATCTATATACCATTTATCATTTTTCTCTACACTTGCAGCTTGACAAGCGTAGAAGAGAACTCCATCTTCATCTTTATTTTCAGAAAAATTAGCTTGATGATTTTGTTTTAAACGGCACACTTTTTCTACGTGTCCGAATTTTTTACAATTTCTACATTGTGGTTTCCCACGAAACCAACAATCTTTTTCTAGATGACTTTTCTTCTTACAAATACCACAAGGTGGGTATTTTGTATTTTTATCTTGATTATCATAGTTTCTAGAATTTTCTCCTTTAAAATTGCTTTTAGATTTTTTCCACCCAGATTCGGATTTCTGAGACTGAATATTCAGTTTGGACTGAAAGGCACTCTCTACAGAGTCCTTGTTTTTTTGACTAAGCCTATTTTCATAAGCTTCTAGAGAGCCCATTAATTCTGTCACTGAAAGTTTAGTTATATCTTTCGACTCTTCTATAGCCGTTATTATTGGATCATATTTTCCAGTGACACTAACTAATATTTTTTCTACAACTTTTTTATCAGAAATAGTTTCACCATAGGCACTCATTTGATTAACTATCTCCTTTATTCTAGCATAATAATTTTTTGCAGTCTCAGAATCCTTCATTTTAATATTTTCTAACTCTCTTCTTAGAGTTTGTAGTTTTACGATGCGTACCTTCTCACTACCGTGGAACTCCTCCTTCAAGATATCCCACGCTTCCTTGGCACTGGTTGCTCCCATGATCCTCGGAAACATCTCATCTGCTAAAGCTTGTTGAAGAAAGAACAATGCCTTGGAGCCTTTTTTCTTTTCATCTTTTGAAGTTCCGCACCCATCTTCGACTATCTCCCAAAGATCTTGAAACTGAAAGAATGTCTTCATCTTGATGCTCCAAAAATCGTAGTTGTCGCCATTGAATACTGGAACCGACATCGAAACTGACGAGTGACTTGATTCAGCCATGATGACAGCTTACGAAGGAACGCCCAATAACGAATGCTTGACAACGATCGAACCAGGCTCTGATACCACTGTTAGTATTTGAAGATAGTTGAGGCACAATGGACACAAAGAAGAAGGATTTAGTTGAGAAATGGTTTAAGAAAATTAGGAGCTTATTATCTCCTTTTTATTGAAGTAGTTGTGCTTTTATGTATTACAAAGTGGGTTTGTTTTTCAAGTGATTCAAATTACAGACATTGAAGCTTATTTATAGGCTCTTTAGGTCGGTTAATACAAGTATTAGGAAAATGTTAGAATTTTCTAGAACATTATCTAAAACTCTACATAATTAACTAATTGAAATGTCTAGAAGCTGCTACAACTTACAATTGCCTTAGATTATGCTAGAAACAACTAGAAATGTGCAGCACCGACTGGATGAAACTAGAAGTTTATAGAATGTGCAACCTTCTAGAATGTGCAGCACATATTTCATCATCATGGAATTCAGCTTCTCCCTTGAATAAAATTACAAGTTTTTCAGTACTCATTTCCAAACTCAGAATTAATCCAACCATAGAACAAAGAACTCATGCCACTAACTACTAGAAAACAAATTCCTTACCCTTCAGAAGAAAGTAGAATCCCTTGTAGCACTAATTTGAGTGCCCTCGCAGCTGTAGCCGCAATACACATTATAAATCCAAATAAATGGAAACTCGGTTCACCCTATATGCACATAAGAATGATTAGAACAATCAAAAGAACAAGAGATTGCTCCAACAAGACCACTTTAATTTTAATAACACGGAAATGGATAAAAACCAACTAGTTATCAAGTATAAATCAGACGAACTTAAAAACCATCAACTCTGACAAATTCTAAAAAAGTTTCAGTCAATCACAAAGCGAACCAGCTAATATGTTTATCGAATAAAAAAAAGGTAAATTATACAAAAGTATACATGAAGTTAAATCATTATGTAGTTCCAGATGTTTTACCATCTACGGTCAAATCGATCAGCAGGAATACAGAAATGAAAACAGTTAAGAAGTTTGGTAGTACAAAGATTCTGTGTTAAAATAAATCAAATGAACTTAAAAGCCAATAACTCTGAGTCTGACAAATTCTAAAAATGTTTCAGTCAATCACAAAGTGAACCAGCAAATATGTTTATCGAATAAATAAAAAAAGTAAATTCTACAAAAGTATACATGAAGTTAAATCATTATGTAGTTCCAGATGTTTTACCATCTACGGTCAAATCGATCAGCAGGAATACAGAAATGAAAACAGTTAAGAAGTTTGGTAGTACAAAGATTCTGTGTTAAAATAAATCAAACGAACTTAAAAGCCAATAACAGGGAATCGGAAATGAAAACAGCACGGTGTTAAACAAATAATAATAATAATAATAATAATTCACATTTGTTCACATGGTACAAGACAATATTCAAAGCTCCACTTTGAACTGACTCGGTCGTGTTGGATTTGCTTGGCATGGGAAAAGGTTTCGCTTGGATCAATGGTCACAACATTGGTCGCTACTGGCCAAGATGGCAAGATACATGGCTCAGGAGTCAAGAAGATGTTTGCATCACTGGAGCTTGTGATTATCATGGCACGTATGACAACAACAAGTGCCTTACTGGCTGTGGTGAGCCTTCTTAGAGATACTATCATGTTCCTCATTCATTCAAGGATAAAGACGTCAACACTTTGGTTTTGTTGGAAGAATTCTGTGGAAACCCATCGCATTTGAGTTTCAAGACTGTCGCTATGGAAACTGCTTGTCGAAATGCTTATGATCGAGAAGAAGACATTGGAACTTTTGTATCAAGGAAAGCCAATTGCTAGTGTTTTGTTTGCTAGCTTTAGTGATCCACAAGGCTCTTGTGGATCTTTCACTAAAGGTACTTGTGATGTTGAAGAGGATGTCTTGTCAATTCTTCGAAAGGTAAAATTTGTCTTGTATCATTATTTTTTTTAATTAATTTCTTTGTTCTTCAGTTTAATTGTGAAGAAATTATTAATTTGTTTTATTTATTTATGTTTGAATAGAAATGGGTTGATAAGGATTCATGTTCGATTGAAGTTAGTGAAGAAAAGTTTAAAAAAATGACCTTGTCAAGAGGCTTAAATTTAGGGATCTTTCAGTTTGCTTTGTAAAATTTATAATTAATAAATAGTTTGCCAATCATCTATTTAAATGTTTTCTCGAGTTGTAACATTTCCTAATAGAATTAAAGAAGAAAAAGAAAAAGAATTTAATAAAATGATGACATAAATATTTGAAAAACCATAAACTTCATGAGAGCATCCAAATTTCTGGATTGAAAGGGTTGCTTTTATAAGTGAAGTTTGGTTTGGGAGTATATAACAGATGGAGAATGAACTTCATCGACCATGATGGATCATATGGCAACAAAGTGACGCTCCAAGGTATTTCTTGCTGGACCTACTTGATGTCATTTGGTAGTAACTGTAACTGTGATCTATGTTCCCAAACAGATCATCAATACTTTCACTGTGATCAGTAACAATATGTTGTTGACAAAGGTCCATTAATCATGTATCGTTGACAATATGAGTAAAAATTTCTGCAGAAAAACACAAATTTGATGCTATATATCTGTGAAGTTAAAAGTTGAAATATAGTATATATATAAAACTTACGTACTCAAATGTGAGAACGCTTTACAAACCTGACAAAATCAACCACACAAAACATAACAAGAACTACTTAAACCTCTACCCCTAGTCAGTTTTTTTTTATTCGTCTTCTTTTCTTTGTCCTGAATTCCTCAAAAAGTCCACACACCAGATGACTGATAAAATGCCCCATTCACAAAAGACACTCTACTCACACCATCCACTTCACATTCACAAGCAGAGCTACTATAACCTGAACCTGAACCCGAACCCGACATCAACTCTTGAGATCTCGGCTCCTCCGACAACTCCGGCGCGACGGAAGGACCCCTGCAAGCGTGAGTGAACGCAACCTCTCGAATCTGCGCCGGTGTCAGTTCACTACCCAGAGGAATATCCGGGGGATTTCCAGGGAAATTGAAGGTGGCCGAGGCGCCACGTAAGCAAAACACAGCGGCATCGTAGGCTCTGGCGGCTTCCTCCGCCGTTTTGTACGAACCCAACCATATCCTTCCTCTACTCTGCGGCTGCCGAACTTCCGCCACCCACTTCCCCCATTTTCTCATCCTCACACCCTTGTAACGTCCGCTACCGTTAACGCCACCGTCGACTCCTCCACCACCACTGGGCCTCACCATTTCGATTTTCGAATGCAGAGCTAAGCTTTGTTTTTTTCCAGGCTTAAATAATCGGCAAAAGCAGAAGCGTGGAGCACGTGTGGTGCGTGGGTGAGTGCCACGGAGACTAAAAGGCGTCAGCGTAGTTTTGTTTGGATGGGTGTGGACTGTGGACTATATGATGTTGACCTGGATCTTATCTGTGTTACACGTGGAGGTAGATTAGCGGGGAAATAGACACGTGGTGATGTTAATAGCTTAAAATTACGGCGTGTACACACATATGACGACTTGTTTCTAGAAGGTCAACAGTTGATTTTTTACCCAATTGGGAGATTCTAAATGCTTATCTCTTCTTTTCGTTTTCAAGAGCACTAAATGATTTTACGAGAGATTCAATGTCTTGTATCATTATTTTTTTTACAACTTCACATGGCAACTATCGAATCGGTCATGTGTTATGGATCAAGATCCTCTCATTGGTTTGTTTTTCCTTAACTTTTCATAATCTAATGACACCTGAGCAAAATACAAAATATATGGTCAAGATTGATTTACTTTTCTCTCTCTCTCATGCAACTTGATATTTGAATTATATTTGAAGAATGTCAAGGAAAAACAAGGACCAAGGAGAGGATCCCAACTCCATGTGTGATATGGAAGATCCAAAACAAAACGAACAACAATAATATAAAATTTCATAGTCATTTACTTGGTACAAAATCTAGTAAAGTAATACAATTCATTTTCAACTCATGAAAAAAATAAAATATTACAGAATCTACAAGTTTACAAATTTTACTTTTTACCAATTGAATTTGTAGATTGTAGTTGAATGGCCGTACAAAAAATAGTCCATCCAAATCCGGATTTGAAATAATTTTCCGGATAAAATTAAATTGTTTGGACAACTCCAGGAATCTAAAATTTTCCGGAAGTCCGACACACTTAAACTAGTCAGCTATATATTGTGTTTAGAAATTCCAAAGAAACGAATCTTGAATTAAAATTCCATCAAAATTCTCTTCTCCATAATCAACGGTTGGCAGTGGTGGGGCAAAAATATCATTGGACAGGTCATCAAACCCGGGAAATAACCCGTAATCCGACGCGAAATTACCCGAACCCATTGTCTTAAAAAGATCCATAAATGACCCGTCCGTAACCGCATCACTATCCAACTGTAGCGTCGTAACCTCCGATACCGACGGAGACGAATACTCAATCTGCGTTTCCGACACCGATTGCTCCGACTGAATCCTCGTAGGCTCTGAATTCGCGAATCTCGCCGCGACGGTTTGAATCTCCGACGAAGTAAGCGAGCGGCCGCCAGCAATCTCCGGCGGATTGTCGGGGAAATTGAACTTGGCGGATCGGCCACGTAAGCAGTAGAGTGCGGCGTCGAAAGCACGAGCGGCTTTCTCGGCAGAATCGTAGGATCCCAACCAGATTCGCTCACGGCTGTTTGGTAGTCTGATTTCGGATACCCACTTGCCCCACTTACGCTTTCGGACCCCCTTGAAACGCAAGTCGTTTCTCTCGGCGGGATTTTCTGTTGCGTGCTTAACCATTCTTCTTCTTCTCTGTTTTTTTTTTCCCTAAAAAAATCTTTTTGCTTTGTCTTCGGATATTCCTTCTTCTTTTCTTTTTTGAGTGACGATTGATTGAAATCGGATTGTGATTTGTGACTCAGTAGAATTGGAAAAGGTTTTTTTTTTTTTTTTTTTGTGGATGCTGGTTTGAGTTATGGATTTTGCGGCTGAGTGAGTATATATACGTGTGTGTGAGAGTGAAGTGAAGAGGAAAGAGGAAAGAGGAGGGGTCTGACCGTAAGTCAACACACTGAGATGGCGCGTTAATTTGTAAGCCGCAAAGCAGAAAGGAGTGGGCACGTGTCTTGTTGACGAGAGCTTGTTTCTAGATTACGCGGGCGAGGAGTTGTTGTTTTTCAACCACGTTTGTCTTTTATTACTCGTGTCCCATTTTTAGAGAAATTAAATATTTTTTTTTTTTTTAATGATATTTGAACTTTGCAGTCATGTGACCTCTATCAGAGTCATCAGACTATCATTGTCTCGCAAAGTGGGGCCCAAGTATGTCTTATTGGATTATTAAATTATTTTTAAAATATTCTTAACATTATTTTATTCTTTGATGTCAATATTTTTTATTTATTTAAATAAATCCATGCCCCCTCAGCCCCTCTACTATATTTTATGATATAATTTATTTATAATACAAATATATACATGGATCAGTCGACAGTTAAAATGAAGTGGTTCGGGTAGTTCCACTTCCACATTGCCAGTTTGCCACTTTTTTATCTTTAGACATTGGAATAAAATATTTGATTTCTATATACTACTTTCCATATTCACGTGTCTGCAAAAAGTATTATTAAGGTTTTATATTATTGACAATCTGAGCATAATCATTTATTTAAATAAAAATGTGTTATTATTAAGTTTTTATATTATTGCCAATCTGTACATAATCATTTATTTAAATAAAAATGTGTATCAATTTTTATTTTTATTTCTTTACGGTATCTATCTATCTAAATTATGTATTTTTTTTTATTGAAGCTTTTATCATTTACAGGATTTGAGTTATTGATTTGGAAATCATTTACCTAAGTCTCAAGTTTGTCCATCTACTAGCCGAACTACGTCATTTACAAAATGTGTTCAATCATGTTGAATCAATAATGGTTTGACAAATTTTAAAAAAAAAAAAAAAAAAAAAAAAAAGTTCAACCCTTTTTTTTAAAGACTTGTTTATCACTTTTACTTCTTCTTTTATGTGATATGAGTTTGAGTATCATTTTTTAGTTAAATGACAAAGAATAGAGATATCCTTTTCTTATAATAGAAATCGCATTTTGAAGCATGGTTATAAATTATATGGTAAATATTTTGAATTTGTTTATTTAGTAATATAGAAGATGATTGAGCACTGTGGATCACATAATATAATTGTCCTTTATAAAATAAAACTGGTGGAGAAGAAAAGAGAATCGAGAATGGTCCTTGAATAGATTGTGATTTGTGATATTGAAAAAACTGGGTCGAAATTATATAAGTAGTGAAGCCTATCGGGGAGGTTATCAGAGTGTAATTTGAGACACAGAAGGTGTGGACGTCAGCAATCAGCTCACATGGGCCCGTCGTCTACAAAATCGTAAGCAGGTAAAAAGGCAGACAGTCAACACTCAAAATAACGCGTCAGTTTGAATTGGGTTGACTTTTAATTTTTAAATCGATTCAAATCACTTATTAAAAAATATATATATATATATTCTAATTTATGTTTAACTAATTAAATTAGATATATATTTTTTAAAAGATAATTAAATGTAAACAATTGTGTTTACATAGATCAATTTTATAAGTTTGACATAAATTGAGATACCATTTTTTAACGTTGAACAAACTAATCATAAAATACAATGCATCGGTTTTGCATTTACGTCATGAATGAGCACTCCAAGAGTCCAAGTCTCGCTTTCGAAAAAAAAAAAAAAAATAGAGTCCAAGTCTCCAGTAAAGGTTGCTGACTTCATCTATATATTCAGTGCATCACCAACTCTAATTTTGTTTTATGTCTTAAAAGTCTTTAGCATACTGTAAGACTCTTCAACTCTAGCCTTAAAAGGTTGATATAAGCAGTGACATTAGCATGATTGAAAGTTCGGGGGAAGTTTCTTTCAACCTCGACCCAATATGAAATTCCTCAACCTCAAAGGGTTGGTCTAATTGTAAGGGTAAGGGCAAGCTAGTGATGTGTGTTAGGTGTACGGTCACATGTTTGATTTCCTCTATTGTCAAATTCTTAGGACTAGTCCCTAGGGCGTTAACTTAGCTGGTGGAAGGATGGACATGAAAATTAGGTGTTTTCTAAATCAATGGTTCGAATCCTACCTAGACAAAGACGCGTTATGATTTATCTACTAATATCCTTGTGGGGTCGGGGTGTGGTCCGAGGTTTTTTATCTGTCATATTCCACGAATCCAACAAACAGGCCACGATGATTCATGTCGTTGGAGAGGACATACGAATAGGTGCTAGCTTGGACGAAGTTTAGGATCCTCGATTTTTAAGATATGTCAAACAATTTTATTTACTATGTAATATTTGAATAGAAAATTATAAATATATAGTCTCTATTTATGCATCCTTAAATACAAGGTTTGAAATTTTCAATATACAAATTTAGTTAGTATTGTTTAACCATTTCAATTTTTAGTCAAGTTTGTACCAAATTAAAGATACCTACACTTTCTTGTAATTTTCTATCACACTTTTACGAGGCAACGGTTGAAATTCAACTAAATTTCACATTTTATAAATGCTAAAAACAAGCCTAAACAATACCTTACGGTGTAGTTTTGAAATTAGATTAGCCATAAATTTTCAAAATTGAAGCGAGTGGTTTCTATTAATCTAACCTAGGGGAATGCTAAATACACCCTCCTAACACACTCTTTCAATCCACTTTTTTTTTTTTTTTGACACATGTCAATATTTTACTTTTTTCACATGAAACTTAGCCATAATAAATGGTTTGTCTGCTTATATTATTTACAACTCAAACAAACAATTCTCTTCCCAAATTATCCTTTTTCTTTTTACCAACTATAATTTATAATCTCTTTCATCTAATTAAAAAATTACATTTTTTAATATATATATTTATATATAATGATTTTTACAATCAATATTTTCATATTAAATAAATGTTGAATGAAATAAATGGCAATATAATTTTATTTTATTTTACTAATTATGTTTTTTTTTTTTTTTTCAAGGGGAATAAATGATGTTTAGAAGTAAAAAAACTCAAAAAAAAAAAAAAAAAAAAAAAAAAAAAAAAAAAAAAAACACTCAAAATGATTTCATAAAGAATTAGATGAAAGAGATTGCAAATTATATTTGGTATAAATTATGTTTTTTAAGGAGTATAAATGATGTTTAGGAATAGAAAGAAAAAAACCTTGAAAAATCAAAAAGGATTTTTGAAAAGAAGCTGATGATTTCCTCTTTAAAAGAAAAAGAAAAGAAAATAATTAACTAAAAGAAATTACAAATTATAGTTGGTAAAAAGAATGGGCAATTTGGGAAGATAATGATTTGTTTAAGTTGTAAGTAATATAAGCCGACAAACCATTTATTATGACTAAAATTTCATATCAAAAAGTAAAATATTGACATATGTCAAATAAGGAAAAGAGAGTGTATTGGGAGAGTGTATTTAGCATTCCTCGTCTAACCTAACTTTTTTTATTTGGAAAAAAAATTTAAAGCAAAGTATAATAAATTCGACATTTTCAGGATAATTTTGATATTTTAAAAAAAAAATTCAAAATTGGTCGGGGTGGGCCGCCCCAGGACATAAATGCAACTTTGAAACAAGTATATACTTATTTATTTAGGCTTTTCGTGTTCTTAAAATTGAAATAATAACAATATATAAAAGATGGGGAATGCTATCTACCTTTCCCATTTACCTTTCCCACTCATTGTTTGACAGGTGTACACTTTTTCATTTAATAAAAATGTCTCACTTTTTGCTACAAAACTTGTTTACATATTTACCCCTTATTAATGAAATGATAAAAGCAACCATCAAGGGTAAACATGTAAACAAACTTTGTAGCAAAAAGTGAGACCTTTTTATTAAATGAAAAAGTGTACACGTGTCAAACAATGAATGGGAAAGGCAGATAGGAAAGGTAGATAGCATTCCCCATAATATATATATATATAAACAAATTACCTATGTTATCTAATTTACTTAGAGAATGTTTATATATATATACAATCTTTCTACTGTCAGTTCGTCCTGATATAAATATATCGGGACGAAGAATGTGGATCATAGATTATGGAGAAGTTTTGATAAGTGCATACACTTTGAGTTAAAGTTTGTAAATCTAATGGTCCACATTTTTCGTCCTGGTATATTTTATATCAGGACGAACTGACAATAGAAAAATTGTATATATATATATATGTTTTTCAAAGGCTTTTAATTCTTTGATATTTAATTTTTTATATCCTTACAACCTTTTATAAGGTTGGGGTTGAATGTTTATTCACTAGGTATATCTGATTATTGTGGTAGCCAAAAATAGAACAGCCCAAATATTGAGGCCCAATAGAAGACATGTCCAATCTGATGAGATAGGTTTTGACTAAGTCTAAAATTGGACTAAGTCAGAGCTTCAACAACTACTCCAACTTTCCAAGATTTTCGAGATATTGAAGAATATCTCACCTCTATGATCTCAAACCGAGATTTTAGGGATCATGTAAACCTCCAACTGAATGGTTCTCTCTAGCCTATAAAAAGGTGGCCCCCTTCATTTACAATGGCTCTCTGGTTGGGACTCACAAAGGAAAGAAAGAAAAGATTCTGACTCCCATATTGAGAAAACCAAAGGCATAATGAGGTCATTTTATTTCAATGTAATACAGATATCACATTCTATAAAGCCACTCAGCCAATACCCATTCGACCAATCCCTTCGACTTGGTTTGTTTCCCCTAACTCACATATAAGGCGTAGTACACACAATTCGTTCTCTATCTCCACAATAAACACAATTCATTCTCATCATGCACTGTTTAACCAACAACCATGTTCTATGAACACTCGACTGACACACATTTTTTATAGCATATTAAATTCATTCGACAACGACCCAACCTTGTCTATCCAACGCTCAACCCAAGCGAACCTAAGGCTATATGAACGACACCACCCAAGATTCGACGGTTTCATTTATGGTTTGATTTATATTCTATTCATCTTAATTGTTGATTCAAAATTATTTTATTTATTGATAAATTGTCTAACTTGGGTGTCAAGTAGATTCCGACAAGACGCCCCTTCCTATAGCTTTGTTCTACAGGGAATCCAAAGCATACGATAAAGCATTGTTCATAGATTGTCGGTCCCCCAAACACTACAATTTTGACCGAATTTTGACCGTAGGATTTTCTGGTTCTACAATTATTATTAAAGACGTGGTAAGGATAAGAATGAAAAGTAAAATAAAATAAAATTCAAGATATAAAAAACTGTACATCAATGTATTTTTAGCATTAACGTGTGCTCTTTTTATTTATTTATGAAAGTACAATTTTTTAATATTTCTTCGGCTCTTTTTATTTATGTTTATTATGCAATAAATTACAAAATACATATTCAACGTTGATTGGATTGACACATCCCCTCTTAACTTAAGTTATGTGCACCTCTCTTTTCATGCTTATGGTGGAAGTTTTGAATCTCACCATACATATGAGTCGAGAGTTTTTTCATGGTACCTTTGACTCGTTCGATATCAGATTTATTATTATTATTATTTCGAAGTAATGTAGGATCAAAGTTGGGCCAAAAACATACAAGTCAAGAAATGTTCGGGCTGGGTTTAAGCCATTATGATCCAACCTGAGTAGGATAAACACTTGATGAGACCCAAAGAAGACCGGCTAAGGCCCAAGAGTAAGAGCTCTAGTTTTGCTGTTGCTCCAGAATACTCTATTTTATTCTTTGATTTCACTAGCTAGTGTAAGTGTTGTCCCCGCACCTTGGGTGGCGCGTCGGACCATCCCAATTTCTTCACATTAACAATTTTATAAGAGTGCCGATATTTACACCCTTAAAATCTATATGTTATCTCAAATCAGTATATTTTAAAATTTTCAATATTACCCTTAAATAAAAATATTTAAATAATTATTATAAATATAACTCATGCAACATATTAATTAAATATATACATTTTAGATATTTTAATAAATATTATAATTAGTTACACATAAAAAAAAGATTACTTCTTTTGATTAAATTACTATTTGTTTATTAATTACGATTTAAATAGTGATTATTTTAAATTATAAATATTTAGTAACTATTATATATAAAAATTAAGAAGAGAAAATCATTGAAGTTTTATTTATTTATTTTAAGTACATTGAAGTTAATTAAAAAAAATTAATAAAAAAACTGAAGCATGTAACAAAATAACAAGCTCGGGCAAGTTTTCAACAAGACGAAAACCCAGTGAAAACGGATTTAATGAATGTCATAACCATTGATGAAAAAAAAATTTGTAGAACATTCCTTCCAAAGATAAATAAAAGAAAGGAAAATATAGGTAAAAGAAAATAAAAAAGAAGAAAAAGCTCCGATGCTCCATGTGTCCATGTTCAGGTTTTGGATTATAGGAGGAGCTCCAAGGTTTTGGATTATAGGAGGAGGTGCAAGTCATCCATACTTTAGTATTTTCAATTTCATTTAATTAATTTATAATATATTTTTTTCCCAAAAATTAAGATAAATGGCATTTTTTTTTTTTCTCTAAAAGATAGAGGGCATATTTGGTAAAATATGGGGAGTGTTTAGGATTTATAACATTTTTAAAATTTGGATGGGTTGTATATACAAAAAATGGTGTATATATGGTTTTTAAGTGGTGTAAATATCGACACTATTTTTTAATAGTTTTTTTTATGCTAAGTGAAACTCATACGTTTAGATATACTGTAGTAAATGCCAAATGAGTGGGCCAATGGCGTTAGGTTAGAGAATACTGAATGGAGAGTGAGAAGCGCGTGAGCAGCAATCGCAGCACTTGCTGGTTGATACAGGCCAAAAAAATTCTAGAATCATCTGATAAAAAACCCTATACTTATACTTAAAAAGGATTCTAGGGTTTTATTATCTTCTCGACTCTTCCTCCATTTTCAACAAAAACCTTATCGTTTAACTAACTCACTCACTCACTCACTTTACTCGTCATCTCCAATCTAATCTCTCTCTCGAAGGTATATTCAATTTAGTCGTTGTCCTAGTTCGAATTTCTATTGATAAGAAGTTGAATCTGAAATTACCTGTTTTTTCTTATCTGAAATGAACAGGAATGGCGACATCACAGCTAACAGCATCGTCAGTTAGTGTTCCGGCAAGGGGCTTTTCATCGTTTGAAGGTCTAAGAACTTCAAATGTCAAGTTCGCTTCCGTCGGAGGCGGTTTTAGTCAGAGGTCCTTTCGCGGTTTGGTCGTTAAAGCTGCTACTGCGGTAGCTCCCAAGGTAACTTTTTTTTTTTTTTTGAATTTTGGATGCTAGAATTAGTGCTTGATAAATTTTACATTTTGAAATTCAAAACCTTTTGTTTGTTTATAGACTATATTTGTGAAATTGTGGGAGTTGGGCTTTGTTATGTTCAAGTATTGAAGCTTGAGATGCCATATGATTTGTGTCTCAAATTGAATTTCATTTTCATTATGTAAGATATTGTATGTTTATTATTCTAATTGTTTTTACTTTATTGTGTGATTTTGGCATGTTTTGGTTATTGATTCCATGAGAATTTTAATCTACATGGGGCGAGTGTCGATTCGTTGAGAAGTCTGTTTTAGCTCGATCGGCTCTTTATTCAATTCTTATTCGTTCTGTGCTCTGCAGTACACTACTCTCAAACCATTGGGCGATAGAGTACTGGTGAAAATCAAAACTGTAGAAGAGAAAACGGAAGGTGGCATTTTGCTACCAACAACAGCTCAAACAAAGCCTCAAGCAGGTGAGGTGGTAGCTGTTGGTGAGGGGAAGTCGGTCGGGAAAACCAAATTGGACATTTCTGTTCCGGTACTTATGAATCACATGCCACTTTTAGTTCCTGTATAAATCTACATGCCGTTAACTTTTTCGCTCACTTAATAATGCTTTGTTTGTGCAGACCGGGACTCGGGTTGTCTATTCTAAGTATGCCGGAACTGAGGTGGAGTTCAATGGTACAAATCATCTCATTCTGAAAGAGGACGATATCGTTGGTATTCTTGAGACAGATGATATCAAGGATCTCAAGCCCTTGAACGACAGAGTTTTCATTAAGGTATGCATTCTTTTGAAATCTGTTATGTTAATGCATAGTTCAATGATCTGATTCTTGTGTAATAATTACTCTCTTCCATTATTAAAACTCTGTTGCAGGTTGCTGAGGCTGAGGAGAAAACTGCTGGAGGTTTGTTGCTGACGGAGGCAAGCAAGGAGAAGCCTTCAATTGGCACTGTAAGAGTTGTCATTTTTTAAATATTTTAGTTAGAGCCATAATTATGTGATGGTAATTCCCCGCTTTACTTGATTTCTATAAGAGGTTAATATAATTGTCTTTCTTTTGGTGGAACAGGTGGTAGCTGTAGGACCTGGTCCTGTGGATGAGGAAGGCAAAAGGAAACCACTATCCGTCGCACCAGGGAACACAGTGATGTACTCTAAGTATGCAGGGAACGATTTCAAGGGCACCGATGGTTCCAACTACATTGCTCTTAGAGCAACAGATGTAATGGCTGTGCTCTCTTAGTTGTATGTTTCTTTAGGTGTCCTTGATATGATGTATCACTGAATTTTCTGATTGAGTTGCTTCCAAGGCATATGGATTTTGAATGGAATCGTAGTTTGAATACAACGCAGTGCAGCTTTGTCTGCTTGTTCTTTGCTTGAATTTTTGTTGCAATTTTGAGATTTTCAATGTAAAATCTGGAACTCAAATATATGAAATTGCATCTGCAAATGAATCAGACATTTGGATTGCTTCTCAACATAAAGAGAGGCGAGTATATTTAGTATTGCTTCTCATTGATTCTTTTACTGCAAATGTAATTACATGTAACATCTCATTACAGGAGTGCAGATTGAGATTCTCGTTTTAACAAAGTGTAGGCAAGTAAATCAAACCAAATATAGGAACATCGATGGCACTAAAAAATGATAATGCTAACTCTATCGCTCATGCTGAGCGAATACAAGCTTATAAGTGAGTAGATATTCCTGTGCATTGTTGCTCTACATCATAGCATTTACAACAACGAAGAAAGTAAATATTAGATCAGCTTCCGGTTATGTAAAAAATTAATTATACACCCATCTTCTGCCTCTGCGTCCCCCCCAAGTACTGCATAGCACCCATGGTTACTGAAACCCAGTTATAAGGGAGTTAGATAATCTTTCTGCCAGCGGCACTGCTCTAAGCTATCGTCATTTATAGCATATGTTTTGAAAGGAGAGCCGGGTGCCAACTTGAATCATGAATGAGTGGATTTCTTCTTCATCTAAATGAGGTAGCTGAGTTATCATCATACTGTCCTCTCCATGCATTACCACTGTCAGTCCCGCTACAGGCTTGATTTGGAATCGGCACATTACCACCAAGATCTCCATCTAAGCTCATCTGCTGTACTTCAGCTGATGAAAGTATTTTTATGCTCTGCACGCAGGTTACGAACTCTCTACAAGCAATTACAAAATTTATGGTTGAGAACCCAAAAAATGACAGAAGGTTACTAAAAGATAACAACTGAGCATTGGGGTTTGTGACTTACTCCCAAGGATCATCACCAACGAGTAATATGTCATTTTCATGGTCCACGTAAACCAGCTTCCAGTCGGAACTTTGTGGATCTTCCAGCTGCCCTTCAATTCCAAACATGCGAGCCAGATCATGCCTTAGCTCATCATAATCTTTGTAACGGGTAACATCAATTGATCTTCCTACAGATCCGCGCTTTTGAACCTTCATGAATTAAAACCGAAGTTAAGACATGCAAGATATTACAAAAGCAACAAGAATAAAACCCCCAGTATTAACAGCCTAATTGTTGAAATTTAGTTCACATATATATATGTGTAGTGTGTGTGTGTGTGTGTGTGTGTGTGTGACCAAAGAATTTTGCCAAACGTTAAACATATTGAAATTTGTCCTAAAATTTAACGTGGAGCTGAAACAATTCAAAAGAACTATTCAGTTGAAAATTAGAAGTTCGAATCCCAGGATCGTGAGCATAAAGTTTTTGTACTTTCTCCCTTTACATTCAGCAAGGCCAGAAACACAAATAAAATTTGAGCACTAGGAGTTTATGTTGAAGAAGTAATTGTATAGTAGCGAGAGTAAATTGGACTAACTAACCTTGGTATATGTTCGCATACGTTGAGTCTGGTTGGCCCACATTCCACCACTCAAAACCCCAGCTTCATTAATGGCAACATCATTTGAACAACTGGGTTTGAAAGACATGTTTGGCACTCCAAATGATTGAGAACTTATCCCAGCAGTGGACAACTCTGTCTCAATATCTCTAGGAGGGCCACCATAGTTTGCGAGCAAGTTTTGGAGATCCTTTTGAGAATCATATCCCCTTGACAATAATGTATCAGGTGCCATCCCATCCATATTTGCTGCAAAAGGAAGGTTGTTTCGAGGATGTGATTGGACATCGCCATCCAAACAGTAGGAGGGGAGCGAGAAATTCTGCTGGATGTTGCCAGGATCAAGGCAATATGATGTTCCAGAAGAGGAAACTTCCAATTGATCAGTCATGCCACCTTTGTACTTCAGATGATCCGGTCCTTTCGAGCTAAGCAACTCATGTTTTATCCTGATATCAGACTGGTTGTGAAGCTCATGGACCAAATTATTAACAGGCTCTACCACTGAATCCGGCAGAATGGCTGGCCCTTGCTGGTTTCTGTTTAGAAAGTTTGTTGGTGAAACTTGACAATTGTTAGTAGAAGGGGAGGTTGAACATGACGGAGCATCTCCATCTGTAAGACTAGAAGGTGCTCTGATTCCTGTAAGTGGCTTGTGCTGGTTCTGAGGCTGGTTCAAAGGTAACTGTTGAGGCTGCATAGGCACTGATGCTGGGAGGCTGTTGCTGTTGCTGTTGAGCTGCTGCTGCTGCTGATTCTGAGATGGAGGCCGCTGTGATAATTGCTGGTTTTGTTGATGGGCTAGCTGTTGCTGTAGCACCTGAGGCTGCAAAAGTAAGCCTGTTGGAGATAGTAATTGCTGCTGTTGCTGTTGCTGTTGTTGCTGCTGTTGCTGTTGCTGTTGCTGTTGCTGCTGCTGATATTTTTGTAGCAACTGGAACTGCAGCTGTTGCTCTGACATGCCATGCTGTGACAATTGTTGAAGTTGAGGCTGCTGCTGTGCCCTCTGTGCTAGGCTTTGTTGCAAGAACTGAAGGGGAGACTGTTGCAATTGTGTCTGTTGCTGTTGCCTCTGCAAGAGGCTAGTTGGTTGTTCCATTTGTTGCTGAAACTGTGATTCTTGCGGTAAGGATGTCGACTGGTATGAGTTCTTATTTGTGGAGAGGATACTTTGGGAGGACTGGGAACTAGGGGTCAGTAATTGTTGCTGCTGAAGCTGAGAGTAAACAGCTGTTTGCTGCACATTTTGATTTAAGTTAGAGGCAACTACACCGTTATTTACAGGAGCTGGAAGGAATGCATGTGCATGTTGCTGCTGTTGTTGCTGCTGCTGTTGCTGCTGCTGCTGCTGCTGTTGTTGTGATAATGGTGATAGAGATTGTGACTGTGACTGTGGTGGAGGTGGTGATGGTTGTGTTTGTTGTTGTTGGATTTGTTGTTGTTGCTGCTGTTGTGGCTGCTGTGAATGAAGAAGCTGCTGATGTGGCTGTTGCTGTGGATGTGGCGGCTGCTGCTGCTGCCGCTGCTGTTGCAGTTGAGAGTGTTGCTGCTGCTGTTGGCTTAAAGGAGTCTGCATTAACTGCTGAAGCTGCTGTTGTTGGGGCCATGACATAGGTGGCTGTGGCAACTGGTTGGCTTGGTTTTGTGGATTTGCTTTGTTAAACTGGAAATTTGGTGTAGATAGTGCAGAAGCTTGAAAATTCAACAACTTAGATGGATCATCAGCGCTAAGGTTATTATGCAGGGGAGTGGAAGAAACCATGGAAGGGAAGAGACCTGATTGAGCAGCTGGAAACTGATTATTCTGTTGCATGCTCATCCACTGAACTAAACTCAAACCAGGGAAGATCGAGCTTGGTGCATCCTTCATTCCAAATTCTTCTCCAAGCCAGGGCATCGCTCGCTTGAAAGCATTCTCTATGTCAGACTCATCATCTGCAGACGCAAACTTAGAGATCACTAATAAGGAAATATATGACAGTGAATATTTATGACTCATGATACTTGAATCAACAATTGCAATACAAGAGAATGTATGGAGTTCTATCTATTTCATGTTCATCGATTAAATATCTTTTATTCACGTTCATCGATTAAATATCCTTTATTCACGTTCATCGATTAAATATCCTTTAGTGTGACAAATTTTTTTATAGGAAACAAAAGGATTTTATTAACAAGAGGAATTAGAACACAAGTGAACAAGAAGTCCACAAGGCCACCAATAAAGGGCCATCTAACGAAAGTAGAAAGACTGTACAAGAACTAACCAAACCAACTATCTTAAGCTGAAACAAAGACCCCAACCTCCGAAATGTAAAAAATAGTTATCTCACAACTCCTTCCCAACTAAGATAATGAAGAACAAAGATGTATTCTTAAGTGTGACTATATCAGACAATAAATACCTTGCTCACTATAAATTTTGAATGAAAAGTGTGTGCATTGAAGTGAAACTTATAGCAATCATTTACGTAACAAACATTAATGTTTTGAGAAAGATATAACATCACTGTCTTCACTTACAACTCCAACAGCAAATTTCTACCTATAATTGGTATAAAACCCAGAATATAATACATTTTTTTTTATTGCAATAGACAAAAGGGACCACAGGCAAACCAAAAGAGTATGTGAGTTGAAGCGGTGAATTAAGAATTAAACTCCAAGAAACTTAAAGAAAAATGACCTTGAATAGGACACAGCACATGAGAAGGGAATATAGCCATATCCAACTAGTTTGAAGTCGAGGCTTAGTTGAATATTAGAATCCAAAAAAGAAAAAGAAAAAAGAAGAACAGCTGCATCATGTTTGACTCACAATGCACTTAGTTTTGCTAAACCCAATACAAAACTAGTTTTTGCAGAATGTAGTTATATATCTGATGATCGCAATATGATTTACCTGGCATCCCTGGTTGTTTGGGAAACTTGGGTCTGAAAAAAGGGGGAGGGCATATGTAGAAAGGAGTTACAACAGGCTCAACTTCCCAGATAGAAACTCGACTTGGCCGTTCACCAGCTGTTGATTCGTCCCAACCAACCTATTGAAAAGATAAACATTAGCAAGTTAAGCTAATATATAAGGTAAATGATTTATGTGGGACCATAATTTGACTTGAGAGCATCAAGAAAATTCTACAGCAACACCCAAAGTAGGATCATATAGATGGTTCCATAAAGGATGCATCATGGATAAAAATAATTAGGAACATATATCAATTTGAGTTATGAAAGTCATAAGGTATATATTTGAAGGAAAAATGTTAAAATACCAGACAAAGAATTATATCACCTAAAGTGACGGTAAGTTGGTGCAATTTTCCCAAATACACAACACTTAAATTAACAATAATGCTACACGACCCAAAAAAAAATAAAAAAAAAAAGCCTAAAAATTACCAAATAATGCGGCAAGTGATTTGTCTTTAACCAAAAATTCATGGGAGGAGGATATAGTGAATGACATGGCAAGGATAAATCACTAGCTGCATCATCTTGGATGGATTTTTGGGCTATTTTTTTGGGTTGAATAGTATTACTCTTAAATTAAATCTAGACAATCAAAAATATTCACAAATGTTTTGTAATTTGCTAAACTATACCTGAAGATTACGCCACTGTGAATTTTTCCATCTCAAGGTATCTAAATCATTGATGCCAGTGATTGTACCCATATATCTACGCACTCCTGACTCCTCAGTCTCAAACATCATTCTAAATCGCATGCCAAGTGAAACTTGCGTATACAGTGCTTTATTGTACTTGGCCAAGGGAATCACAAACTCCGAAGGGCTTGCCCTGTGAAAAGGATTAAATCTTTTTCATACCGTTATTAAAATTACTGCTTGGTATTGCAGCTAAAAATTCCTTAGCAGTACCTTGGATTGTAAAATATAGTAAATGGGCTGTTATTCGCGGCAGCATGAGCTGCAGCGGCAAGAATCCCGATATGCATGCTATCACTAGATATGACTGATGAAGAGAGAGCTGGCTGCTGTCTATTAGCACGTCTTATTCCCAAAAGAAGCTGTGACTTCTCATCCCTACAAATAACCAAACAATTTCAGCTCAGCGGCAGGAACACTGATCTAGCTGAAATACTTTTTCCACATAGTATCCAACTAATACCTTATAAAAAGAACTGAATCACCAGCAAATAGTCTTTTAGTGCTAACAAAGACGCTCCATCCAGTAGTCAGCAGGTGCCTTTTTGGTTGGCCTGCAAAAAAGGCACAGTGTAGCTTTAATATACTGTTCAAATCATTTCCAACCTTTATATAAATGTACAATGTAATGTTCCTAGATAAAAGCCACATGAAGCCTCCATGATACTCTGAGTATCTCCATAAAGCTTCAATTGTAGTGAAGAATTTAAGCATGATGTCATTCAATTAATGTTGACATAAACAGACAGACTTATCTATCACATTTAGGATAAAGAAGTTTTGCAATCACAAACTTATAAATAGGAACCAAAAGAGAAACTTTTATGCATCTGTGGCAGAAAAAGAAAATGTCAATGCTTCAACATATAATGAGCCAAAAAAGGAATGACGGTTCATATTTGACTTGTCAGAGCATTATAAAGATGGTCACTAAGTTCCCTACGTCTGATAAGAATGTGTGCATGGAAACAAGCAAGCACTCAACTATATATTAGTTTATGTCCATATCCAAGAAATTCTAGGAGCACACAGATGTCTTAAACATAGAATGAAAATGTAAGACCAAAATCGGCTTTTAACACATTTAATGCAAAATTCTGGTTCAAAAACAGCCGAGCTCAGCAAAGCAACAACGGGGACAATACCTCGATAAATATGTCTGAATGTCCATGCAGTGTCATGTAAGTCCCTAGCTACTAGTTCTTGAGCAGGTGGTTGCATCGAAAAATCCTGCCAAGTACCTTCATAGTGAGAATCAGAAAGGCAGATGCAAAACCACATATAAAGCTCAATTTAACTTTAAAATAATTATAAATTTATAATTTTTGGAAATATTCTACAGACCAGAGGAGGGAAGATCTTCTCCGCTGCTCGACGGGGTACAGAAAATCCACCATGTGTGCTTGTGTCACTTGCTGTAAGAGTTTTGCAGAAAAACTCAGTTGGTTGCCTGTTTTGCTTAAGGCCCATATCAGATGCCAGTATTGCTTCCTTTTCATACTGTAGAAAGACATCTCAAACAATTATTTAGGTATATTACACAGATTTGAACATGTGACGATAATCAAACACGAAAAAGCAAAGAAAACGAAATGCACAGTTATGTATAATTAAATTGAATGGCTGACCTACTTTGTTTACGGGTTGAAGAGTCATCTGTGCATAGACCTCATCAGTTTCTGGATCAGCCTGATTTAAAAGATGAATAATTGAATAAACATACAGCTTAAAGTAAATCACATAAAAGGTTTTCTTATTTTTCTATTTCACTCCCCAACCACTAAAAGTTATGTTCTTGCAAAAATACGGTCCAGGACCTACCAGATTGTTTTACATACACACACACACACAAACAAACGCACGCGTGCACACACAGATATAGAGGTGCACATGTACACGAGAAGTCAAGCACACACAAAACGTTCAAACTAACATGACTCGGTACTGATCTAAAGATTGTCTAGTCATATGATAAGGACACAGGCAACCCAAGAGGTGGACCGTGAACAAAAGGATGCTGAGATAGATAAAAATAATAAAAAAAATAAAAAATTTTAAAAATTAAAAATTTAAAAAAAAATTAAAAAACAGAAAACAAAAGAAAAAAGAAGGCAAAATGATAGATTGATAGTGTGGGACATTAGAAACACTCGTACATGCAACGTGACATTATGAAGCATGCAAATCAACTTGGAAGGAAGGTTGGGGTAGCTGGGTATGAAGTCGTTCTCCTTTTGCATTGATGCAGCAACCTGAGATTGTAATAGTCAACAGAAATTTCTATCAAAAAACAGAATCCAAATTGAATTTGTCTTCTAGAGCTAATGAGAAAGTGACATACTTGCTCACTATGGCCCTGAGGGAAGTAAACCACCAGACTTCCAACCGGAGGCAAAGAAACCAATGGCCCGGCACAAGCATGCCATAACTCCGAATTAATACTCTTCCTTTCTCCTGTTGTCAAACAAACAATATGGCATGAGTCATTAACATAACAAAACATTTTAAGTAACCAAAATATAATACTTATTTTAGCTATATAATTAAGGAAGGATATAGACTCGATAGGAGAAATATCCATGCACAAATCTAGAGATAAGTATGTATATTTGTGTATTAACAAATATAACCACAGTTTTCAAGCCAAACTTGGAAAAACTGAATCAAACTCAAAGGGGCTAATACTAAGGTCTGAAAATAGAGCTTACATGATTTTTATCCAGAACCGGAACTGTATTTGTAGTTATCAACTAAATATATGATACTTGATTTTCATTTTCTAGGCAATTATAAGTGATACCAATCCCCAGTCCAGTTGATTACCTTCCCTTTGATTTGAAGAAAGCTACCATTATAGAGTTAACAAGAAAAAAATGTGTTTATCATTCTGACAGTAAGATGTCATTTCAATTAGCAATAATCAACAAACAAAACCAGCACTCAAAATGAAGCTATAGTTTTTCAAGTTTACAGTTTGGGATACCGAAACATCATGCAAACAAATACAAAATCTTATGGTAGTTATTATGATCAAGTTTTCTGCACTTAACGTTTAGACATCTGCTTCACATTGAAGCTTACTTTGAGGAACAATTTCGTGACAAGGAAAACAAATCATACAGATAAAGAATTAATTTGAAGCATCAAACACTACATCAAGGAAACCAGTTGAAAAATATTAAAATTTAGATGGAATTTGGAGCTATATGATTATAAGACAAGTTGGCCGCTAAAATCATCAACAAGAGAAATCTCTGAATTTAGTTTTCTTCTGTTGACAGGAACAGAGATCAACCCATATATAAACTTTCTCTACCCAAGTTTATACATCTTAAATTAACTTCATACTTAAATATTCTTATAAAACATGGATGCTATATGTTTCAATCTGGTAGAAAACCCACTTTCACAGCAAAGCAAGAAGAAATTTATTAACTCAGAAGCAAAATGGAAATATAAATTAAAGTGAACAGTGAAGAAAAACAGGAGAAGAGAGAAGCAGAGCTAAATCCTGATAAGAATAAAGACAATCAAACAAAAAACTAATATGCATGACAACAGAAATTCAAAAATTGAACTGAAACAAAAACACTTCACGCACCTTCTGCAGAATTTGCCAAAAATCCATTTGCTGGAGCCTTCATGCTTGCAAATATATTGGAAGATAATGATAAAAAAAAAATAAAAAAAATAAAAAGCCTCTCTAAATTCCCCAAAAAAAAACACCTGCTTTATTCCAGCAAAGCTGATAACTTTTTCACCATCACAATAAAGTCAAGCTCTACCTCTAAATAAACCATGTTTCAACTCTCAGCATTTGCAAAATTGCAAGCACCCTCTCCTCTTAAAACTCGCATTCAATTTAAGAAAAAACTTTCTTTCTTAGCTGCTGTTTCTCTTCTTTGACAAATCTTATCAGAACACAGAAGTAACATGTCTTCAACAAGAAACATCTCCATTAAATTCAAAACCCCCCACCCCCAACAAAAAAAAAATCACAAAAAGTGTAGTACTCCTTGTAGAGAGCCAAAATAGATAAGAAGTCACAAGTGGGTAAGGATAAATGAGTGCCAAAAATAGAAAATCATGAAATGGGTATTCTTGGTTTTCAATTTTTGTTTTGTTTTTTTTCTTTTCTTTTCTGTTGAGTATATGATATGTATATGTGTGTGTTCTGATTGACACTGGGATCAAGGTGGAGAGGAAGAAAGAAACTGACTTGTCGCCGGGAAATCAGAGGAACAAAAGCAAAAGCAAAAAGACAGCTTTTTATGTGAAGCAGCCGACATATAATAGACTATGGAGTCTGGACAATCAGGTCCTCTGTTGAAAAAAATATTTTTTTTTTTCAAGAAAAAAAAAAAGTTACTAGTCCTTTGTAGAAATTAAAAATGATAAATAAAGACAGTAATAATAATAAGTTAGTTGATTGTGTTTATGTTGTGGTATGCTTTAAGCGGACAACATGATTCCTTGTTATTAAATTCGTCCCAAATTCACTTCACATTCTTACCAAATTCACCCATTTTGGTTTGCTGTTCCGTCTTCTCTCTCCAGACAATGACCGTTGGATGCAGAAAATTCCTCATCCTATTATTTACTTTTTATGGAAATTCTTAGTTGAGTTTGTGCTTGTGTTCTGTCTTTGTGATCTCAATAAGGAAACACTGTTTGTGGACTCCTCATGTTTGATGTTTCATGCCACCATGTCCATATAATAATATTTAAATGTTTTTATCCTGATTTGTTGTATATTCTGCAATCTAGATAAATGGTAATTTCGTGATTTAAATGAATTTTAATTACGAGTTTACCAGTACTTACGTAAAATGATTTTAGTTTGGTGATCTAGGTTATTGGTATAGGTCCATAGGATCATCCAAATGCAAACTGAACTAATTCTTGGGACCAGATAATTTTTTAAAAGGTTTCGTCATTGATGGGATTTGAATTGCTGACGTGAGAGTAATTTGTCCAAACACCAAGTCTGTTCATCTACCAGTTGAATTACACCCTGTTGGCATTTAATGAATTTCTCTTGACTAAACTTTTGTTATTATTTGCATGAAATAATAGATCAATGCAATCATTTTACTTAATCTTTGAAAAAAATGATGTTAAGACGAATAAATAAATAAATATATATATATATATACAAATTTTCTATTATCAGTTCGAACCGATAAAAGATATATCAATTCCTTACATGTGGGCCATTGGATTTAAATACTTTGACTTGGTTGCATACGCTTGTCAAAGCATCTTTTAAATCCAATGACCCACATATAAGGAACTGATATATATCAGTTCAAACTGATAATAGATAGACTGATATACAATAAATATATAATAAAATGGGTATACAATAAATATATATCCATCAAGATTTTGTTGTTTTGTAAAGTACAAATCTTATAATATGGAAACCAGTAGCTAAGAAAACCAGTAGCGTAGGGTAAAAACTCAAATATCAGTCAATTTTACACAGGAGGGAAAGAAATATTTTCAATACTCCAAAACTAACCCCATTTTTTTCCTTTCCTTTCTTTTCTATTCATAACCATCCGAACAACCTTTACTAAAAACATTATATTTTCCTCCCCTTTTCTTTCCCCTCTAACTTATCATTTCCTTTTCTTTCTTTTCCATCAATCCAAATATAGCGTTAAAGAAAAAGCTCTTATTGAGATTTTCCAAATTGACAAAAAATATATATATATATATATATATATATATATCAAAAGAACTTTTAATATTAATTTTTTAATATAAAAAAAATTGCTAGTAAAAAAGTCTTGCCAAAAACGGTCAAAGTCTTGTAACATTGAATTCCATAGAAATTTTTTCAAAACAATAATTCAGGAATTGGAGGAGAGAGACAGACTCGAACCGAGAACCTAATAGTGTAGGTGTGAGAGCAAAACACAGGTGACGGGCCTACCTACATTTTGATTCAGTTTTTTGTTTTTAATGAAAGTAATTCAAATTAAATGAAATGCAAATTAAATTTTTTTTATTTTTATTTTTTTAAAAAACATATCTGAAAATATCATAAGTAATACTATTGAAGATTTTGTTTTATTTTATTTACAATAGATTTTAAATATATGATTACTTATTATAATTAATTATTCTCAATATATAACTTGCAAGAGCCATTTCTACATACACACAACTTGCATGTAAATGAGAACAAGATGAGAGGTTCAAGACTTGAGAACTCGTTAACTATAATAATAAATAAATAAATAAATAGGAACACAGGCTATCGTCTCTTATGAGTTGTGATTATTGTAGTTGTTGTCAAACTTATTAAATTTTTGGACTTGTATTAATCTTTACGATATTATAATAATTAATTAATTAATTTTAAAATTACCATAATTTAATTAATAGATTACGAATTTTGTAACGAAATTGTAAATTAACAAGATTAATCGTTATAAACACTATCTATCTAGATAATTCTCCCATGAGGGTCTCTTTACATTTATCAATATTATACAATAATTAAATACGGCCCCTCCTATATATCCAAATTAAAATTCATAACAATTTACAAAATATTATAATACAACTAGAGTTTAAAAATAGAAGTTTTGCATCTTTTACTTTAAAAAAAAAAAAAAAAAAAAAAAAATTGAATATGAAGCAAATTCTAAGAAAAAGAGAATATGGAAAAAGAATAATAAAAGCAAAAGAAAAGAAGACCGACTTTTTAAATAATAAATAATTTTTTTTATATATAAAAAAGAAAGTATTTATTGTTGAGTCTTGAGTTGAAAAAGGTGAGATAAATTGTTAAAATAAAAAACGTAGCGTGTCCACTTAGCCGCAAAAGGAGGAGATCTTCACATGTCACACACAACACAGAAGCTTCAGAGTTCCGACTTAGAACATCATTATATTGCAATTAAAGTTAAGTACCCCATAATTAATTAATTAATTAATTTCGTTACAAATTATAATAATTATAATAAATTAATAAACTTACTCTAGGTTTCTCAATGCAGTAGTTGAGGTGCTTTACAATTAATCAGGACAATTGCAGATCCTGATTTTGAGCATCGCATCATGCTGCGGGACCTCACTACTTTTATTTAATTTATTTATTTTTTTAATTATTCCTTCACAATTTTTTATTATTTTTTTTTGATAAAATTTATTTAAAATACCTCTTTAATCATTTGAAATATAAATAAATAAATAAGAAAAATGTCTTTTAAAATAATAATAAAGATATAAAGAGAAAAAAAACAGGATTAGAAATAAAGTGATACAGAATTCAAAAATGATCCGCAATGACTAAATATGAAATGGACCCATTAGTACAACTCAGGAAGCACTCAAATTGTAAAGCAGGTGATTTAATTAGAGGCCATGGAATAATTAGATATCTTTAATCTTTATGAATATGAATATTGGATCTAACCACCTCGCATCATTGTATGTGCTGCATGCGGCGACCCCAATCAAGGAATTAAGGACTGCTCACATTTTTTTAAATTAGGACAAATTATACTTACTCTGAAATTAGGTGAAAATGACAACTAACATTTAACTTTACTATAATTACATAAATTTATGTTGAGGATCGTTGATCGACCGTTAACCACAATTGGTATTTAACGGTAGAAGGACATCAGATATGCGTTTTTGATTTTGATTTTGATTTTTTGATTTTTGATTTTTGATTTTATATTTGATTGTAAAAATCAATGTTATTAGTAATCGGTTTAGATGGCCGTCTAGGCCTTCGGCGGACTTGGCTGCCACAACGGCTTTCCTAAACGGTCGGGCGCCTAGACAGGTTAGGTGAAGTCAAAACCGTTGACTCTGTTTGGCAACATATTTTTTAAAATTTTGTTTTTCAAAATGGTATTGTTTTTGGCTATTTGGCTTCATTGCCTAAGCGTCGATCTGATGTACAACTAGCGTCTAGCACCTACTAAAACACCGATAAAAATAGATAACAGAAAAAAGAAAAAAAAAAGTTTAATAAACTATAATTTCCCACACTAACATTTTTGATTATATAAAATTCTATACTAACAATATAATTGGAAAAAAAAAAAAAAAAAAAAAAAACAAAACAAAACAAAAAACTCCATCAACGGTAGAGGATCTTCTCCATCATGGAAGAGCAATATGGAGTGATTTGCTTGTACGTGCACGAGTGGAGAATCTTCTTCATTGTCGAGGAAAGATCTAAAGTGATTTGCTTGTCCATGAACGGAGGAATGCTCCTCCACTAGTAGAAGAGCATCTCCTTTGATTTCCTCCGTTGACAGAGGAGATCCGACCTCCATTAGATGCGATCATCAACTTTATTTCTATTTTCAAAAAAAAAAAAAAAAAAAAAAAAAAAAAAAAAAAAAAAAACTTTATTTCTATTTCTATTATTTTATTGTTATGAATAAATTAATTGAAAAAAATGTAATTAATAAAGGGCATAATGGACATTTCACTTTTCTCATTAAATTTAGGGTAAATTGTACAAACTTACCCTGTATTTTGGCAATAAGGCAAAATATGCTATGAAGGCCCTTAATTACAGACAAACCCCCTTCCTTTAATGGTCAAAAGTTAGACCTAACCGTTGACTTTGAAAATCAAAGTGAAATGGTCATTTTACCTAACAAATAAAATAAGTATTCTAAACTAATCTCAAAACTCTTAATAAATACAAATCTACCTAAAGAAAAATTATAAAAAGAACCCATAAATATGTAATTATAAAACAACCCCAACTACAAAAATAAAAAAATAATAAAAAAAAACTCCACCAATTGTCACCACCGATGGAAGGGATCTCCTCCTGTCGTAGAGGAGATTGACTTCTCTAAAGGAGATCGTTCGAACGATCTCTGTGATCTCCCTTGGGAGAGATTGAATGATCTCTCACAGAGGAGATCGACAGTCTTGTTGGTAAGAGATCGTGGATCTCCTTCGTGGTGGAGGTCAACGATCTCCTTTGCAGAGGTCATTTGATCTCCACGAAGCAGATCCAATCTCCATCGATGGTGGAGTTTTCTTTTTGTTTTTTAATTTTATTTTTAATTTGTCTGAACAAGGATACTTTAGTCTTTTCATGGTCAACAGTTAAATCTTACGGTTGACCGTTAACTGCAAGGGATATGATTGTAATTAAAGGCATTCCAAGGATATTTCGCCTTATTACCAAAACACATGGTATGTTAATGCAATTTATCCTTAAATTTATCCATGAAGTGCAAAATGGTGGGTTGTGTAATTAAGGCAAAGCAAAATGTTGTACAATTCACTGAAACTTCTATCCACATTTATTTAGCATCATCTTTGTATTTAGAGCAAACCCTATTATCTAACCTATATGTTTTCTTGCTAATTAATAAGCTCAATAATGGTTTTTGTTTTGTTTTTTTTTGTTTTGTTTTCTATTGATATAAAGCTCAACAATGTTGACCCCTTACGTATCGAATTTCAAATATAAATGCAACTTACAATCTTCCATGTGATGGGTTTTATTGTTTTTAGAAGTGACTGGCATACTAATATTTTACTCACCTTTTATTTTCTTTAAAAATGAACACGTATAATTATATAATATATATATATATATATATATATACAGTCTTTCTATTATCAGTTCGAACTGACAAAAGTTATATCAGTTCCTTGTATGTGGGCCACTAGATTTAAATACTTTGACTGACAAGTGCATACAGTCAAGTTAAAGTATTTAAATTCAGTGGCCCACATACAAGGAACTGATATAACTTTTGTCAGTTCAAACTGATAATAGAATTTCTGTATATATATATATATAAAGTAACCACCTTTCTCCGGTAAGAAATTCCTTATTTTAATATAAAGTAAGGATTTTGGTGAAATCCATTGATTTTAATGAATTTCGATCTGAATTCTTTTTTTTATTTTTTTATTTTTTTGTTAATGATAAGTTTAATGAAATCTATTCGTAAAAAAATTGAAATTTTTTTAAGCACTACAGATCTACAACTATTTTTTTTCATTTTTGTTATTCGCCTCATTTACTAGTGATTCTTATTCAATAAAATCAAGAAAAAATAGTTATAGTGTTTGAAATTTTTTCTCTCTTATAAACTAACCTATATTTACATAAAATATGATCCCAAAAAGTTGAGAGAGACAATACAATACCCGGATTTAAACCTTGCCGATAGAACTCCGATTCTTTGAACACTTGGATCAGGCAGACAATATATACATAATACAAATTCTTTGAACCCGTACTCTAACCACGAGACAAAAGGTAGTTGGCAAGCAATATAATAGTTTTGTTAATAATAATAAGAACAAGGGAGGTAGAGGTAAATGAAGGCAGCGCAGCAGAGGGTGTCTGGAAAGGAAAGCTGGTATGCATGTGAGGAGGTGCAGCTTTTGTCGGGGCAACAACCTCCAACTCCGACCACTTTGTTATGGATTCTACCTCTCTCATTGAGTCATTGAGTCATTTCACACACCACCACTACCACAAAACTTGTACGGGGTTCTCGTCCTTTTTGTATCTTAATTTCTATTTGCTCTCTCAACTTTAATCTATTACACCTCACATGTCCCTGCACTGCCGTTGCCAATTCTATGAGGAGGATCAATGATCACATATTCACATTCATGATTCATCAGTCTCTCTACACATTTCCAGAAATCACATTTACTGTGTTCCATGCACCAAGGAGGAGAACTACTAGAACAACCCTGCTTCATTGCTCGATCGGTAATCATGTCGCTTTGTAATAACATAAGAGTCGATCCGTGTAAAAGCCTGTAACTATACGTGAGTGGTTTAGAACCATTGAATTGAAATCCAATGGTTTAAATAAAGGAAGAGCTAGTATACTAGTTAAACCCATATATCGTGTTAATGCATATTTTTCTGTTTCTTTTATATATCCACATTAGGTTTTTTTTTTTTTTTTTTTAAAGACACATTAATTAGTTTGATTTGGTTTCTGATTATGCATAATTATATATAAAGTTATTTTCAAAAAAAAAAAAAAATTAGATATAATGTTAGGATTTAACTAAAAATGGGATTTGTAATAGTTACAATAGCTAGAGAAACCCCCACTATTTCTTTTTCTTTTTCTTAAATTTCCGTTAATATATTTTTTTTATCCTATTTAATAATACATCCAATAATTCTATTTGACTTTTATAGCAGTAACATGATCCATGAGTTTTTTTTTTTTTGGCATATCCGGCGGTTTTAGATCAAGTGGTATGCACCTCTTATTTTAAGTTAATACGTGGTGAGAGTTACTCAGGGACGGAGTTAGGATTTTGGTTTTGGGAGACCAAAACAAACTAATATTAAAGGTCATGTAAGAAAAATATGTTAATATATCAAAATGTAATCCCGTTTAGTCTTTAATATAATTATATAAAATAATAATAATAATAATAATATTGACATTAACTTTGACAATCAAAATGGAATTTGACTCCATTTTGTATCTCGAAAATCATCTATAATCAAATTTATTTAAATTTCTTTACGATTTCCATTTCAATATACATAATCAAAGAAATTGTAAAAAAAAAGATCTTTCGTCTTGTTACACAGATGAAATATCTCTTTCAATAGTTCCTAATTAAAAATTATATAATTCATATAAAATATTTAAATAATATCATTGTACAATTAATATATTTAATTGTTATAGCGAGTACCTAATAAAAAAAAAAAAAAACATACATATATAGACAGAATTAGCTATACTATATAGTTCATGTATAGTTGTGGGGGTAATTACGAAAAGAAGTTATTTTCTTTTAGTTATCATTTCTTATAAATTTTTTAAATCTTTGATTTTTGTAGACATTTAGATTAAAATCCATTGATTGAAAATTAACCATGTTACGGTAACTGTGTAGCAGATGAATCCATATATAGATTAGATTAGGAAATAATGTATGAAATCATAATAAATTAAAATACTAAAAGGGATTGATTTTGTCTTGGCAAAAAAAAATATACAAGAAAATTATATATATTATCTAAAAGAGGGGCCAGGTTACAATTATTATATTCATACAACATTATTTTAATTATTTATTTATTTATTTAAGGTTGTTGGGGATCGGAATCAATCTCAACCCAACATTTTATTAAAGAAAAAAGAAAGAGAACAAAAGAGAAAATAAAACATATCAACATAATTTAAAAGAATGTCTGCTACAAAAATCATTGAAAATAAAGGAATTGCAAAAATTCGAAACGGTCCACCACCATGTAGCAGGGACAATACTGGGACTCATGGGTGCTAAACTATCTGCAACTTGGTTACCTTTCCGATAAATATGAGTGACGGCAAAGTCCATTTGAGAGATTAAGCTCAAACACCGATCCCAAGCGGGGCGCCAACGCTAAGGAGCCTTACGAGACCTAGAACGAAGGATATCCATAACAAAATTCAAATCACTCTCCAATCATAATCGACGCCAGTCAAAAGTCCAAGCATAATCAATAAAGTGGACGGCAGTGGCCAATTTGGCCTCAAAAGCAAAGCAGACACCGAGAGGAATAACAAAACAACCTTTAACGAAACCCCTGCATATGCGAAAAACACATGCACAACCAGCAAGACCAGGACTACCAAATGCAGTCCCGTCCGTGTTAACCTTAAGAAAGCCCGGCGGGGGAGAGCGCTAATTAACCTCTAAAATGCAAGAAGTCTTGGAATGACGACCAGAGACATGAAGCCGTTGAAAAGTCTGAAGCTCATCCACTGAATTCTTCATAGTCCCAGAGTGAAGGGAATTTGCCTTGCGAACGGAACGCCAAATCAAGGAAAGAGCATCGGTAAAAACAGGCTTGCCACCATCAAAGGTAGCTTGATTCCAGAGGAACCACACCACCCAGAAAACCGTTATGATAGAAGCTAGTCAGAGAGCTTTCAGTTGAGTGCTAAAGACAACCCTCATCGCCTCCTGCCAAAGGTCCAAACAAGTACCATCCAACTTAAGCTTATGACCAAATGTAGAGGATACAGTATCCCACAACCCACGAACAAAAGGACAGTACCCCAAAAAACAGAACTTCTAACCTCAAAAAGAGAATAATAAGCAAATTTACAAGAAACAGCACCATCCAGAAAATAAGTCCAAATTAACGAGTCTGGGTCAGTGCTTACCACCACTTTCTCAATCTCAGAAGCAACATCCAGGTGAGAAGCGTGAAAAGAAGTAGGAATATCCCAACCGTAGCATCTGAGTAAATATCACCTACAACAGAATCCAAAGGAGGATGTAACAAAACTTATCCTTAACCAGATCAATCAACAGATCTTCAAACCAGTAATCTGTCCAAAAATAAACCTTAGAGTGACGACCAACCAACCAACTAGACTCAATCATCAAAGGAGTATAATGCAATTTTAGACCTGGCCAAATAGAAGAAACAACATACCACGTTATAGGTCTGTGATCCTGGGTGAAAAAATGAGCCTGAAGATATGCGAAAACGAAGGACTCTTTAGTTAGCATCCTCCAAGTGAACTTCTTAAGTATGGCCTTATTAAGAATACCAAGGTCTTTACCACCACTATCCTTAGGCCTATAGCAAGACTTCCAAGCAACTTTGATAGATTTATGACCATCGATTGAACAAGCCCAATTTTTTTTCTTTCGAATAGCAGCATTTAAATCTTTCAAAAGAAAGACCAACGATAAACTCAAATGAGTGTAGGAAGGAACCCATAATCACTGTATTAATAAGACATAAACTGCCTGCCATTGAAAAAGAGAAACCCTTCCACGATTCTAATTTACGTTTAATTTTATTAGTCCATGGGATCAGCCATCGACGTTTAGGCACACCAATGAAAAGAGGGATCCCTAGATAAGTCATTGAATCCCCGCCCTTACGCATCTTAGACATTGACAGAAAATTAGTAATTCGAGGCCCAAAGATGTCTCTGCCAAAAAATATGGAAGATTTTTTCCAATTAACTCATAAAGCACAAAAGCATCTAAAATCGCTTGCAAATTATGAGGAGAAGACCGGCAAAAGAGGATAACATCATCAGCATAGAGAAAATGCGAAAGGGCACGCATCCCAACCAGAGAAGTGGGGGGGGGGGGGGGGGGGGGGGGGGGGGGGGGTGGGGGGGGGGGGGAAGGAAAATAGCCCTGAGGGGAACCATTACTAAGAATCGAGATCCTAGTAGAATTAAAAATAACCGCAACCAACCAATAAAACTCTCAGAGAAGCCAAAACACCAAAGGACTTCGAAGAAAAAATACCAACTAATATAAATTTAGTTGATTTTTCATTGCTAGGGGGGCCATGCCCCTATGGGCCCATCTTTGCTTTCGTCTCTAGTCATACTCATTCTAGAAAGCATGTGTGAGTAGTTTATATATATATATATAGAGAGAGAGTTTTTCTATTATCAGTTCGAACTGATAAAAGTTATATCAGTTCCTTGCATGTGGGCCATTGGATTTAAATACTTTAACTGACAAGTGCATACAGCCAAGTCAAAGTATTTAAATCCAGTGACCCACATGCAAATAACTGATATAACTTTTGTCAGTTCAAACTGATGATAGAATTTTTGTATATATATATATAATTTAACATGAATATTATTATGCATGGCTTGAAGGTGGCAATAAATATCTTATCTTTATATCGGTTACCTTTGAATCTTTTGTGTTGGTATTATTGCATGTAATATTTCTCTCTTCTAATGTAACACGGCACCTCCCAGAAGGCGACAAATCGATACAATATAATCACACATCACAGTTTAGTCCATCGTAATGCTCCACACACACTACATTTTGACTAGAGTAGATCCAGTAGTTCATCTTTCACCATAGAAGAAGACTTGCATAGTACATTATTAATTTATTATTATCTAGCGATGCAAATTAGACAAGAGTATATATATACGTATATAAAGGTTGACAATACACAATTGACGTTCAAAGATATACACGTACATATACATGATTTGTACGTATCACATATATATATTGTATATGCAATTTGTCACCCTCAGACAAATAACTTTTGCTTCTTTGGCACTAAAATTGTCAAAAGTAGACACATACAATATGAGATGACCTATGTCTGCCATTATTACAATGATCAATGATCACCTCATGCATCCATGCATGATGCATATATCATCAATTACAAACACAAAATCTTTCACGATATTCATGTATATGCCATGCATCATGCATGATGATGATGTAATATATATATATATATATATAGAGAGAGAGAGAGAGAGAGAGAGAGAGAAGCAAAGAGAATGATTCCGTTTGTATAAATATAAATATTCCGTTGCCTGTGGCGCTCGACAAGCCCGAATAGAATCATCCATCATAGCTAGCGCCGCACATGCCTTCGACCAAAAGTGTTTGCACATACAAGAAAAGAAAACAGAGAGTGACAGTGGGGAAGAATATTTTCTTAATTAATCTCACTGCTACTTAATTATATATTTAAGCTATAATTAATCATGGGATTATTCCCCACTAAGCAACAACAACATCAAGTACTAATTAATTAGCTTCTTAATTACTTTTATTCACGAGTTGTTAGTATATCTAAAGACAATGACATGACAAATCTCTTTCATGGATCCACCCACACACCATTAAACACGAGTCATGGTCCCTACACTAAATTTATCATCTCTATTGAGTAGAAGAGTAAAAAAAAAAAAAAAAAAAACTGTGGGGGATACATATTGTCATTGACATGTTCTTTTTGGGTTTTGTTTTTTGGTCACCCTTGCTTATAAATTAATATGATCAGTAATGCAGCTAATTAATATTTTTGCTGGTTGTTGATGAAACTACTCCAGACCAACATGGATACTGCGTGATAGTTTACGCAAACTATAACATTAACGGCGTCATAATTACTAATTTTTTTTTTAAAAGATACATAACTTTGATTAGACGAGTGTGCGGACTACGGCGTGATATTTATATATGTTCATTCCGTTGAAGCATTATTTATCGTGAGAGGCTGAGAGGGTGATAGTGAGTTGATTTGATATTGATAATGGAGGCACTAAGGTCTACATCCAGGTGATTCAAATATATCTCTTGTAAAATTTAAGGGATAGTTGTGAAAGTTGTTTGTATTATACTATCATCCACTTAGAAATCAGCAACCACAATATTTTTTTCCATTTGTGGACCCCTTAATTTATAGCAAAGGCATAATTTTAATGCACTATGTAAAAGGTGGGGTTTAATCAATCAACTTCAATTCCATCCCCTACTCATCCAACTTGGAGAGATAACGATTGGATTCCACATATATACCATCAAATATTGTTACACTTAGACCTAGTTACACCCAATATTTGTGTGTCAAAACTCAAGTGGGCAGGGTAATTAAGTTCGAAACGATAAATCGAATTTTCCCTACAACCCTAATTGAAAAATCGGATGGAATTCGCGTTCAAGAGTACATCTCAATCTATATAATTATATGTTTGCGCATAGCCAAAATATATATGAATTTGGAAGTGAAGTCAATATCATGAGAAGATATGTGCAATCTTTATGGTATCCCAATATTATTGCTCAATAATAGTACTTGTATATCAAACACCACATAAAAATGGGAGATCGAGGCAAATATATAATAAATACTTATATGTAGTACACACAACATGTAGCTTGCAATAAATAAATTAACAGCTGAATCCAACCAAGCAATGGAGCTGCAGCCACATTTAAAGATAATAATAATATTTGTGAGTGCAGGATTCCCTACAACAACAACAACGAGACAGAGAGGTTGAGTGTATACAAAACTCATTCATTAGACCCTGAAGAGCAAGCAAGAAACCGAGATTCACGCAACATATAATTGACTGTGTTGGCTTGTTCAAAGAAACCAGTCAAACTAACCTAGCTTTTCCTCTTCAATGGATTACAAATTATATATATAAAAAAAAATAGGTCGTAAATATGTATGATTGCTCTTGTCTCCTCTCTCTAGTCTCTCTCTCTCTCTAGCTCTACATAAATATAATGTCACCACCCCCACGCCTACTCTGTCCTCTCCACATAATTCATGCAAAAATATATATAAACAGTACCAGGATCGGCTCCATATATTTATTGGTGACACTGACAAACCGCAAACCTTTGTAGAATTATTTTTTAGCTTTTTATTAATTTTCATCGACTGGCTAAGTTTCTATAGCTTAATTTATTTCCAGTACTCTGCAGAGATCTATATATATTTACAGGTCTTTACATGTGTAATAGTGTTGCATGTGTGTATGCTAACTATTATTGCCCTTCACATGGGCTGGTGATTATTATTATTATTAATTGTTTTGGTTTTTAATATCCATATGGATATATAAACTTGAATTGTTTTTGCAAATAAATAAAAAAAAAAAAAAAACTTGAATTGTTTCTCTACTTCGTATCTGATTCATCAAGTAAATAAAAATCTCATTATTATCCTTTAAGATGCATGCAACAATTAAACTGTGTAATTATATTTTAAAGAGAAAGTTGGTGGTATAGGAAAAACTAAAAAGTGAAAAATTGTAGAGTTTGCTTGTGATTTCGAGTCAATAATAATGATTTTCTGAATTTGATTAAAGAGGTTGGTGATTAATTTAATACATTTTTAATTATGATGACAGCATAATTTCATCTTATCCGAAACGATGGAAGAAGCAGCAGCCTAATTTTCTGGTCTAAGTAACAAGTCGGCAAACATCAATTACACAATAATAATTGATCAGCCGCTACATTACTAATTTACATTATCATCCAGCTCTATCCCTACTACCTATTGATTATTATCGTATTCTGTCTTTAAAAGTCAACCCGGCTAGTTAATTATTGATATATAGTAAATCATCTAAGCCAAGGGCGGACCAGAAAATATTTACAGGCCGGGCTAAATTATATAGCAAATAGGTTTTTTTTTTTTTTTTTTTAAATTTTTTTTTTTATCGGTACACTAGTCAATTCATTAGATATCAACTGTTGGATTTATCTATTTTGTTAGTCAATATATTATATATTAATTAGTGGCTCACCAAACCGTCACATTGAATGTTTAGTCAATATATATATGAATGCTTAATCAATGACTCACAGACTCTCACATTGATTTGTTTGTCAATATATATATCTTGTTTTTAAATAGATTCTACATATTATGGAAATTTACTATTAATGACCGGTTTGAATTGTTTAAACTAACAAATAGAACAAAATGAAATGAATTGAAAAAAAAAAATTGAAATAAAAGCAAGTAAATATTATAAGTAAAACAAGCATAAAATAATACTTTTGTCAATTGTGATTGATTGTTTGTAATCTTTATTATTGTCTTTTGATTTTAAGTTAGAATAAATAAATGAAATAAATTACTAATGGTAGGGGATGTTAGTGCAATTATAAACAATTTTGCATATAAATACAATTAGACCTAATATATCAGGGATGTTTGTACAATTAGTCATGATAAATTTTTTTTTTTTTCTTTTGAGAGAGGGCTGCCCGGGCTACACATTCATCCGCCCCTAATCTAAACTATCTATCTAATAATCTAACGTCTACTTTTCAGTAAAGTGTTTGTATACTTCCCTAGTTCCGTTTCCTATCTGTGATATGCGGGTGGATACCCCTACCCCGTTATGACTTATAAAGATGCATTTCGATTATACTTATAACGTTAATTTCATCAGGTCCGACGAACCCCTAGGGCGGCCCTAACTTAATTGCTAACAATCTCATTAAAGTTTTATCTGCCCAACTCGTGCTTGTTTAATATTATTTGAACTCATAATTTTTCTAATAATTACTAGAAATGACATAGGGTCTGCCAGTTCATAATTAGTTTCACAAAACAACGTTGTCACACATTTCAAAACGGTTTCAATAAAGTTTTTTTTTAAAAAAAGAAAAAAGAAAAAATTATAAATGGTTTCAATAAAGTTAATTATCAACTATCATTATTTTAGTAATTATAATATGAATTTAATTGCTATGCTGATTATTAAAAGCTTACTATGGACGCAAAATATATTAATTAAGCATGCCAAATCTCCCACTCCTAATAATGTCACATCAATTCTTGTATATATAAATTGCTACCATTTTAAATCATTACTAATTATGATTTGAGGTTGCATTAATTTTATTTTATTTTCCCTTTGGAAGGTGCGTTCAAATTTTTGGAAGCACCAAAAAGTTTGGAAAATAACTCATGATCCTTAAACAAATGATCATTCCCGATAATAATTGTTACTGTTTTGTAAACCAATTAAAACGACTGATTTAGACCACCATATAATGTAACTTGATAGTAAATGATGCTCATTCAATATGATAATCTCAATTTCAAGACGTTGGCAAGTGCTATATAAATAACTTCAAATCTTCAATAATAAAAACTGTGATATTTTTCTTCAGTTTACTTCTTTATCGTTTTTATTCTCCTAAATGGTCAAAAGCAAACGGCACTATGGAAAGGTATATATATATATATATACAGACTTTCTATTATCAGTTCGTCCTGACAATAAATATCTGGACGAAGAATGTGGTCACTAGATTTACATATTTTGACTCAAAATGTATGCACTTATCAAAAATTTTTCATAATCTTTGGTCCACATTCTTCATCCTGATATTTATTGTCAGGACGAATTGACAATAAAAATACTGAATATTATATATATTATATATATAATATATATCAGTGCGAGATTATAATGTTTTTTCGTATGAAATTTGCCTATATAAAATGACAGAGTGAACTCTATGATGTACAAAATCAAGCCTTGAATGTATAGAAATGATCAGGTTCGACTCTGTAACATTTGATTAACGTTATAAAGTGCTCTGTACATAGTCGAATTCCCGAATCCCGATAGAGAGGGGGGATGTGACAGAGACATCAAGGACGCGAAGTGGGCCAAATCACGGGGTGATGGGCCTCGAATGAAATTAAACGTCCGTCTACATTGGCATTGAATTCGGTAGAAGAGTGGGCCTAAACGAAAACGGAAAACCCAACCAAAGGATGGTGGTATTCACCATTTCACCTGACGTGGGGCATCAAACCTCATCACCATGATTCATGTTTATGGTCCTCCATCTTTCGACGCGTATGATTCTCATGCTACTGGGTCCCTCCATGTGCTTTTGACATTGACCTTACGGTTAACAAATAACCTTTGATTCACACAACCTAACTGAGGTATACATGTTAACGGGTAAAACAACTTTTCACATACGGGAGTTGACTAACCGGTAAAATAATTTTTCTGTAACTTTTTACCGGTTAACATGCACTGAAAAGTTATTTTTATCGGTTAATCACTCCTATATATGAAAAGTTATTTTTACCGTTTAACATGTATACCTTAGAATCTCATATAGGTTGTGTGTAATTACCTCATTCGCAAATAATCTTTGACTGTCGTCTCTAACCCTTCTGATCTTCTTAACCATATAAATTACTTACTAACCCTCCATTATTATTATAATTACTTTTTTAATATAAAATAATTCTGTGAATATTAATAGAGGTTTCCGACTTTGATGAATTCCAAATGACCGATCGAGAAATAGGTTTCTGAAGAGTTTTGAATGCTGATGTTATATTTGGAAAGATGAAAACCTGACTTTTGAGTAGAGGAAGAGGTTACCCATGTAAGATGGGACATGGATTTTTTTAATGAAATTTGTCCTAGACAAGAAACCAATCTTTAATTGCCAACCAAATCTTAAGGTGATACCATGTGACATGAGGGAGTGTCAATGACTCAATGGCCTTGGTCTACCCCAAAACTATATATATAGTATTTCAATATTTGTTTGATTCAGTCATGTTGTAATCACTAGTCGTGTTTTGCTATCAAATGACTGGTTGATTGCTCTTGCACATGGCTTGTTCAGATTCTGATTAATTGCTTATTTATACTAGTGTTACCAAGTTATTCTGATTTATTTTTATTTTTTTTTTAGATAAAAAAGACATTCTTTATTCTCACATTTTTATTTATTTTTTATTGTTTTTAATTGAACAAAAACAAAATGTTTTTAAAAACAGTAACAGTGGCCCAGTCCATGCTATGAATTCAATAAAAATAATGTATTTGGTTTGATATCTAGTTTTGGGTTTTACTCTAGTCAAAGTGAATAGCAGCTTGCATGCAAAGGCCCAAATACAATACCTCTATCTAGTGGATCCAAATACCAAACTTTAGGGCTCACTAAAAATGAGTTAACACTTCAGTACTCCTAATTATTATCTCAATGTCGCTATCTCGATGATGTGGAGTAAGTTAGCATTACCATCTTGCCATGTGAGCAGTATAACTTCAATCATAAAATACACATAGTAAAAATGTAGTGATATGTATTATTATGCTCAAGATATGCCTAAAGTGTATGCTCATGAGAGAAAAATTAACCAGTCTACCATATTACTTGTCACGTTATTCTGAGTTTTTCTCTAGTATGCATATAATTGTGAGTATCTTATAGCATATTTATCCCCTCATCACCTTTTGTCATGGAAGCATTATTTGACCCAATTGTATTGTTTTTACTAGCAACAAGTGATGATGTGGATAAGTGTGTTATAAATATGCTCACAGTTATATGTCTACCAGAGAAAAACTCTGTTATTCTAACTTAACTACCATTCCAATTTTAGGAGAATTATCTTCATTTGTATCGCCTACATTGAGTGGTGCATTCGATGACCGAAATATACACTTGACTTTTGCAGAAGTGTCACATGTGATTCTTTTACCTTATATCTTATCTGTAGTAATCGAGTGCATCATCCAACAAATATACTAGTGCTTTGAAGATTTTCTCCAAGCATTAGTACATTATGATAAATTCATATAATGGATCACTTGAAATGATCCTTAACTATTCGAGTCATGCTTTAATATTAAATCATTTTTTTTTTTAAGTTTTTTTTTTTAACTTGTGACTATGTGAGATTCGAGGAACTTACCCTAGCTCCTTGAGAATCAGAAGAAGTGCACCAATTTTTTTTCAAACTTTTATTTTTATTTTTATCATAGTTGTTATGGATCATTACACCGTGTTTGAATGTTTTTTTTTTTTTTTCTCTGTGAAATTGATTTTTGAAAGAAAAAGCTCGATTGGAGTGTGTTTCCATATTGTCATATTAAAGGAGGATGACAATGATGGAGAAGATGATGATAATTTTTTTAAAATATTAAAAATACTAATTTGAAGGGAAATAAAAAATTACTAAACTAGAGGTACTTTAATTAATTTACACTAAATGAGGAGTGCAACTTTGCTCACCCATTTAACTAGAGGTAAGTATTACCTCCCACCTCAGGTGTTGCCACGTGTCCCAAACCTTGAGTTAACTTTGGACTTTGGTTAAGTTTGGGACACGTGGCAATACCTGAGTAGACCTGGCACGGTTCCGGTTGGAACCGTCGGAACCGTCGGAACCGTCGGAACCGCCGAACCGTCGGAACCGCCGAACCGGAACTTGAGGAGGCAGTTCCGGTTCGGTTCGAACAGCCGGTTCGCACAATATATATATATATATATAAATACCACCCCCCCCCCCCCCCCCCCCCCCCCCCCCTTTCATTTTTCCTCACACCAATTTCTTCTCAATTCTCTAATTCTAATTTCTCTCCAACACTCTCAAGTCTCCAAGTCTCTAAGTTTCCGGGGGTTTTTAATATTTATTTCATTTTGTAATTGTTTTGAAGACGGTATTCAACTTTGGTAAACAATGAGTATTGAACGGAATAGATAACACAAAGTGTCAACTCTTAGTAGAAAAATTGCCGTTGGCAACGAGAATAGAAAAAATTTGCCTCAAAAAAAAATTTGCGGTAAAAATATTTTTATATATGCCTTCAACTTTGAAAGGCCATAACTTTGTGCTCGGATGTCCGAATTGGGTGATTTTTTTTTGAAATCGCATAGAATGATGCAAGGAATCCAATGGGAGCAAGACCAAAACTTTTCCGGCCCCAAAAACCCCTTTTTCATCAAAAAAAAGTGTTTTTAAGTGTCGTGTCCATTTCGAACCTTGTTTAAACCCAGTAAGAAACCTTTTCCTCTCGATCCGACACCACATCCGTGCCCGTCTTGGTCCGGAGAATTACTTTAAAGTCAGGGCTCGTGTAAATAGACACGTTTTAAAATAAATCTTTATACTACTTATAGTTTTTGTTTGAAATATTATACTAGAATTGAATGTGGTTTTAGTGGTTAGTTGTTATTGTTTTTCTTTTGCAACCATGGTTCAAGCATCCATAACCCATAAATTGTCATTTGTAATTTAATTTTATAATTTAATTTAATTTTGTAATTTGTCATTTATATATTTTATTTATTAGAGAAGTCTTTTTTTTGTTTGTAAAAAAAAAAAAAAAAAAAAAAAAGGGTTCAAAACCGTCGGTTCCAATGGAACTGGACCAGAACCGTGTCAGGTCTAACCTGAGGTGGGGGTAATGCTTACCTCTAATTAACGTGGGTGGGCAAAATTGCACTTCTAGATGAGTGGTCATCCACAGTTGATAAGAGTGAATGTAATTATTATGAGCACAATTTGCACACGCATGGAATTAAATTAAATATCAGTGAAGATCGTGCAATTTACCCATTAAAAAAATAATAAAATCCAACACCTACTGGTCTCTTACACTTTTCCATCCAACAAAAATTGAAAATTCCCATATCAAAGCACTTCCACTTCCCAATCATCATCCGACGGTCATCAATCACAATCTCACGCTACTAGAATTAACACCAACGGTCTAGATTTAAGAGAACAGATCATCTTCATTCTCTCCCCTCTCCACTCGATCACTCACTCAATCGTCCGTTCAACTTTTGGGAAATTTGAGCACAACAACAGCAACTGGTGGTGAAAAAAAAAAAAATACAAAATCTCCTTTTCTTCAATCGATCAATCTGGTAAGCTCCTGCTACTGATAACTTGTTATGTGTTAGCTTTTAACTAGTGTATCCATTTGTGCTAGCTTTTAGGGATTTTGAATTTTGAGTCTTGTCACAGCAAATTACGAGAAATCTTTTCAATTAGCTATAATTGGCAGTGGTTTGCAATTATTTTGATTGTTTATGCTGCGCAAAAGCACATTTAACTTTGACTAAACAAAGATAATTAGAGTAATTGAATTGAATTGAATTTTGAATGTGATTGTGTTTAATGCACAGATGGGATCCGGAGATGAGGTTGTGGAGGTTGATAGCTTGGAGAGGGGTCTATTGTCCGATGACGACGACCTAAAAGCTGATGATGAGACGATTTTGTATACGGCTTCTTTTCAAGAGAAGGAAGACAATTTTGTCAAGTATCAAACGTCTCAATGGGTGCTGTATTCGTTGTTTTTGATTTTGGCTTTTGGGATTGGTTTCTTCATGCTTTTGTATTTGCCTGTACGGAGATACATTTTGCGCAAAGATATTCGGTCAAGAAAGCTCTATCTCACTCCAAATGCCATTGTATATAAAGTAATTAAACAATCCCTAACGAAAAATTTTATCACCTTTTTGTTGTTTATTCGGGTTTTATGTGTTGTTTCTACTGATAAGCTGCATTTTATGTCTGTAACTGAAAGCTGGTTAGCTTATTATGAGAGTTCAAAATCTAATTTCAGGTTCCTTTGCAAATTCATTGTATTAAGGCCAATACCGTGTTAGTTGTAATGTAACTATTTGGATGAGAATCTGTTAAATTGCTCGGATCTGCCAACATAGTGGTAGCTTCAGCCTGCTTGTTTAATCATCTAACTATACTGATTTAGATGCTATGTCATGCTATGTGTGTTAGAAACTTAGAATACATTGGTGAATACTTTGTTCCAGGTTACGAGGCCAGTGCCTTTTCCATATTTCGGTGTGTTGAAGAAAGAGAAGCATGTTCTGTTGCCTTTGGTCAGGGATATTGTGATCGAACAAGGTAAATGTTTTGCTTCGTTCTTTTGCTCGATAACATTTGTGAAGTTGTTTTTCTATGTTTTTCTATTTTGCTTGGTATAGAAAATGGTTCTTCAGAATGTCTAGATAAGGTTTGTTTTTACAGTTTTAATAAGGAGATAAAAAAGATTGGGTACAAGCAAATCTGAGTGATGCTGCTCTGCAGTTTGAATCCCTAGAGCATACAAAATTTGTTGCTCGACCGACTTTGAGTTTGGCCAAACTTGGCTAGTCAGTGAATGAGTATTCTAGTAACAATCTTGCATAATTATGTAGTGTTTTAAGTTAAATTGTCCAAAACACCATATTGCCATGAACATCCCCATGTAACTTTTAGTAAATGGATATGTCATATTTCATCAAAGCTGAGAAAAACAAAATATTTGAAAGATTTGACCGTTTATAGTTGCTGTATGCTTGTATCCTTCCTCTCCTGCTCTTCATTTATTTTTATTTTTTAAATGGAATAAAGATACTATTTTCCCACGTAGTGGTGTTAATATATTTTTCTGCTAAAATTGAATTATCATGTCTTTTGTTATCACCTCAGTCCAGTAAATGATAAAAATATGTTTCTTGCTGTCAGGGTATTTGCAGTCCCTTTTTGGTGTATACTCTCTTAGAATAGAGAATGTCGGGGTTAGAAGGCCACCGAGTGATGATGTTAAAATCCAAGGCATAGCAAATCCAAGTGCGTTTAGGAAGGTACGCTGTTGTCAAATCAGACTTAACATTTACGATCTCACAGAAAATCAGTATATTTATCCTTGTGTGCCCATTTTAGGCTGTCCTGATACGGCTTTCTAATATGAGGAGTGAAGCATTTTCTAGACAAGCTTCTGCAATTGAAGACATTCCAACTTTAAAGTTGGGTCATCCATCAGTATCTTGGGTATGTCAGTATTAAGTATTAACTCATCACTACACCTCCATCCGGTCTCTTCTTTCATTAATTTATTCTATCCATCTAGGTGCCTGATTTGCTGGGATTAAGCAATGATGGAACTAAGTTGAGTTTATATGTTGTAATTTAGCTTCATTTTACAATTTTCTTCACAAGTAGGATTACATTATTTTAGTAGGCAGCGATTAGGGTATTATCTACTAGTCATCCCCTTCATATGTTATGCAACAAGAAATTCTCTCTCTTGAAGTTTTGTTTTTCTCTGCTTGCTTGTTAGCTTTATAATTATTTTTCTTTCTTTTGCTATTGCAGATGTCCCCATCTAGAACTCTAAGGCATGATATAAGTCCTTATTCAGGAGATTTAGCACTACTACATAAAATTGAGGAGGTTGGAAGTTCTGTGAAGGTAAATCCAGGATAAAGGTTTTATATTACTTCAACATTTTGGCCACATGTCATCTTTCTTATCATAGACATATCTCTGTTTTTTATTACAGAGAGTTCAAACTTTAATTGAGGAACAACAGTGCCAAACATCGGAGCACATTGATTGAGGTGAGTCTCTAATGTGTTTGTTATACAGGATTTTCAATGGGACAGGATGAAAAAAATCCCAATCCCTCATTTGGCGTGTGCAGTTGGGATCCTGGGATGAGGATCCCAACTGCACACGCCAAAATGCGTAGTAACATACTGATTGTCCTGGTTTGCTTTGTCTGGTTCATTGTCCATTCATTTGCTGCCAAGTAGTAATTCCCTTGGACATGTTAGCACTGACTTTTACTAGTTTTTTCCAGCATAACTTCAAACTTGTTCTTTCTGTGCAAAATCATAGGTTCTTTTTTTCTGCTTTCTTTATCTTCATTACTTATATTGTTGATTTGTGCATGTCCTGTCATTGTTGTAATGATGGCGATTCCTGATAAGTTGCATCTAAGTTTCAATTTAATTAATATACTCATGAAGGGGAAAAAGTAGGAGCAGTTTTTTTCAGGAAAATATATAAGAGCTTGTTTGTGAATCCGTTCAAGAAAGAATAACAAGCTAGTGGTTTTTTTTTTTTTTTTTTTTAAATATATAAGCTCAAGCTTGGTTACTCTCGTACATAAAAGAATCAAGTTTTTTCTTGAATTTATTATTTAAGTGAGCTGAGCCTGAACTACCCCCATAGTCTTGTATGTTTTGTCACCACCCTTGTGCAGGAGATTTGTCTACCACGATACCACCATCTCGTTACTTTTATCATAATTGCTCTGCACTTTTTATTAACCAGTTAAACAAAAATTAGAGTTGGTTTTGATCTGAAGCTCAAAATGCAGGGTGAAAGGTGAGGCAAAGTATCATTCAACATTGTTGAAATCCTCCATACAAGTAATAGTATATACCTCTACAAACATTATTGGATTGAATTTGTGAGAAATCTGTTGCCATCCTTTTGTTTCAAGACTATAAATTTGTCACACCCACTGCTACAGGATTGTTGATCAAATTCTTTGTATTTTCTCATTCACAAATAGAGATGAACAAAACGAAGATGCTGCAGCTTTGCGCACAATATCCCTCTTGTAGTATATTTAGTTGTTACCATTAAAATTATTGGAAAATAGTTAGTGTCTTCTCTTTGTATAGATTTCTTTGTTGCCATCTTTCTTGGATGATTTAATATCTTTTTTATCGGATACCGAACAAACAAACGTTACATGCTACTAGTCATTCATTTCGTGGTATCGGTATTCGACATTACAGAGGTATGAAATGTGTGTAAATATTTGTCATCTTAAAGTTCGGAGATGGTTGGAGGAATGCTTGGAATGAAATTGTGTCAAAGTGCAGTTGCATGTCGTTCTCTATAACCTTAACAGATGAAAGTGTTGTTCGTGTGTGGAGGAGAATCTGGAATATGGTTGAGATGTGTGCTGGTTTGGTTTACCAGTCTTGACTTCCTATACTTTGCAAGTTATTTTTTTACTATTAAAACCAACCTAATAAATGTGACACATGATTTAGAGAAAGAGAGGACTTAAATTCATTTTTATAATTTCTATGATTATGGATGATCGTGGACAAGCAAGTTTGAATGTGATGGGCCAGGAAATGTTAATTGTATTTGTAACAAATGATGTTCCTTATCATTTTTGTGATACATAGAAGTTTCGAGCCTTACATTTATCCGTTGAATCACACCAAGTAGTGAAAGTTATAGTCTGAACTGTATTTGTAATAGTTGATATCGTTAGGAGAGATCAGATATTGATAGGCCTATGACTCGATTGGTGTCAAATTTAAAAAAATGAATAAAAATAAATTAGATGACGATTTGGACAAATCTCGTTATCGTTGTATTCATGTGTGAAACAATACTAGGTTCACCGGTGATTTTATGAAATTCCATTTTTTAATTATATTTTTTGTACAAGTTTATAATAAAACAAGTTATTATACTTTGTTTAAATGTTGAATTCCTGCGTTCCTGGTAATTCTATGTCGTTAACGAATATCCCAAAGTTTATGCTCTTTGTAAATCTTGAAAATGTCATGTTCAACCCAAAAAATGGCTTCGGAGATCTCCACTAATTTTGTATTTGTGCAATGTGCCATGACCTCTATTTTAGAAATGTGACTAATCATGTGGTAAATCTCCTACATCCATGTCTAAGATTGTTCGTTCGTTCGAGTAACGTCCCGAAATTACAATACTAAAAAAACGATAAAAGCGACTCTGATGAGAGGGACTATATTAACATTAAACATAATTAGAACAAAGAGTTTAAAATTCCTCCCCCACTTTACAGGCAACACACTCGTCGTCTTACTTGTCGTCCGGTTGTGAAAACAACACTCACAGGTCACAGCTTGGCCAAGTAAGTTTTACTCCACGCAAGAATATAAATATATATATATAATTATAATTAATGTTACTTTCAAAATAAAATAAAATAAAATGTTGTCTGAAAAAATATATTTTCCAAAGTAGAATGGAGAATGGGAGCTGAGGAGTGATGATGTAGTTGGCCAACTTGGTCCGCAACTAAGAATTTGTGAAGAATAAAAAAAGCATAACCACAATATTTGTCTCATATGTAGTTCTCCAGCCAACCATCAACCATTTCTTTGACTAACCTCGTATCATGTATTAATATTTGTTTGCTTCATTTATTTTATTTTCCTTCTAATTTATTTATAATCTTACGTGATCTCTGATAAAATTAGATGCAGTAGATGATCTTCTTGCATGTTAAATATGATTGTACAAACAATACACTTATTATTAATACCATATAAAAACAAATTATATAGTTAAAGCCACTTGTATCGGTGGTCGGAGACTTCATAATCTTTATCGGGTATTATCAACTCACCGATGTTCAAAGTTAGACATCGTTTCACCATAGCTTTCGATTATGAAAGTATAGACATTCGGGCTAAATTTAGAGTGTTTGATTTTAGTAGATCCCGATGCTATTTGACCCGTATGATGTTAAGTAATTTCTTAAAGAAAAATAAAACATTATACTGTATATAAGGGTAATATTTGTAAATATAGCTTATAAATTTTTCAATAGGATTTTTAGGTTCGGTGGACAGCGGTATCTACAAGTAGCCGTGACAATGATTTAAATAAAGATAATTAAAAGTTGATTTGACCACCAATTAGGTCATATTTCAATTATTTATTATTAATAAATTCATAAAAAGGACTAAATATCTACTTACTAGTGATGTTATATCACAAACTAATACCAATGTGAATGTCTATTATCACGTCATCTTTTTTATTTATTTTTTAAAGATAATAAATTGATTTTACTTATTTCAATTATATATGATTAATAAATTCATACGGATGATTTGACCACCAATTTCAATTATTTGCGATTAATAAATTCATAAAAACGACTAAATATCTACTTACTAGTGATGTTATATCACAAACTAATAACAATGTGAATGTCTATTATCACGTTATCTTTTTTATTTTATTTTTAAGAAGATAATAAATTGATTTTACTTATTTCAATTATATATGATTAATAAATTCATACAAATGATTTGACCACCAATTTCAATTATTTGTGATTAATAAATTCATAAAAACGACTAAATATCTACTTACTAGTGACGTTATATAACAAACTAATAACAATGTGAATGTCCATTATCACATTATCTTTTTTATTTTATTTTAAAAAAAATAATAAATAAATTTTACATATTTCAATTATATATTATTAATAAATTCATACAAATGATTTGACCACCAATTTCAATTATTTGCGATTAATAAATTCATAAAAACGACTAAATATCTACTTACTAGTGATGTTATATCACAAATTAATAACAATGTGAATGTCTATTATCACGTTATCTTTTTTATTTTATTTTTAAAAAGATAATAAATTGATTTTACTTATTTCAATTTATATGATTAATAAATTCATACAAATGATTTGACCACCAATTTCAATTATTTGCGATTAATAAATTCATAAAAAGGACTAAATATCTACTTACTAGTGATGTTATATAACAAACTAATAACAATGTGAATGTCCATTATCACATTATCTTTTTTATTTTATTTTTAAAAAGATAATAAATAAATTTTACATATTTCAATTATATATTATTAATAAATTCATACAAATGATTTGACCACCAATTTCAATTATTTGCGATTAATAAATTCATGCAAATGACTAAATATCTACTTACTAGTGATGTTATATCACAAACTAATAATGATGTGAATGTCCATTTCCATTAGCACATTATCTTTTTCTTTTTTAAAATACCTTTTTTTTTACTATATTAAATAATTAAATATAAATACAAATCACCTATTAAAATAGATAGTAGTACACCATCCTTCTACGTTAGTTGTGGAATTCAAGTCTCATCATACACGTTTTATAAGTATATATAATAAGTTTTTATTCTAATATTGTGGAAGTAAGTGTCTGTTTAAAAGCGCTTGTCTACTGGCTAAATTTTTTTTTTTAATTAAGAAAACTCTTTTCATTTTTTTTTAATTTTTTTTAATCGTTTGGTTGTCATTCGGTAGAGCTTTTGGATGATTAAAAAAGTTGTTTTACGTTTACTTGGAGAAGCTCAAATTTAAAGTTTTTCTAAGTAGATCTTTTGGAGTTTTTTTAATAACACTAAAATTTCCGATATAACCCTATAATTTAATATTTGTTAGAGTATTTTGGTAATTCTATCATTAAAAAAACTCTTTTTTAATTGACAATCAAACGATCAACGACTTTCATTTAAAAGCTCTACCTCTAAAATATCTATTTATAAAATATCTACCGTAAAAAGATCTACTTGAGAAGCTCTTCCAAACGTACCTCCGGATCATGTATTTATTATATTACTTTAAAAATATATATACTATCTATAATTCTTTCCGGTGGTTATGATATGATTTGAAGTTTGAACAAATATTTTATATACAGAAAATATATATGTATTTTAATAGTCTTTCCACTGTCAGAATTAAATCCAAGGAAAAGAGGTAGGTATTTTGTTGTGCTTCTATTTATTTGATGCCTTTAGACTTTATTTAAATTATTATATAGTTCAGGTGTCGGTTCCTGACTTCCTGTTACTGTGCTTATTGTTTTGCTTTGTCATGGAAATTTAATAATAATAATAAAATAAAAATGCAGTGAGGTGACTGGGCATTTATTTGATTAAAGGAGCGCCATAAAGGATTAATATGTAAATATATATGATATATTACTTCCATGTAAGCAAATTAATTCAATGTTATGGCTACAAATATTTGATTAAATATTGAGTTTAACAATAAACATATGAGGAAATTCCAAAAAGTTCCAATAGTTTTATAAAACTTATTTTAATTTCGGTAAGGAACATGATGAAAACACATCGATTTAAATGAATTTTAATCTGAATTTTTTTGTGGATGGTGAGTTCAAAGAGATATACATATGAACAAAATTTGAAAATTTTTCGAGTACTAGAACTATTTATCCAAAAAAAATTAAAATATGAAGGCATCAGCAAATATGATAAATATAAGAAAATTCAAGAAAAATAGTTATAGTATTTGAAAAATTCTCAAATTTTGTTTATAAGTAGATTTCAATGAACTCATCATCCAAAAAAAAAAAATTCAGATTAAAATTCATAAAAATCGATATATTTTCATCAAAGTCCTTACCAAAATTAAATAAGGTATCCCTCATAAGAGATTCAATATATATATATATATATATATATATATATATATCACTTCTTTTGTTTGCCATAATGCCAACTAGTTTTAGTATTTCAATAACATCCCTATTGCATAACCACCATTGATCCATTTGAACTAATTGAAGGGTAAATTTTATATTCTAACTAAAATTATTAGATAAAAATTATTAATTACACATGGTTAATAAAATTAATATATATATATATGATAATTAAATTGTATAAAGAAAATGTTTATTGTGGCTCATATGACCCGTCACGTTGAAATTGTAATTTCATTCTCCTTTTAAATCATCTACCGCCTAACTAAATTTAGATTGTGATGGAAGCGATCTTATATTAAATCATGGGGTAGCTTGCTCCACAAACTTAAATATGGAGAAAATGAAGACGGCTAGTCGGCTATGACCCAGCTATCATCTATGTTTAGGAGTTTTTTGTCCCCTTAAAATTTTTAATTTTATTTCACTATAATATTTCTATTGAATATTAGATACGGTAATTTTTCTTTATGATATTTTATATTTTTTAAATGTGAAATCATAGTTTTATTTTTAAAAAAATATTATCTTAAAATTTTTAGAATTTTAGATATTTTATATTTTTTAATGTGAAATCATAGTTTTATTTTAAAAAAAATATTATCTTAAAATTTTTAGAATTTTCTTTAAAACAAAAAAGAAAAACCATGTAATTTTTATTAAGCAATTGTATTAAATTGCAATGTACTTACAAAACAGGTGTCGGGCATCGAAAGCAATGTGAATTGTGAAGTACGGCAAACAGGTAGCAGATCCAACAGTGGTTCGGCTGGTAGCATAATAATTATGATTTATGATATACGATACAGCATACACGTGAATTGTCTTCTATTTCAAATATCGTTTTCATGAAATAACTAAGATTAATTATTATTATTATTATTATTATTTTTAAATAGACTACTTTTTTCTTTTAAAAAAATTACTCTTTGTTGATGACCTGAAGTATTACATATTTTCGGGATTTAGGGGGAGTGAGGATTTCAACCCACAACCGGTGCAAGTGTAAGAGCATATCCAATAGACCCCCTTAATGACATCCCTTAGCTTAATTAAGGGAGTATGTGTATTTTTGCAACTCCAACAACTCCCTAAATGACTCCCTTAATTGTGTTCAAGTGGAGTTCACTCCCTTAATTAAGGGGTGTTTTTAGACCCCCTTAAAGTGGGCTCCACCAATTTAAAATTATTTTATTTATTAAAAACTCCATCTAACATTTATTACACAACATCTAACATTTAAATAATAATAATAAATTATTAAAGGGACCATTTAAGGGAGTATTGTTGGAGTACATACTCCCTTAATGGCCCCTTACATCAACATTCACCCTTATTTAAGGGAGTCTCTAAGGTAAATTGTTGGAGATGCTCTAAGAAGTATATCATTGGACCAATCAGATCAATCTCATCTCATGTAGTAAAAACTAATTCAGTTTCAATCACTTATGCTTGACAAGATGATATTGACTTAGGGGTCATTTGTTTTTTCCACTTAAAACTTAATAGGTCTGAATCATAATTATTAAGTTGTTTTGTTTGTTTTTTTAAGTCAAAAAAAAAAAAACAAAAACTTAAAAAAAAAAGTAAAAAATACTGACTTTTCACTTAATTGCAAATCACTAAATTGCATTAAATACAATCCAAAATTTTTTATTCCGATAATATCCACAATATATAACATATTTCCAATTTCATCCTAATTATATATGTTATAGAAATCTTTATTTTAATGTATTGCTTATTTTAAATAGCTTTAAAAATAAAAAATAACCCTAATCATTTCTCATATTGGTGTTTAATATTAATACTTTATTATGATACTAGGGTGATATGTATATATATATATAGTGTTTTATGTGAGTTTTCTTGTTGCCCCATTTATTTTTTGAAAAAAAAAAAAAAAAAAAAAAAAAACTTTTCTTTCTAGTAAAAATAAAGTTTGTTTTTAATCGAAAAAGAAGATCATGATCATATGTGTTCATATATAATTATTATTTTCGGATTGTTTTTATTCTATATTATATGTATAATTGTTTAACATGGGTATAAATGTAAAATTACTTATTTTCAGACAATTTTGCTTTTAAAAAACAAACATGTTGACAATACATTCAGATGTGAGAAGAAAAAAAACAAACATGTCATTCAGGTTCAGATTTCAATCCCCATTCAGTCTTCAGAAAAATTCATGACTATTCAGTCTTCAAACAAAAAAACAAACGACCACTTAGTGTATGTTTGGTATGGCTTTTCGTTTGGCCAAAGTAACAAGCTATTTTGAGGTCTTTTTTGGTTGTTTGGTAAATTTCCAAAAGAGTTTTTTTAATATTAAAAACATTTTATGTCTGTTTAAAGAAACCTAAATTAAAGGATAATACTTTGGTGCTGACCGGTCATCACCAAAAATACTGACCTAGTGATGTAACCCAATTGAACTATAACACATGTCCTTTTTTCTTTCATCCATTCCAAGACTTTGTAGTTGTATGAAGTTCAGTTTTATTAGGATTTTATATTCTCGTACATAAGTCTTATGGGTCGTTTGTTTTTTTCCACTTAAGATTTAATGGGTCTGAATTGAACTCATTATGTTGTTTTGTTTGTTTTTTTTAGTGGTCAAACAACTTAAAATATCAAAAAACAACTTTAAAAAAAGTAAGAAATCCTGACTTTTAACTTAATTCCAAATCACTGAATTATAATTAAAATATTTTCTTCCAAGTCTATCCTCCAAAAACAGATATATTTCTAAATTTATCTTTATCCTAATTTGATATGGTGTAGAATTCTTTCTTTTAACGTATTTCTTATTTTAAAAGGCTTTTAGAAAGGAAGAAAAAAAAAAAAAAACCATAGTCACTTCTCATATTGAAATCTCTCTGGGATTAAACAATTGAATTTCTTTTCTACCAAATCCTGATAAAAACTCTTTAATTTTTTTTTTTATCTACGTGTAGTGGTGAATAAACTTGTCTATCATATTATGGTGTTTGTTATCGTTATTTTATTATAATATTATGATCATGATATTATGATATATTGTTTTTTTCAGTAATCAAATTGTTTTTCCTGCATATCTTGATATATATATCAATATTTTTGTCACAATGATTTATTTATCAATTGTTAATTCTTGGTGTTTCTTTGGTTTCTCTTGTAGCCGCCTGTTTCAAGGGTTTTTTTTGTTTTTTTGTTTTTAGTCTCTCCTTAGGTTTCTATAATTATATATTGGATATTCGGACAATATGTAAAATTGAACTTGAACTTTATTTGGAGAATAATATGCAAAATTATATTTTTGGATGAATTTTTTATTTTGTTAAATTAAACTTTGTTTGCGAAAGAACATGTAAAATATTATAAAGAGTGTTGCATGTTAAATTACTTATTTTAATTAGTATGGGTATAGATGTAAAATTACTTCTTTTCAGACAATTTTATTTTTAAAAAACAAACATGTTGACAGTACATTCAGACGTGAGGAAAAAAAAAAACAAACATGTCATTCAGATTCAAGTTTCATTTATTATTCTGTTTCCAGTAAAATTCAGGACTATTCAGTCTTAAATAAAAATAATAATAATAATAATAATAATAAATAAATAAATAAATAAAAATGATCCCTTAGAATGGGTGAAAGAAAAAATGACATATCTTACAGTTTAATTCGCCCACATCATGGGTCAGCATTTTGGGTGTTGACTGATCAACTCCCAAGTATTATCCAAAATTAAAAGCCCAAAATGTGGACAAGAAGCTTATTTCGGTTTTTTTTTTTTTTTTTTTTTTTAATTTTAAATTTTAAATTTTAATTTTTTAATAAAGATGCATTGTCTTAATTACCCTTTATGAAACTCAACTTTTATTACAAGACTTAAATATTTTGTCTATACCTTTCTTTTATAATCTATGACAATTAAAAACTCTTTTGAAGATATAATGCCAAACATACTAACCTAATAGTATTTATTTAATTGAATACCAAACAACATACAACGTTTTGTTAAAAGCTCTTCTTGTAAAAGATCTATTTTAAAAGCTCTAATTAAAAAGTCATACCAAACACATCTTTAATGATATGTCTCTCTCGTCTATACCATAAAGTTGTGGGTTTGAGTTTATCTCTCTTTCAAAATCGTAGATTATTTTAATATTTCAAAAAAAAAAAAAAAAAAAAAACACTTATCTTTATATTAAAGACCAATTAATATTTTTTTTTGAAATAACTTATTTTTAGAAAAGTATAAGTTAACTTAATGACTTTCTAATGTTGTGTTAAGAAACCCCTTTTTAATTTAAAAAATATATTTCCTATTTTGTAATGGCGTATATAAAAGTATAAACCTAATACATTTTCAATTCATATCTCATTTCCCAAATCTCAAAATAATAATAATAATAATAATAATAATAATAATAATAGTTAACCCGTATCCATTTTTTGGACTATTTTTCTAAAATTATTATCCAAAGGTGTATTGAAGCACAACTAAAATTTGTTGTGTCATGTGTGAAAGGTGTTAGGATTATTTGATAATTTTGATTGAAATATATTTTATAAAAAAGAATATTCAACAATTATTTGAATTATAAATTATAAATATTTAATAGCTATAAAAAAATGCCAATTTAAAAAAAAAAAAAAAAAAAACATTTACGCCTCTCCCGGCAAGAGAAGGCAACACCTCCCCGTTTAAATTTTTATTCAAATGATTTTATAACATTCAAACTTCTCTTTATAACTTTTTATTTTTTATTTTTTTTATAACTTATTACCATATATAAAATGTTGTCAAATAAATTAAAACATTTTATAGGAAATAAAATTAGTTTTTACTTTAAAAATCCTAACCGTTCAAAATAAATACTTTATACCTATTTATTTTTAAACCAAGAAAAAAAAAGAAAGTGAATTTAGTTTTTATTTTCATATAATTTTGATAACTAAAAAAACAAAAATCCAAAAAACCAAAAAATGTCGTTTATTAAATTATTATCGTGTTCATGTTAAGACCAAGGGCAAGTGCAAGTGTTCAACAACGTCTTGTGAATTTCGTGGACCGTATATATAAAGATTTTATATTATCAGTTCGTCATGACAATAAATATAAATGTATACACTTGTCAAAACTTATCCATAATCTGTGGTCCACATTATTCGTCATATATATTTATTGTTAGGACGAATTGACAATAGAAAGACTGTGTATATATAATAATAAATAAAAACACTGCTCATCAAATATCAATTTTTCATTTAATTTAATTATATATATATATATTGTTTTTCAATTTTATAATTTACATGTTTAAGATATATATATATATATTTCTGGTCAGAGATCCTTGTTTTTTACTTGAATTTTAATAATATAAACACTACTTCACTGTAGAGAGAGAGAGAGAGAGAGAGAGAGAGAGGGGCAATCTGATTCACGACACAACACTATTCACTGGACATTTCAGATTTTGGCCTAGACTTGGCGTCTCGAAAGCCTTCCAAATACACACACACACACTTCATCTCCATCTCTGTAAAGAGAGAGAGAGAGAGAGAGGGATATTATAGAGAGTATCGAATGCAAATCACTACTCGTTTTTTCAAAAAAAAACACTAGAAATGTTTTCTCTCTTTTCCATGTCTGTCAATGCCTCGATAGATAGATAGATAGAAAGATAGATAGACAAATATAATTAGAATAGATTTTTTATTTCTGGGTTTAATCTCATCTGGGTTTCTTGGATTTTCAGTTTTTTATTTTTTCTTTCTTTATTTGAAGAAAAAAAATATGGCGTCATCTGCTTCATTCACATCTCCGCTCTGCACGTGGCTGGTGGCGGCTTGCATGTCGTTCACGTGCGAAAGGGACCCTCAGCAAATACCCGTGCGTCGTCCCTGTCACAGCAGCAGCAATAGGCTCAGTCGAAGAAGGAAAATTGTATCGAAATGTTGTGGCGGTGGTGGTCAATTGAATTTGAATGGTAGCTTGGTGTCGTCGTTTTGTGGATCCAGCATTCAGGGTCTAATGAGTTCTTGCTTGGCTTTTGAGCCTTGTAATGAATACTACAGCTCCAAAGGCTCGATTTCTTCGCTTGGATTCTTCTCCGATAATGCTCTCTCTTCCTTCTTCGGATCCAAGAATGTCACTTTTAATCGAAAACAACGCAGACTCCATCGAGCCGCTACCCATTCTGGTTTATTTTCTTTTCCCTTGTTTGATTTCATTTCTTTCTATTATTTTATATGTTTATTATTTTTTGGTTATTAATTAAGTTTTATTTCGTTCTTGGAAATATATGTGTTTATGTATATTATATTAAAAAATATATTCTTACCCTTTAGTTGGGTTGCTTAGAGAAGTTAATCTAGTTGTTTTGGGGTGTAAATATTTGATACGTTTTCTCTTGGTGTAGTTGTAGAGAGAGTTTGAGCTAGGGAAAATAATGTGAATATATGAATCCAATCTTCTTAATCTGGGACCCCAGGTTAGCTAACGATGGGAGTTTGGTTTAGAATTTATTCTTTTTTGAGTGTTTTTTGCATCAGGTGAACGTTATATATGTGATGCTTGTTTGGCAGTTGCTGATTTAATTGAAGGTGTATAGCAGTATAGATAATTAGGTTGGCAAATGTAGCACAATTTAATTGTGGTATGGCTGTATGTGATCAACTATATATCTATAGTCTTTGTTTAGAATGAAGTCAATTAAAGTGAGGTGGTACCGGTGCATTAATCATCTTTATAATCTAGTTACTAATATTCCGGGTCCTTTTCAACATGTTTTGGTATTCTGGGTTTTGCAGATTTTGCTGCTATGCTGCATTTTAGTGTATCCAAAAACCTACTCTTATTGGTTATTTGTTTGGTTATAGACTCAATCTCCTGTCCAACGTTAGCTAGTAACATTTACATTTCCTGATTTATTAAAATTACTAAGTTGTGATGCATGATGCATAAGGATTGTTTCCATGCATGTAAGCCATCTAAGGTTTATTTATTCAAAAACTGTGGTGAGTTATGGCTGCAATGATATTGCTAGAATGCGGTTGCATGATCCATCCAAAAATGTACTGTCAAGAATTGATGTTTGGTTATTGGATTAATTTTTCTATAGAACTTTGACAAGTACTTTGCCCTTCCTGATAGCTTAAAATTAGCAAATTGTTGTGATGCAGAACGATCTTTGCCATGCAAATGATTGTGTAGTTACTAATTAAGTGCACACACCATTTGTGATCAATTTGTTCAAAATTTAGGGGAAGCCATGGCTGTAGCTGTGCAACCTGCTAAGGAAGTTGCAACAAAGAAGAAACCTCATACAAAGCAGAGGCGAGTTGTTGTGACAGGGATGGGTGTGGAGACCCCACTTGGTCATGATCCAGATGTCTTCTACAATAATTTGCTGGAGGGTGTCAGTGGTATAAGTGAGATAGAGAGGTTTGACTGTGCCAATTTTCCAACGGTAAATCTTTTTCAAGGTCTCCATTTTCTTTTTGTTGCTGGCTCCAGAGTTTGTTTGCAGTAATTGTTTTTCCCCATTTCTCCTTTTCCAGAGAATCGCTGGGGAGATCAAATCTTACTCAACTGATGGATGGGTTGCACCAAAACTTTCCAAAAGGATGGATAAATTCATGCTTTACATGCTTACTGCTGGCAAGAAAGCCTTGGCAGATGGTGGAATCACAGAAGATGTCATGAATGAGTTAGATAAAGCTAGATGCGGTGTTCTGATTGGCTCGGCAATGGGTGGAATGAAGGTAACATTGTGTTCTAGTGGATTTAGTGTGGTATTTTATAAATTGGCATTAAGGTAAATTTGTTAGTGGTGCAATCTGCTGGCCATGTAATTTGTAAATGCAGTGGATTGTGCAATATAAGGAGAAGTACTGGGCTACGTGTACTTCAAAATCAATTTTTTAATGAAAGCTGGCTTGATTTCTCTTCTAACCTTAAAAACAATATAGGATGCTTCTAGAAAATCTCTCAGCCAGAAACAGAAATCCAGGCTACAGCAATCGCATGAGAGATACATGACTACAGATAGGACTAATTAATTTGTATCTGCAACATAGCGTATATTAATTAGTTATTACCTTACTTCCTTTGGGCAATTTTTGAATGGAACAGGTTTTTAACGATGCAATTGAAGCTTTACGGATCTCATATAGGAAGATGAATCCCTTCTGTGTACCTTTTGCAACTACAAATATGGGTTCTGCTATGCTTGCAATGGATCTGGTCAGCTTAAATTTGTTATTCTTCAACATTTAAGAATTTTAGATACACCCTAATGTGCATTGGATTTGAACTTGAACATTTAATGCAAATATGCTCAGGGATGGATGGGCCCAAACTATTCAATATCCACTGCTTGTGCTACGAGCAATTTCTGTATATTGAATGCAGCAAACCATATCATTAGAGGAGAAGCTGTAAGTTTCTGGTCTTCATTACTGGTTTTGTTGTTCTGCTATGGAAGTTTCAGATTCCCTTATGGAAAATTAATATTTATTTTTAGGGATTTCTTATGTTTCTTGTGAAAGCAAATTCAAGTATAATTCTGTAATTTTACTGCAATATTTCTGAAGTTAAGAATTTGCAGGATGTGATGCTTTGTGGTGGCTCAGATGCGGCTATTATACCCATTGGTATTTCTTCTTTCTTTCTTACGTTTCATTGATCTCATCCTGCTTGGGCATGGCTAGAAATTGGCAAATTTGTATTTTATGATTCTTGTGCAGGCTTGGGAGGATTTGTGGCATGCAGAGCACTTTCACAGAGGAACAATGATCCTACCAAAGCTTCACGGCCTTGGGATATTGTAATGATCCAATAATCCTTGTGCTTTTGTGGCTTCCTTTTCCTTTTGCTACTGTCATCTTCACAGTATTATTTGAAATAGGAATTAGCATACAAAGTGAAAATTAAGAAGAATTGGTTGAGGATGATGCATCACAATTTACTTATTTTGTTGCATAATAGACGATAATAATGTGACTTTGTTACTGGGGTTATAGATTTCAAGTTACTTAATATATTGTTACTACTGTATATGTTATAATCTCCCTCAATGCAAAAAAACGAAGTTCTGGATCTGAACTTCATGTACTATTGGGATTTAAAAGACTGACAAACTTCGTCAGTTCATAGCCATGTTTATTTTTAGTAGAAGGCGGTTAACTAAATATGCAATCCAGATTTGTAGCTTTATTGCTTCACTTCGTGTTTATCACTTATCATAAATTGTGGATTTTGTTATTCAACAGAATCGTGATGGATTTGTTATGGGGGAAGGATCAGGGGTTCTGCTTTTAGAAGAGTTAGAGCATGCGAAGGTAGTTTCGGCCTCTAACCTCTGATGAGCTTAGTTTTTAACATCTATCTTGCCTGCTAAATGTAGTGATGCTGAATAATTTGCATCTCATGTGACTTTGCAGAAAAGAGGTGCTAATATCTATGCAGAATTTCTTGGTGGAAGCTTTACTTGTGATGCTTATCACATGACTGAGCCACGCCCTGATGGTAACGTGCTATGTTTTGGAACTTCAATTTCTGTTCCCATGAAAACACCGTGTAGCTTTGAAAATTGCAATCTACTTCTAAGGACATCTGTAAATGGGTATCTCGAGTCATACATATTTAAAAAAGGGATTACGAAAGTGCTTGCCATCTCAGAAAATGCCTAGGTTACTTTTTTGTTGTGATAAGCCAGTACCTAGCTCTATGGTGTCAGTCAGATTTAACTTTCCAGGGTTATTGTCATCGAGTCTTGTCTAGGATTGCTACCGCCACACCTCATTGCTGTGCTGCTGCACATGTAATCTACTAGGTTCTGTTACAATGATTTTTAGTTATAATAAAGGATATCACTCTTAGTGGACCTCAAGGTTACACATTGCTTAATTTAAAAAGTGGAGTTTTAATGGGGATGTATATAAGAGGTTGCTCAGGCTAGGTAGCCTAGGTTCAACCGTTCACAATAATAAACTGTCGTGTTGAGCTTGGCTCCACTTTGAGTTGTGCTCTAAATCTTGGCTTAAGAACCTCATCCATTGTTTGGGATTTGCTTGACTTGCTCTGTATGATCAAACAAAGACCACCAAATGTTATATTCATACAAGCCAATATCCAAAATACAATCATATTATAAAAAACTTCGACAGCCATGTTAAATTCACATTCTCAATACTCAGAAGTTCCTTACTAAATGTCCTGCTGGGGCACTATGCCAAAGAGAGAGAAACCCCATCCCTCTTGATATCAATTCAATTAAAAAAGTTAAAGATTATCAATTCAATTAGAGTTATTTTCGTTTACACGTTAAATATTTTTATTGAGTTTTTAAAATCGAATAAAGATGTAACTCATTTAATATCTACAAACACATAAGTATATTGCGCCTAACTGAATTGAGTAGCATCTTGTACAAGGTTGGCTCGCAAAAATTATTATTGAGCTTGCGGGTATTTAACATGTGAGCAATGACAAGCTGATTTTGAGTGTGGCTCAGATCGGTTTACAGCCCTAAACCTGACATTTGATGGATAGTTATTTCAAGAAACTCCTAAACTCTACGGCCATATAAGCCATCTAACTTCAGTGAAAAGATAAGAAATGAGTGGATAATTACTTTATTGTAGTTTTGCTTGCTTAATTTCTTGGATCTGTTGGGTCAGAATAATTGCGAACAGTACCACCAACTGATATACCAATTATTGTTTTTGTTTCAACTCAATATATAAGAAAATTAACTAGTATTTGATTAACAATTTATCTTTTAAAAGATGTTGGAAAAGTTGTATCACGTACGCTTTGCTATTGCCTTGTAATAATTTATAGTAATATTGTTTTCCCTTGTTTAGAGAAATTCGTGGTTAGTTACTGCTTTGTGAAATTTTCAGGCAGCAATGATCTAAATGTTACTTAGTCATGCTTTTGGTACTTTTGTACCTAAAAACATCACATGGTTCTCATGTGAAAGTTTAAACTAATATCCTTCTTATTTCATCTAACATCAGGGGTTGGTGTCATCCTCTGCATAGAGAAGGCCTTAGCTCAATCTGGGGTATCAAGGGAAGATGTGAATTACATAAATGCACACGCTACATCCACACCAGCTGGAGACATTAAAGAGTTTCAAGCTCTCATTCATTGTTTTGGCCAGAATCCTGAGGTAATTTTGATGCTTGTTTCTCTGTGATGTCAATCTGTAATTTTAATTTGGTCCGGTTTTCATAAGATTTTGTTACGTCCAGTTAAGGGTGAACTCAACAAAATCTATGATTGGTCACCTACTTGGAGCAAGTGGTGCCGTGGAAGCCATTGCCGCTGTGCAGGTAACAACTTTATGCATCTGCTAAGGTTTGCATATGAAATTAAAATGAAAAGGGAATCCTGTCTATATATAAAGCTGTGTAATGTAGTTTTATAATTATGTTCTTCTGTGGAAGGAGTGTCTTGATCTCCTCTTTTCATTTTGTTGTTTAATATTTAGTTCGTTTACCAAAACACAGAGAGAATGAGAAAGTCATGCTATGTTGGTTTTGGTTAATTTCTCCTTGATTTTTGGTTTCTTTTATAGGCAATAAGGACAGGGTGGGTTCATCCCAATATCAACCTGGAAAACCCAGATGAAGGAGTGGTATGTTGTTGGCCTTTTATGTCTTTCTTTTGTAAATATATGCTGCTGAATTGCGACATGATTATTGTCTCAGCCTTAAATGTATTTTCTTTATGAGTTAAATGTAATGAGATTATCTATGCTGCCAAACCATCAATTCAGGACACGGGCGTGCTTGTGGGCCCGAAGAAAGAGAGACTAGAGGTCAAGGCAGCATTATCTAACTCATTTGGATTTGGTGGTCACAACTCATCAATCATTTTTGCCCCTTACAAGTAAATCATATCCAGTGTCTCTACTCCAACCATTGCTGTATGACATGTAAGGTCTGTTTCTGTTTTCAATATAATTTTTTTCCCTTTTTCTTTTAGTGTAATTGCGTAATGAGAAAAACTTCAGGGTCAGATTAATCGGAAATCATAATGTATCCCTTTTTTCTCTTGGTTAGTTTCTAATAGCGGTATATATGCTGCCAATTGGTGACGTTCAGTTCTATTATAATGAAAGTACAAAGCAAAATAAATTTATATTGTGGAAACAGAATGAAACTTTTTAGTTCAAATACCTTCTTCCAAACTTGAGTAGAATAATGTAATACAATCTCTATTGTGTACAGATGTTCAGAAGAGTGAGTATTCGGGCTCACTAGGACTTTCAGAGTACGCTGAATTATTGGTATATGATCTTCAGTTTGATTGGTCGAGTGCAAGTGACCATAAAAGTATATCTTGGTGGGACGAGATCTCTGCAGAAGGATAAATAGCCAGTGGGGAAAATGTTCTACTTGATGTGAACCATTGAACCACTAGTACATGCAGCGCTTGCTTTGTTGATTTTTTTTCCCCTTTAAATGTATAATTAGAAGATGGTTTATCAGATTGTCATGGTAGTAAGTCAATTGTAATGAATTTTGAGCCAGAATTTGGCCTAGGCTTTACTTGTGTAACGGTCCTTGTGGATGCAAGCTTTTCTGTTTCATATTTTCCGATGTACTTGAAATTGACACTCAGTTTTAATCTTGTCATGTGAAACTGATTACACAGAGAAATATTCTATCTTAAATTCGAAAGGGTTCGGTTTTTATCCTGAGCCCGAACGTATGGTTGTAGCAGAATAGTACTGATTTGGATCCCTTTTTTGTACTTGGATGCTCGTCTTATCTAGATTCTAAACATTATTAAGCATTTTAAGGATCTTGTGCATCAATAACACTATTTACAATGGATATATAAGATTTATTCATTTCCAGCCATAACGAGAAGGCTCCTGCTAAAATAATTTCATATCTCATAGTTCTTGGTCTGCGAAGATACGTTGTTTGTTGTGCTTTGAGAGATACATGTCCATACATACAACGATAAGGGATGTATGGATCATGATAATCCTCCGGATCACACGAGTGAATAGAAAATTGGATCTCACCTAAACCTCCTGACAAGTGTTTGGTTTCAAACAGGAGAAAGTCTCCATTTGTTCAAACAAAAAATTGAAATTTATGATTCTCAAAGTTAATAGACAATTGGTCTCACTTTCACTTTTGCCTAAGATTATATTTAGAGTGGCCAGACAGTGGGTGGCTTTTTTTTATCACCTAGTTCCTTAAAATATGTTCTACATACTCGAGAAAGGATCAAAGAAAAGAAAATCAATTGAAACTCATTATATATAAAACAAATCCACAATCACGATTACAACTACAAAAATGCTGCTCATTGCTAGCGAGACTAGAAACATCCGAGACTGCCTTCATCTCTGTAATTATATACACATAATCATGACACATTTTCTCCCATCTGATAAATTAACTTCCATAAACCGAACCTTATAACTTGAAATAACAATCAACAAAAAATTTCACCAAATCGGAGTGCATATCTAATCTACTGATCAATACATCGGACAATGTATGAGTTCTCTACCTGCTATTATTTTTCTTGCTGCCTTTCTTTTGGCGACTCTTAAACTTGTAAAGCTTCATGGAGAGTGCAGTCGAGGCACTCTTCCCTTCAAGTTTCTTTACCACACTCCCCATACCTTTCCTAGCAGCTGCCCGATGTTCTGGTCTATGGCTCATCATCTTGCGGTCAAGGGGCCAATAAGCATATGGTTCAAGTTTGCCCTTCCTCTTCACGTCCCCAGCTGCCTTCTTGCTAGTGTACTCACTCCCAGTGTATGCCCATCCTGACTCGGATGTTTTTCTGCGCTTTTGAGTTTTCCTTGAAGAGGTCTTAGACATAGCTTCACTCCTAGCATCTAAATCAGGGTCAGAAGACATGGACTTTTTCTGTATCCTTCCCTCATGAATTACTAGGCGCCCTTCAGGGTCTATCTCTGGCTCATCATCTGATTCTTCTTGCTTCTGCTTCAGACGGTCAGATGATCTAAGTGCTGACCTTGTTTTCTGCCGATCAAGCAAGTCAAGTGGCTCATCGTCTAACTGGTCATACAGGTCTTCAGGCAAGCTCTTATCTGCTTTACGCTTTTTCTTGGACCTGCAATAATGATTAGATCTAATTGTATCAGCTCAAATTATTCAGACTGTTTGAACATCAGTAACTGATGTTTAATAGCAAAATAATTAGAACGATTACGTATCTCAGATGATTCTATGAGGCAGATTTCAAACCACCAAGATCATAATTGGTACATCTTGAAGTGGCACAAAGATACTTTTCTAAATCATAAAAACATAAAGATACAACAATTTAGCTAAGATAACTGACCGTAACAAAGATACTTTGGATTTTAGCTGAGAGGAAGCCTTGCTTCGTCGACCAGAAACTGTCTTTGTGTCCATATATTCTGAATCACTGCCCTCAGTGTCTTCATCACCAAAATCAGAAAATATTTTTGTATGATTCCATCTGCTAAGCCTGAAATGAAATCAAATAATTAAATAAACAAGACCAATGAGCAGCTGAAATTGGGTAAAACTGTCTGCTTGTATGTAATTCCATGGCAAATGGCTGACATAATAACATGGAAAACTTCTAAGCTTTCAACGCACACTTATCGTGTTAATAATTTGGGATACCAAATCCATTGCCATCAGGGACTCAAATATGTTGCCAGTAAAAAGCTCTCATTCGAAAACAAACAACTTAGTGTGGCTGTGCCAGCTACATGACTTTCAATCAAGAACTGAAACCTACTAGCAATTGGGAATGCTTTATTTGTGCTAGGGAATGAAAATCATGCAAATATTGCATGGAAGCATAAACAAAACAGCCAAAATCATAATAACATGAAGTCGGACCTTGAAGTAGTTGCTTTGGAAACTCGAGATTTAGCTTCCTCGGAACCAGCAGCAAGTTTTTTCTCATTCCGCTCCTTTATCTGTATTTTAACCAGGATAAATAACATACTTAAAAAATGAACCAATTATGAATTTGCAAGTTGCAAGTTGTAACCCAAGAAAACATCTTTTTTATCCAACAAACCTTTCTTATATTAGTAAGGAGTTTCATGTGTTCCTCGGGCATCACAGCCTTAACAGCATCCAGACCACATTTCTTGACAAGCATTTCCAAAAGAAACTTAACCTGAAAAAGAATAACAATATTGATGGATAAAATTAAAAAAGGAAGAAAGAATTAGGATTTCTTTTAGACAAAACCAGATATTTGACCACATTTCTTAATCGTTGACTGCACAGGTACAGATCATTGTAGACTGTACTAAACATCCTAGTTCAAATATAACATCTAAAAAGAAAAAAGATTTCAAATGAGCAACAAACCTTGGATTTAAAATGATTTTTGGTGTCATCTTGCCACTTCAGCAAGCTTTCCACCACGCTTCTCAAGTGCATTTGTAATCCTTCAGCATGTGATTTGGCCACCAAAACTTTTAAAAACCCTAAATTGGCCTGCATTAAATAGAAGCAGACTACATATGAGGAAAATACAAAGACTGAGCAAGTTACATCAAGCGGTTTGCTTAAAACTATTAAATATGAAACCATTTAAAAGAGAGAAAACTGACTTTAATAATTTCTTTGTTCTTCCTTTGAAGGAGTAGACATGTGCTGGGAAGCAACTTGAAAGCAGTAGAAACAAGATCACTAAACTCATAAGCTAAGCGAGCTAAGCCTTTCACTGCAGCACTGATCATATGAGGAGATTCACCAGCCAGACCCCCAGCTACCTATGACCATGAATAAACATAACTCTCATGAAAACCCATAATACAGTCATTCATGCAAATTGCCCATATATAAGAAATTCAGAATGACAGATCAATTTTTCAGGAAAAGGAACCAACAGATGTCCCTTGAAGACCCAAAAAATTGTGCTAAAAGCCTAAAACTTACAATGGCTAGAGCAATACATCAATTAAATAATGGAAGTTTTGAAATAAGAATCGGACAAATTCAGTACCATATTAAAAAATTGATACAAGTTCTCCTTTCTTCCACCATTCTCTTCATCCCCAAAAGCATGGCCAATTTGGACTAGAACATCATAAGCTCTAGTTCTGGTTTTCTTATTAGCCTGTGAGAAGATGCATCAAAAAGGATATATTAGCAATCAAATATAATAATTTCTGAACCAATTAGGAAAAGTGTTTCCCACTCAGTTAATACTACATAAAAATCTTTTCCAGTAACTTAGTCTATTTTTGGAAAAGTAGATGGGCATAACATACACGCTCTCCACCCTCCGTATTCCCCCATAGCATAAAACTCGCCACCATCCCACCTCCCATTTTATTTATCTTTATCAATTTTTTATAACCAAGAAAACCTGCCCTGACCTGACAATCTCGCGACCAGAACTGGGCCCTCAGCCAAGCCCTACAATCTTTGAAAAATAGGTAGAGGTCTGTGAGGAATCAAACCCCAAAGCTGTGAGAGCAAAATAAACACCTGACAGCTTGACCAACCCCTCAAGGCTCACCCCACCTTCTATTACCACGACCAAATTTTGAAAAACCCTCAACAACTACCACCACTATTGGGTAAAGATTAAAGAACGCAAATCACATTGGAATCATTCACTAATCAATTTATCATGGTCTATTAGATACAATCACTATTTGCATGGTTTCATATAATTATAATTTTGAATGGAACCTAAATACCAAGATAAATTTTGACAAGAATATATAAGCAAGATATGCAGTTCATCAGTCATGCTCTCAATCTCCTCTTGATTGAGTCTGATAATTGTACTCCATCCAACTTTTATTTAGCTTGAGAGTCAGAAATCTAAATATGAGCATTGCGCTAAAAGATTCTAAATCAATTTAAAAATACAAAAGCACAAGGATTAATCAACACAATGTCACCCAAAAATACCAAAATAATAATAAATAAAAAAATAACAAAACATACAAAATGTAAAAGTTACATGGTTAACCAAATGTTCCAATAGCTAAGGTGTTATACCTCTTTCAGAGCAAGTGTTATTTCAGTCAGGAAAGAATTAAGACTGTCACGCTTCCTCTGCTCAGAATTGTCCTGTATGGGAAATGGAAATTACTCAGGTAAGGTTAGGAAGCTTTCTAATCAAATATTGAAGTTAATCTCAACCAAGATTTTCATAAGTTTTGGGAAAAAGAAAAACTGTATTCAATATGACCTTGGCAACATGAACTGTCAGAAAGTACAAGCAATCAAGTCTGTGGCGTTTGGCAGAAAAATGGCAAGAAGGCATCACTTCAACCATTAGTTCAAGCAGCTCCTCAAGCTTTGATGAAAGAAACCAATCACATTTCTGGCCAACAAATACAAGAAACAGATCCATCAATTGGAACAATAAACAAAAAGAAAGGACAGTAATGTAATTTGGCAACAAGATGGCAGAAGAGTAAATGAGACCAAATCATTACAGTTGATCTATATATAGGACAATTGGGTTGAGACGGTGAATTTCCATCACCCAGGCTCATACTTGCATCAGGTTAAAACATATAAACCCATCACCTGCACCTAAATAATATAAAAGCAAACCCACCTCACCCCACCAATTTTTTTTTATTTTTTCTGATTCCTGATGGAGTTATTGCAGTTGGGGTGTTGATGCCAAGGCAAAACACCATGCGGAAGTGATACTCAATGCCTATAATGATCTGGCACTGCATCAATGTCATGATCACAGAACTATTCTTGATAATTTATATGTTGATTTTGGTTGTTTTGGTGTTGGCATGATGAACCCTTTATGGATTTGGCAGAAGGTGGCAATAATGACAATGAAGCGAGCGAGTTGGAAGCCATCCCAAGTTTGAAGGACATTGAATGCACTTACAATACAGAGAAAAAGGGCTAGACAATATCTCATGTGAATTAAGTAGTGGCTATAGGGAGAGGCATTTTGACAGCAACAGAAACAGAGATGGAGAAAGCTATAGTTAGGCTTTCAGCTACAGTGGAGTGAGACTGTGAGAGCCATGAAGAGTAATAAAGATAGAGAAACAGCTGGAAAAACAAAATCCTACATGACAAATCCTGGGTTTATATGGATTATATTAAATTTTTTGGTTATTTTAGAAATGTTAGGTTGGTCCTAGACCTGCCAAACACACATCAAGTTCTTTAAATGACCTCCACACCCACCTCTCATATAAAATCCTCGATACCAGACCTATTGCCATGCCCGTATGTATATGATATTATAGAACTAAACAGATAGGAAGTGTACAATCATATGCTTGTGATACATCTCTATGTTAAAACATAGATATACATAATAAATGCAGTAACAGAGTTGAATGATAAAATTCAGAAGGTCTGCAGCGAGCCAGCGACAGTAGAAATACCTTTAGAATAATTGAAAGAACTTTATATGCCTTCTTTTGGACCAAACCTTCATCATCCTGCAGTTCAAAAACACCTCACTGTTAATTTCATAATCACTGCAACCTCCCAACATATAAGAGGTGAAAGGAAGTGAATTCCAGGAATCACCACCTCTAACGCAGGTTTCATTGCAACAAATAAGACATCAATCTCTTTGGCATTCAAACCAGGCAAAAGTGAAACCGCAAGGTCAAACAACCGGGCCCTGTAATTAAGATGAAAAGATAAGTGGACTGTCAGATGATCCCCCAACCCATTAACTGCAGATATAACAATATACAACAGACCAGGGAACTATTACATCACCTCAATAGAGATGGAGAGTTTTCATTTGATGAATCATCAATCTGCATAGAACCAGATTTTTTAGATCTTTCCGCTTTTCCAGCCTCTTGGGTGGCCCCCAAAAGCCCGTGCATTGTCCTTTTAAAATGTCTGCTAACTACTTCTTTATCTGCTATAGAAGCGATTTCGCCAATTGTGGACTGTCAATGGTATAAACATCGTTATGAACTTCATCGGAGCTCATTACTACCACAGTAATGGAAGTATGGAACTAGTACATATTTAAATTATATGAATATTATGTTGACTGTTTAATATATCTGGATTACATTTATGCATATATGATGAGCAACAATGCCCAATTGGCATTTTCTGATTCGCAAAAGGGGAAATGGGATAAGTGACTCGCAAACTCCCAAGAAATTCAGATAAAATCTTTATGATGTCGATATGCATTTGATGAATATAAGAGGGACAATTACAGAACGGTCCCTCATACAACTGATACAAATAAACTAGCCGATAACAAAGTTGATGGATCTTTCACTTTCTCAGGTTTAAAGAAGGTTAGAATATAAGGCCTAGTTGGCAACAATTCTCCATGTCACAGTAGAATTGTGATTACATATTTATTGTAGTGTTTTAACTTTTGACATCCACCAACTAATGTGCACAGACCACAGTTCTAAAATTGTAAAAGGATAACTATGACAGACACTTTGCAAGAAATAATAAATGAACGATCAAAACACTGATCGTAAGAATATTTGAAGAGAACCAGATAGGTAATGATCAGTGAGATGAAAAAAGTACCTGCAAACAACCCCCGTCATCATTTACAGATTCCAGGAAGATCCGAGATAAGACAGATAATAAGTCACGAGCAGACGACTTCAGCACATTCAGATTACCAGCTGCAACCTGTGGGGTATACTGGGCCATGGCTCGCTGTCTAGAAATACTTACTTCAGCAATAGATAAATCAGTTTTTTCTTCCAAAATTTTCTTGTTTTGTTGAATAAGATTTTGCAAACTGGAGCAAATAATTCCACGAATATCATGTTCATCACGAATGGCACTACATAAAGCTCCCTCCAAATCCTTGAAACTTTCAGCAGTATCCAAAGGATAGTTGCAAAATGAAGGCAACAAGGACCACAGAGAGTATACGAGAGCATCCGCACTCCTTGATGAGTAAACCTGTCCTTCCAGCACAAGCTGCCAAAAGCAATAAGTAAGCAAATGCCAGAATAATGAAGTCAACAAGGACCACAAAGAATCTCATACCTTTTGAGATTTCTGCTTTATCAGTTTAGCCATACTCAAAATTGTCTCTGTAAAGAAGTCCAAACGAGCACCGACAGTATACTGCTTCAAAATTGGAAAGAGCCAAACATTTACCTCAGAAAGGTCATTGGCCTCCAACTTGAGAGGAAGAAAGCTCAAAAATGTTTCAGGCCCCATTGCACCAACAGCTGACCCAACACATTCATGCAGCTACAAATTGAAAAATAGATCCAATGTCTCAGTAAAAAGAGTAAGGATGAGAGATTACTGAAGAAGTACAGCAAATGCATGGATGGTACAACACCATAAAGTAGGAAGAGTGCATTACAATGTTTTCCACAAAAGCATATATATACCTGTTTTCTGTAAGAAAAATCTTCATCTGGCAAATTCTGCATGTCAGCCAAGTTTTTAAGGGTCCCCTTCATAAAGTAGGAAGAATAATTCCCTGAATATTCGAAATAAGGTTAGCTTCTCTAAGTTACTTTTGGAAAAACCCAATGCAGAAAATAATAACAGGCCACATGCAACATCAAGAAGACACATGAACCATGCCTAGAGCAAGAAACTTCACCCCTATTCACCACCATAAAAAAATGAAAGACAAGAGAGAGGGAAAAAGCCAGCATTTTCTACACATAATATTGTCCTGATCAGAGAAGCTAGTGACAACAAACACTACTTCATGAAACATTGTACTAAAACCGAGGAGCACAAAAGTAAAAACATAACATGCATTAGAACAAAAGGGAAAAAAGATACAAATTAAAATAACATTACCTAATTTGTCAAACATTGTTGAAACAACCTGAAACGCCATATCCCAGACTTCACTGAACTGATAATCAAGTAAGCTTTCGACAGTTGCACACACTTTTTCAATTATTGTTGGTCCAGACTTTCTTGCATCTAAATTTGAATTTGTAATCTGATCAACTCCCTGTTTGATCAAACCTTCATCAATACATGCGTTAATAAGACTCTTCAATGTCTCTGTAGCTGCAAATATGGCCTCCTCATGCTCAGATGCTAGAATATCTGCCAAAACCAAGAATGAGAAACATCATCTTAACTTTCATTAACCCATAATAACTAGCTATTAAACTCATGAAAAGGACAAATTTTAACCTTTGAGGGAATTGAATACAATGGGAAGCTTGATTACACAAATTTGCCTATTCAGGGAATAAACTTTTGTCATTCCAACATTCAGCAAACGAGCAGTGAATGTCATTCCATCCACAGATGTTTCATTTGTGGAAACATAAAGTGCTAACAAGCACAACAGGTCGAGCAGTGCTTCAGCCGAAACCTCTAGACTTGGGTGGAGACAGATTACATTCAGACTATCAGTTATGCGCCTTGTAACAACTGGCTGGCGCAGATCAAGAAGAGTTTTGAAATACTTGAGAATTATAGATGTATATTTCATTGACATGAGAGGAAGACAGTCTTTTAGAGCATCCAGCATGAAAAGGACCTCTTGAGCTCCTTTCGGCTTTTCATTGGCATTCGATTCTGATCCACCAGCAAGCAGGAGAAACCTTTCAAATATCTTTGTGAGTGCTTCACTAGCAGGTGCCAGAACCGGCATTCCTTGAAAACTTAACAGGATGTCACGGACACATAAATGAGATTGTCTTCTCACCTGTTCAAAAAATTTGGTTAGGGTGGATTGCTGATCTCCTCATCAAATTAGATAAATTGTTAAAACAAATCAGGAAAATTCGTGTATCGAAATTCAGAAAAAGCTATCAAAGCAATAAACAAATTGAATTTCAAGCACTGGCAACTAAAAAGAGCAAGTAAAATCATATCATGCGCAAATGAGAATACAAAATTCACCTTAGGACGCGAATCTGTCATGAACCCTAAAAAAACGCCGTACAGCTGCGACAGGTCAGACCAATCGACCTTCCCTCTAATAATCATCAAATGCGATAAGCATTTCAATCCCGAAATGGCGGCGCCATCCGTAACTGAATTGAACCGAATGACACGGACCACGAGGTCCGTCACGAAATCTCCCTTCTTTTTCAAAACCGCTACCGAGATTTTAGGAAGGACGAGAGAGAGAATGGTGGAGAGAGAGCCGACGATGTGGCCGGGCGGGTCAGACGGGGAGGGGAAGGAGAGGAGGCGGTCGAGGGAGGAGCAAGTGGCTCCGAAGTAGGCGATCGGGGTTAGCGGAAGGTTCTGTTCCTTGAGTTCTTGAGCCATAGCGCCGATTGCGGCGCAGAGGTGCTGGTGGTCCTCTTGCATGGACGTAGAGAAACGAGAGAGGATTGAGGAGCACAAGTCGTCGTCGTCGTGTTCTGACGAGAATGTGAAGCCATCTTCTGTCAAGCCGTCCATGGTTAGAGACTGTGTTGCAGAAAACCTTAGCTAAACTTGAACAAGGAAGAAGGGATTTAGCTAGGGTTTAGGCAATTGGTTCTTTCAGTTTCAGATTGTGAGGGGTTTTAGTGGATTCAAATTGGTCACAAATTAATTGGACCGTTTACTGCTGGGATGGATTCGGGCCAGTTTCTTCTCTGGCCCAAAAAAAAAAATCAGATTGTCTTTTTTTCTTTTCTTTTTTCTGATTTTTTTTAAATAAATAAATAAATAATATTTTAGACAAAAAATTAAATGTTTAACAATAATAATTGAAATAATCCCGTAACATTTAACTAATTCTTTTTTTCAAGTAAAACTTCACTAAACCTCATTAGAGCTAACAGATACAATGTGATTACAAACCAGCCTCGGCCCAATCAACACTTAACTTATTCTTGTAATTACTTCAGATGCTTAATTACGGGAAAATTAGTCACTCAATAGATTCTCATAGTTATCATGAAATTGATATTTGATAATGTCAAACTATATAGCAAACCAATCCATACCATTTTATCAAAATTATATACTCTGTTTAAGATTTTTTATGCAATGTGCTAAATGGTAGAATAAGGGTCCATAATACTTTTATTTTTCATTAATTTTACACAAAAAAAAAAAGCACTCAAAACCACACTTATTATTTCTTATTAAATATTTAAATACTAACTATATAGATATAACGTTATTATTATCATTTTGAATTTTTAGGGACGAATTCGAAACTCAAAACCTCAATATCTGCATATATCCACTTTTAATTGTTTTGGATTAAGGGTGACAGATGAGAGTTTCCAATTAACTCATTTCCACAATTTATAATCAAATTAAAAGTAAAAACGATTATATATATAATAACATAATATTTATAGACTGTCCATTTTAATAAGATCATACATACAGATTACAGGTTCCTTCATACAAAGAAAAGAAAATACTATTTCACAAAAAAAAAAAAAAAAAAAAAAAAAAAAAAAAAAGATAAAACACACGGATAAGCGTCAAAATAATCAGAACCGTCCACCTTGGATCTAAGGGTTGAAACGGGGCCTATCACGGGATTCATCGAGACGGTTAATCATGTAGAGAGCGTTACTAGTAACCCTAGCTACACCAGTGATCTTCTTCTTAACATCACTCTTAACTTTCCCGTCGACGTCTTCAAATCCATCGAGACACGTGTCCTCGTTCGTCAAAGCCGCACTTGCCCAAGTCTCGGCATTATTCATCTGCCACCTAAACGTCTCGCCTCTCAAATGCTTGAGTTCACTCAGTGTCTTGCCTAGCTCCTCCACCGAGTCGGACAGTTGCTCCACGCAGTCACTCAGCGCGACTCGCTCTCTTTTGTTTGTCCCTTTGTTGAAGCTAGAGGAGACTTGTGTTAGGTATTTGGACACATTTCTGGCTCGAGAGAGGCTGACTTTCACGGCCGCTTGTGCCAGGTCACGATGGGTCTTCGCCGGTCCCTTGTAGGAGGAGAGTGTGCGGAGGCAAATGGTCGGATAGTTGGCGTGCAAGCATGATGAGTGGATCAGATCTCCCGTCTCGTTGTGGTTGTGTTTGGTGGCGGAGCAGGAGATCAGCCAGAAGGAGAAGAACACAACTGTGAGGAAATATAGTAGTGGGTGGTTAGACATTGTTGATGACCGAGAGATCTGGGAAAAAATAAAAATAAAAAGAAGAAGAAGAAGAAGAAGAAGAAGAGCAGTGAAGCAGTGAAGAGTGTCACCAAAGAGACTGGTTTGTTTTATAGGGGTGGTTGCGTGATATTTTTTTATTATAAATTGGTGGTGCAATGCAATATTAAAATTTTGCCCTTTATTTTTTATCAGTTCTATATGGTTTTTGTTGTGATTTGAGTGAATTATTAAGGGTATTTTGGTAAACAAAAGATGATGGTCAATAAGAGCAGTAAATGCACCGCCGATTGCAGATGTAATGTAAGTTTTTCTCCGCCAACCAGAGCCAGCCCAACAGAACAACACCAAATTTACTGGCAGAAATTTGCAAGCCTCTGCATTTTCATGTTAAAAATGTGAAGGAGAGTTGGGAATCTGATTGGTAACAGTGAATATGGAATCCTGCAGAGATAGGGCCCTGTTACAAGTAAATAATTGAATGCAATCTGAGCAAAAGGAAGGGTTTCTTTGGCCCCATCCTTTTTAGGCATTATTAGCCATTGAAACAGAGCATGTGCCATAAACAGAGTCGCAGGGTGTGACACATACCCCACCATGCTTTTGCTGCTATACGGGATAGAGAATCACACATTCACGCTACGGTAAAAACACAAACAGTGTTTGCCTTGTCAATTCATTATCTTAAATGATTCCAACATTTCCTTTGCTACCTTTGATGTCAGACCATGCATATTTATTAACATGTTTTGTTAGATTATTAGAATTGATTTCTTCCCAACAACGTTGCCGATAGTTAGATACATTACTGTGATTGATATTGGCAGCTGAGTATATGAGTATACGACAGTGCATGGTTTCACCTAATTCGATGACTTTTTTTTCTAGCAGATTTTTAAGTTTTCAAGTCCATGGAGGAAAATCGGCCAGTGCCTTTCAAGAAGTTATCGAATTTGATTTCCTAGTTTGCTTCAACTACTCCATAACGGGCTGTCTTGCAATTCTTACCAAAACAATGAAAACGGAAATGCTAAACTCGATCGAATTATGGTTCCATTAATAGATACTCATTAATTAGATTGTTTGTATTCCAGCACATATCATAGTCTAATGGAGCAATTTCTTGGACCACTCTAATCAAGTCGCATTGCTAGATTGACTTTATGTATCTAACTACCCGTAAATAAATGTATATCACTATATCATATCTTCTTTTCACATTAGTGGTAGCGTGTTTAAGCTATCTTATATTGTACATTTTTATAGTATGTGTGTGAAGCTCTCTGATGTAGTGGAATAGATATCTAAACTACACATGTAATGTTCAATTCCAACAAACCCTTAAATCTTGACATGACTCGATCATTCAATGTTAGAATTTATTTTAATCTTGTAATATATTTTTTAAAAAAGTAACCTATAAATCCTTTAATTATAAAATATAATTACTATCAATCGACTGCACTATGTTTGGATTGGTGGAAAAGAAATGAAAGGAAATGATAAGTTAGGGGGAGGAAAGGAAAAGAAATGAGAGGAAAAAAATAGTGTTTTTAGTGATAGTTGTTTGAATGAATATGAATAGAACGGAAAGGAAAGGAAACAAATGTTGGTTCCGGGAACCGGAATCGATATCCGCACAGCGGGCCTGGTTTTTTTTTTAATTTTCGTAAAAACAAAAAAAACGTTTTAGCCGGATCGTTGTAATTATATTGATTCTAATATTTAATTATAAATAATAAGGAAGGAAATAGTTACCCTTGTAGACTTTCCGTGATTCGCTCGAACCGAATTTCTCTACTGTAGAATCTTCGTGATTCCCTCGAACCAAGTTCTTCCACACTGAATCTCCAACACCAAAGAACCGACGAGTGGGCGTTTCGGTATTGAACAGAAAAATTCGACTCTCGAATTTTTGTACTTGTTGTGTACTCAACACTTGAGACAACTAAACAAATATTGAGAGACACTCTCACAACATTCTTTAGAGGCTTAGACCTAAAAAATAATTTTTCTCTTTTGTTGTCACTCTCTCTTGTTAAGAACTTGTGTTTCTCTCAAAGCAAGAACTCTTCTTATCTTGTCTTTTATCAAGATAAAAATGAAATTAACTCAATACACTTTTGTATGCTTCTCAAAAAACTCACGAGAGAGTGAGAGAGAGAGAGCAATATATCTTGGGGTGGTGAGGTTTTTGTTAACTATAATTATACAAGGGTGGGTGGTTTATAGAAACATAAAATAGGAGCAAATATTCCACATTGCTTTTAATGCAATGAAGAAAAAACCAACAAAAATTCTGCACTAGTTGAAAAGCAAGAAGACTTGCTTGCCGTGCACCACAATTTTTGACCATTAGCGACAATAATTTAACCCACCCTTTATTTGACTATTGATAACAATAATTGTTATCAATAATCCACCGAATTTACCACCCCAACAATAATGTAATATATATGTATTAAAATAATCAATATTATATAATACATACATATATATATATATATATATATATACTTGTTTAAAACAAAACAGTATAGTCAACTTATTATATTATATATATATATGATTAAATAATCAAAATAATTAATAAAACAATACATAAACTTCTTTATGTATAGATGATTAATTCCAAATTAATCACTAAGCCTCAGTATACCTTAATGTTCAATATAGTGTTTAGAGATGGTATGGGGACACATAGACCTATAATTTCAAGCTCCAATAAATCTTCAATATTTAATTAAACTCTTTAATTAAATATTAGATTTATTAATTCCAGATTTATTCTACTAAAAAACTGGAACTGCACTCTTGTCATTATAGAATTAATTACTCGAATAGGAATCGAATAGTCCATTGATATAATCATTACATATAGATCAATCCTCCATAAACAGTTCGTAATATGAGCTAGGTTCAAATCCGTTGACCTCTCAATTACATCTTTATACTTGAGTGCCCGTGATTCTCTAATGAACAATTATTTATGATCTTATCATAAATTGAGCGCTCTATCGTTCAAGACCCGAATCATTTACTGAAGAGAATTGTTTGTCTACTTCAATTAAGAAGGAATGGATTCCGTCTTGTATATTATCATTCTCAGCTAAGTATATCATCATATCTCCAAGATACAAGGTTTTTAGGTTTGGCAATTAGAGCAAACCATACCGAGTAAGTCAAACGATACAACTCTATAAGTAGGAGTCTGTTAAATACTCAGGATTAAGATCGTTCCATAAATGACCATTTGATTGATAAAAGGGAATACTTTATTTCAAGACGGAGATTATTAAATATTCCAATTTATCGTGTCCATGTCTTGTATAATCTTATTATACAAAGTACCTTCATTCTAATGTCACCACATCAACAGTTCGGATAAAACTGTTCCATTATTAATGAGAATGAACCGTACTAGTAATTTTAATTAATTAAAGATCCCAACTTTAATTATCAATTATAGACAATTAAGATTATTATATTAAATATAATCCTCATGTATATAACGACTTATATACTATGTTTAATATTACATTTAATAATCATTGAATTTTATGTTATTAATACAATATTAATAACATCATATGCACACAGATATATAATAAAATGTCAATCTAATTATTAATTCAGCATGAAGATCAACAACATGTGTTCTTAGGGCATTATCCCCAACAACAAATGGGGTTAGTGTTGGAATATTAAAAAAAATCATTAACTTTTAATTCCTTTCCATCCTTTTCTGTCCAATTTTGGAGTGAAACCAAATTGGATAAAACAAGAAGAAACTATTCCCTCCCTTTCCTTCCCTTTCCCTCATTATCCTTTCTTTTCCTTTCCTTTTCATTTAAATAATTAAAACAAGAGATAAGAAATACACCAATTTCCTTTCTCTCCTGTTCCATCAAACCAAACATAGTGTAAAGTTCCAAAGTCCAAACCTAAAAATGTATCAACATTGTAGAACAATGTGCAATGTTTTATTGGTCATCTTCATAAAAATCGTCTATGGGTCCATCTCACAGCTGTTGAGGGTGAGATGGACCCGATCAAAGTGTGTCATATGGCACAACCATTAAAAACAAAATATACATTTTCTTGTGGCCTTTTATTATTTTGGAATCTTTTCAAATTTTTTGTTATCTTCTCAACACACCCACAAATATCTCTTACCAAATCAGTTTTTTTTTTCTTTTTTTTTTTTGTTCCAGATTTTTATATTCACTTTCTTCTTAAATTTTTATCTAAGAGTGTCTCCAAAACAAATATGCATTTGGAGAAAATTGACTGCCACGTAGGATAGATAGTTAAAAAGTTAGAAAAACTCTTTCCAATGAATTATCTAGATATGGAGATGATGTGGCAAAAAAAAAAAAAAAAAAAAAAAAAAAAAGGTTAGAGAACATGAAGTTGGGTTTCTAAGAGCATCTCCAATGTAAATATGCATTTGAAGAAAATTAACTGTCATATAGAATAGATATTTAAAAAGTTAGAAAAACGCTCTCTAATACAATTATCTAATTTCAATATGAAGATGATGTGGCAAAACAAAAGTTAGAGAATATGAAGTTGAGTTTCTAATTCTAAAAACTCTCATAGAAATGCGGATTAGGATTTCAAACTCTTTCCGTCAATAATATTAAAGCTCATTTAATTGTAAAATAAAAAGTAGAGAGAGAGTGAAATAATTGTTTTATTATAATTGGTCATAAAATGGATACATATTTGACTTTTGATAATTGCATTGGAAATGCAAATATGTATTTCTCAAAAAAAAAAAAAAAAAAAAAAAAAAATCAAAAGTGAGCCCATAATGAATGAAAATGCTGATGTGTCACTATTTAGAAACTAAAAAAATGCATATTTGCATTAGAAATGCTCTAAGTTATTATACTTTTTTTTTTTTTTTTTTTTCCTCTTCTCTTTTTTTTCCCTCTTACTCTCACGTAGTCATATCTCAATTTCATCTGATAATGGAAGAGGAGAAAAAAGAAATATAATTATTTTTCATTTTTTAAAATGAAATATAACAAGCCTAAGTAGTGTTTGTGTTTATGAACAAATCGAAGATTTGGTGTTTGGTGTCCTCCGGATCGAGTTTATCTTTCAAATTAAAAGACATAAATCTTTCACCAAAAGGAAAGATATATATAAATCAAATGGGTTTTGTTACATTGCTGTTAACAGTAAGATTAATAGGTAATTATATGAGAGAGTTTGTTACCTTTTGTTTTATTTTTAATTTTTAATTTTTAAATCCTTAATTTTATATACCCTTTGATTGAAATTTAAAGACTGAAATTAATTCGGTAACTTTACTGTTAATAGTAACTTAGTCAAACCCTAAATCAAATAATATATTATCCAAAAAGAAAGAGAAATATTTTTAATCTTAAGATTGAAAAGAAAGAGAAGTTAACGGAGTTTGATATTGGTGAGATGTGAGAAAGTGGAATAGAAAATTTTATTTTCAAAAAAAAAGAGCAAAAAATTGGGAAAAATATTGTTTCAGTTTTATCGGTTCTGTATGTTCCAACCCATTTCAAAAAAAAAAAAAAAAAAAAAAAAAAAAAGGGTTACTTTTTAGGAATAAATTCAAAATTATCCATCCATGATTACTTTTTTTTTTTTTTGACATCACCATCCATGATTACCTTTTTTTTTTTTTTTTTTTTTTTTTTGTACATCACCATCCATGATTACGAAAACTATTGTCACTGCTATCATAGTTAACTCCGATTTATAAATAAAATAAAAATACAGTAAATAAGCAATCAAATGCCAATATCACACCACGTCGCATAGCGATCGAAAATATTGGAGTATTCATCAACAGTGGCGAATCCCTTGTGTAGGACGGTCTCATCACGTGGCGGTGAGACCCTTCAATGAAAATGAAATATATATAAAATATATGTTCCATTTTTATTCGACCGTCCCATGTAAATTTTCCCTCGGTTACTGAATTGAGGTCAGCCTTATCTAGTTATCTATAATAGTTCATCCACGTTGAATTAAACATATGGTCTTGTGTCATCTAAGCACAACACAGTATCGGTCCGTTTGGTGGTGACTGAGAAGTGTTTGGGTTGGGAGGTAGACAGCAGAAGCCGCACCCCAAACAAGAGCAGCTGATTGCTGATAAGGCTTGCAATGATGAAAGATTGGCTGGATCACTGTATACGGTGAGCGTCAGCGAATGACAGCGAGTGTTGGTGGGGCCTCCATCAGAGGGCCCTCCTCATTCAATTGGGTTGGGCCGGGCTGCATCTAACCGTCTATTGTTTCATGTCTGATGGGACCCTCCATGTTTAGATGCGGCCTCATATGTCACCATGTGTATGCAAATTTGAAAGTGGCAACACGCCAACACCCAATAAGAACATAACTTATTTAATTTAATTTTGTTTTTGCTCTCGAATTTATTTGTCATTATAGGAAGATACTGTTGACACCAATAATTATTTATTTATTTATTTATTTATTTATTTATTTTTCTGGGCATACAATCTAGTGGAGGAGCTGATGTTAATGTTTTAGAACATGTTTTGTAAATAGCTGTATATTAACAGAACAAAAACAATAAAACTTCACTTGAAATACAGGAATTATATATTGATGTTTTCTTGTATTTATATTAGACTAATCATTTATCCCCAAATATTTTTTTTCCAGATATGGTAATTGCAATTATGCAAACGTGCAATGCAAAGTTATATCAAAGGAGGATTATAATGGTGTGTGCAAATTGCAATAAATAAGGTATTACATACAAACAATCTTTTATCACAATAATAATAGCTACAAAAGTACAAAGTCATTTTCAGGATTGGATGATCTATAAAGACATTTATCTTCAGGTAAGTCCATCTAATCAATGACCGAGTTAAATTTTCAAGACACCGATGTGGTTTAGGGGCTCGTTGACCCACTACAAAAAAAAGCCCTATCAGTGACGAACTATTTCCGACGGCGCTAATTGTCGGTAATAGTACCTTTTCTTACGGCCATATCAGTGTCGTCGGAAATGAGTAAAAATCTGATACGACATTTCCGACGGCCAAATGACCGTCGGAAATAGTCTTTGTGCCGTCAGAAATAGTCTTGTTCCATTGGAAATGAGGAAAAAGTAATCCAACATTTCCGACGGCCTAATTGCCGTCGGAAAAGATTAAATTTTTTTTTTTTGTAAATGATTAAATTTTTTTTTTAAGTGTCAAAAACATATTTTTATATAAAGTTTCTTCAAATAATTTGTATAAAAAAAATTTCATGATTTATTTTTTCTTGAAAAATAAAAAGTTAGATAAAATAATTATATAAACTCTATTTCGTAGTAAGCATTTAATACACCTGATTTTCCTTAAATTGCTATCTGGACAATGACATATATGTGCAAAAATCAGGAGTGAACACTTTGATGCAACAGAAATACACAAAACATTTGTCAGGGTTATGATGCAGGGATTTGTGAGATATTGACATCATTCTTTAGGAACTCCCTCTTATTATAAGCAATTTTATCTTGAAAAATTGCCCGATGGCAAAATATCGCCAGTCAACTGTCTAGAAAGTCACGTAGGGATGTCAAGGAACATTACGACGCCCTCGTACATGACATCTACAAGATTGATTTGGGTTGTGTCAAGTTGTCGAGTTATGCCGATGACTTGTGGGACTTTTTGTGCCGTCGAAAATAAAAAAATAAAAAAAAAATAACAGTACTGCATTTCCGACTACTTTTGGGCCTTAAAAAATAGTCAAATAAGCCGTCAATATTACTCAATTTTCTAACAACATAAAAAGTATCATCGGAAATGCTAAAATTTAATTCGAATTACTTTATGGAAACATCTTACTAAATTAACTAAATATAAAATATAGTAAAATTATTAGTAATCACAAGAACATTTAGTTATTTTTAGTTATGTTTAGTGACACTATATCAGATTTTTTAAAACAAACTCTAATAATTTCAATAAAATATTATTTTAAAAAACAATATCTCAATAGTTATATTTAAATAGTATTAAAAAATATATTTAATTAGATATTTTACAAAAATATCAATAGCTTATATATAAATAGTATGCAAAACATATCAGATATAAAGTTATAGCAAAATGGTAAGGGTAACCCTTATTGTCATTCAAATCAAGGGTTCGAACCCCATGAGTTTCATGGATTTAACGTTGCTGGGTGATGTGGCACATGTCGGGTTAGGTGGTGCCTGTCAAGTAGAGTCGCACAAATTTTTTTTTTATTTTTATTTATAATTCGACTATTTCCGACAGCAATAAGCCATCGAAAATAGTGGTAAAGTCGTCGGAAAATGCAAGTAATTTTGACCACCCTTAATTACTATTACCGACGGCATTTTTATCTTTTTCGATGGCCATAGCCGTCGGAAATGGTAGTATTTGTGATGGCTCGTCGGAAGGTAAATGGTTTTTTTCCGACAAGCGTAGTTGTGACGGCCTCCGACGGCCTTTTCCCATCGGAAAAGCGTATTTCCGACGGAAAATGATCTTTTCCGACGGCATTTAGCCGTCGGAAAAGACCATTTTTTTTGTAGTGACCCCTAAACTCTACAAGCATGACCCGAATGTAACTCTTATTTCAGGGGAAAGGTCTTTCAATGCTTTACGCAAACGTGAGGTCATATATACAATATTAGGGGTTTGAACCTTGATGGTAAAACTTCATTTTGAATTCACCAATTACTAATGCGTAAGGATTAACAATTTAACCTGAACTCATGGGCACCCACCCAAACCACATTGGTCATATATGAGTTTTGTTATTTAGGTCACAGGTTGTGTTCTCGTGCAAAATACAAACCCAAAGAAGATTCAAGTTAAATATATATATATATATATATATATATATATATATATATATATATATATATGAACCCGACAATTTAGAGAATTCAAATTCAAAACGATGTTATTTTGGATAAATTAAAATTGGAAACTCAAAACAACGTCATTTGGGGTTTGTGGGTCAAAACCTGAACACAAATAATATTTCATGTTCATGTGAGGGTTCAAATATTGTCAAAGAGTAGCGATATTTGCACCCCTCAAAAACGGTTTATACACCCCAAATTATTACTGTTGTGCCCGATCGTGAACTTCCTTAGATGCTGACTATTAGCCCTTATCCCCCGAAATGTAATGTCCGATTATATGTTCGGAGTATGTTCTGAACACTGTTTTCCCTCGGACCTCCTTTCCACCGTAAATAAAACACCGAATGATGCTTCGGAGGGTAAACGTTGATGAACAGCAACATATCTGACCACGTACAGACAGCTGTCGGACTCAGCCACTGATCCCTCGACACGTGCCTGAAATGTCAGGACTTTGGCTATATATGCCCTCATTTTGCACTAAAATAGGATCTGAAAATTTTATGGTTTTATTACTCTCTGAAAAGAACATTGTATAACCCCCTTTGGAAGTGGGAATTTACTTCTACATCATTCAATAAAATTGCCTTTTGTTCCTTTTCCAGTCATTTGTGCGTATTGTAATCTCATCATATTATAATCCGAAGATCGTACCCCGAGAATTCATTTTCGACTCTAACATTTGGCGCTAGAAGGAGGGGGGTGTCAGCATCTTCGCGGGAAAACAATGAATCCACCGCCGGAAGACCAGTATCCGGACGTAAACCTCGGGCTAAGGCCACCCGGAACTCAAAACTATGCACAGGCTCCACAGCAACAGCAATCTGTACCCCACCACATTTCGCCCTATCCAGGACCTGCGGGGGAGCAACAACCCTAACCGAATTATGGGTACAACCCCTATCAAGCGCAATACCCGTTCCAAGGTCAGTTCTACGGATACCAGGGGGCATCGCAACTGTACCCTCAGGGGCCGGTGAACCCGTTCTACCCGCAGATACCACATCAGGGCTATTATCCTCAGGGTTACCCACCGGTGTATTCACACCAACAGCCGCAGCAGCTCCACCCACAGGCCGAAGACTCGGTCATCCGAGCGATCACTAGCCGGCTGGATACCCTGGCCCAGAACGTTACCCGGGTAATAAATGTTGTGGATGGCGGCGGCCAGCAAGGGGACTCTGAAGAAGCTAATTCCCGGGCCGAAGGTAACCCGGCTAGGACCCGACCGAGGGAGAGAAGAAGAAGACAACAGGCAACTCAATTTGTCGAACCCGACCCAGAATAAAATGTGAACCATGAGACACCGAATAGAGTTGCGGGGATGACCCGAAGTCGGGAGGAGCGTGACAGAGTAGTCCAAGAAGACGTGCCTCGAAGGACTCGCCACTGACAAGAAAATGCGGGCGCATCTTACCCTCATCATGGGGATACAGAAAGAAATACCTTCGCGGACCCGGAAGCCTTCCGTGAGCTTCAAGATCAGCTTGCGGACATTCAAGACCAGATACATTACGGCCACCGGAGATCCCTGACCCACAGAGAGAGCCCATTCGTCGAAGGTATTGCCACCGCAGAAATTCCAACTAGCTTCAAAATGCCGCGGAAAGATATGTGCGGATATAGTGGCACGGGAGATCCAGACGACCACCTAGACTCTTACTTGGACTGGATGAACATGCAGGGGACATCCGATGCCGTAAAATGCAGGGTTTTTCCGCTCACACTTTCGGGGGATGCGCGGACATGGTACGGAGGTCTCAAAAGACAGAGTATTTCTTCGTTCAATGAGCTCTCGAAAGAATTTCGTAGCGGGTTCGCCGCAAGCAGAAGAAGACGGAGGCACATGGTTCATCTCACCTCCATCAAACAACTTGAATCTGAGTCTATCAGAGATTACATGGGGAGATTCACGGAAGCGGCAAGGCAAGTCCAGGACTTCAGCGAAGCTGGGGCAGTCATGGCTTTTATACAAGGCCTCCAGAAAGGCAACCTGAGTTGGTCCCTCTCAAAGAAAGGCCCGACCACTTATAGGGAGTTGATAGAAAGGGCTGAAAAATATGCCACAGCCGAAGATATTTCTGAGTCTAAAAGCCACGCTACTTCCGTGGAACCCTATGAGGCACCCAAGAGATGGGGTAGGCAGGCAAGTGACAAAGGCAAAGAACCTTTGACGTCCAAGCAGGTAAACACTGGGAACACCGGTCGAAATCCCCGATTTCCCCCAAGAGACAAATTCGAAGAGTATACCCCGCTGAGGTTCCCCCTGGACAGAATACTTGAAATTGTAAATAAAGAGAAATTACTGCGAAAGCCCGAACCCTTGTATTCAGCCCCCGAGAGGAGAGATCGGAGGATACACTGTAAGTTTCACAACGACCATGGACATGAAACCAGGAAGTGTCGCGACTTGAGAGACCAGGTAGAGGAGTTAGTCCGAAGCGGAAAACTCCGAGACTGTGTGAAACCACAAGAATCGGTTGAAAAGGTTCCGAAGGTTCAGCAGCACCAAGACCACAAAAATCCAGTAAATGTGCCGGATTCAGATGATGAAGAACCCATCAACTTCATTGATGCTATCCCCGTCACGGGAGACCCCGGATCAACCTCTTCCGGGAAGGCTACCGCCTCAGTATGCCTTACGACCACACCAGAAGATGCACCGAGACATTGGGTACCGTTATCGTTCTCTACCGAGGATTCCTACGGAATAAGATATCCCCATTGTGATGCCCTTGTTATTTCCGTGAAGGTTGGGAATCGTACGGTAAAGAGAACCCTGATTGATCATAGAAGCTCTTTGGACATTATCCACTGGGACCCCCTACAGAAACTCGGATACACAATTCCGCAGCTTCAAGCCTCCAGGTATTGCATAAGAGGCATCGGAGGGCATCGCACTAGGCCAGTAGGGCAGATCGACTTGCCAGTTCGATTCGGGACTAGACCCCGGATACGAACCGTGTGGGTTAGTTTCCAGGTGATAGATATCCCCTTTCCCTTCAACATCCTCATCGGAAGGCCAACGCTCTATGCCCTGAGAGCAGCTACTAGCATATACTCTTTGAAACTGAAGTTCCCGACCGAACTCGGTCCGGGGGAGGTAACCGGAGATCAAGAGGAATACAAGAGATGTATCCAGATCGGATCCAACCCTGTACTCACCATCGGGAACTACAGTGCAGCACCTGTATCACGGAGAAATACACCGAAACAACGGAGGCTTAAGAAAAAGCGGATCGGAGATATAGCGACCGCGCAGATGTCAGATACTACCCCACTGGATGAAATCCATGTTACCAGTCTTGATCCCCGGGAGGTCGGATCGCAGCCAGCAGGAGAACCTGCCGAACCATTGCTGAAAATAGCACTCCGCGAAGATAACCCCGAGAAAACCGTCCTTGTCGGAGGAAACTTGGAACCCCGAGTAAGGATTGAACTCATAGAACTCTTAAAGGAATTTTCGGATATCTTCGCGTGGAGTCACGCAGACATGCCAGGCATAGACCCCTCGGTCATATCTCATTCTCTTTGTGTAGACCCGATGTTCAAACCAGTGTCACAGAAGAGAAGATCCTTCAACAATGAAAGATATGAAGCAATAGCCACAGAAATAGACAAGCTCTTGAAGGCAGGGTTCATCCGGAACCTGGATTATAACGAATGGTTATCAAATGTCGTTTTGGTAAAGAAAAAGGACGGAAGGTGGAGGATGTGTGTTGATTTCACCGATCTAAATAAGGCATGCCCAAAGGACAGCTTTCCCCTGCCTAGAATTGACCAGTTGGTGGACGCGACCTCCGGTCATGAATTGCTCAGCTTTATGGATGCATATTCCGGGTATAACCAAATCCGAATGAATGAAGACGATGAGGCCAAGACCGCCTTTATCACTGATCGCGGAGTATATTGCTATAGGGTGATGCCTTTCGACCTTAAAAATGCCGGAGCAACTTATCAGAGGTTAGTCAATCGGATATTCGCGAGCGAGATAGGAAGAACAATGGAAGTATATGTCGATGACATGTTGACCAAATCGGTAACCGCCGAAGGACATGTGCCAAATCTCCGAAACACGTTCATGCTCCTGAGGCAGTATCAAATGCGGCTTAACCCTATGAAGTGCGCATTCGGAGTGTCATCTGGAAAGTTCCTCGGCTTTATGGTCCACCAGAGAGGGATCGAGGCCAACCCCGATAAAATCAAGGCAGTGATCGAACTCCAACCTCCGAGGAAAGCCAAGGATACAGAGACTCAACGGCATGATAGTGGCCCTGTCCCGATTCATATCAAAGTTGACAGATAGGTGTCTCCCATTCTTTAAAGCCCTGAAGCACAAGGGGGATTTCTGTTGGACTGCCGAGTGTCAGGCCGCTTTCGAAGACCTGAAGACGTACCTCCAACAACCACCGATGCTTGCCAAACCAGCCACCGGGGAGACTCTATTTCTGTACCTTGCCTTCTCCGAGGCTGCAGTAAGCTCGGTATTGATCAAAGAAGAGGGGTCCATCCAAAGGGCAGTCTATTATGTCAGCAAGAGCATGACCGAACCAGAAACCAGATACCCGGAAATGGAGAAGCTGGCGCTAAGCCTAATTGTGGCCTCTCGGAAGCTAAGACCATATTTCCAATCACACCCCATAGTAGTTTTGACGAATCAACCGCTCCGCCAAGTCCTTCAGAAGCCAGAGCTGGCCGGAAGACTCATCAAATGGGCGATGGAAATTAGCGAATTCGACATTCAGTTCAGACCAAGAACTTCCGTGAAGGGCCAAGCGGTGGCCGATTTTATTGCCGAACACTCAAATCCGGAGGTGTTCAATCTGTCAACCGGGCACGTACACCAGTGGGAAATGTTCGTAGACGGATCTTCCAACCGCCACGGTAGCGGGGCAGGAATAATCATTATCACTCCCGAAGGAACTCTCACTCAAGCCGCACTCCGGTTTGATTTTAGGGCAACCAACAATGTTGCGGAGTATGAAGCCCTAGTCACTGGACTAAAAATCATTTTGAACATGGGCGTTGAGTATGTTACGGTGTATAGTGACTCCCAGCTGGTAGTCAATCAAGTGAACCAAGACTACCAAGCCCGAGATCCCGAAATGATCAGGTACCTTAGGTAAGTCAGATCCCTGATGTCTAGGTTCATCCGATGTGACCTCATCCGGATCTCGAGAGAGCATAACTCCCAAGCAGACGCACTTGCTAAACTCGCATCGACTTCGGACATGAAGCTATCGCGGACTATAACCGTGTTTCGTCTACCGAGCTCTAATCTTTCGGAAGATCATCAAATCGGCGTATTGATCCCAGATCCTGTAGGTGAATCCTGGATGACACCGATCATGAACTACCTCCGCGATGGTACCCTCCCAGAAGATAAGGGAACAGCGTAGAGGGTGAGAAGACAGGCACCCCGGTATCTCATTATCAACGGGTTGCTTTTTCGGAGAGGATTTTCCCTACCATATCTCAGATGTGTCAGCCCCCCACAGACAGAGCAAATCCTCCAGGAAGTCCACAGTGGATCTTGCGGTAGCCACTCCGCTGGGAAAAATCTGGGTCACCGGATAACCAGACAAGGGTATTATTGGCCGACCCTTTTCAAAGAATCAAAAGCGCATTCCGAGTCGTGTGATCGATGCCAAAGGACCAGCCCGATCCCTCGTTTGCCAGCAGAAACCTTAACCCCCATGTCATCACCTTGGCCCTTTGCCAGAATCGGAGTCGACATTATCGGACCCCTGCCGAGGGGGACAGCCGATAAGCGCTACGCAGTAGTCGCCATTGATTATTTTACCAAGTGGGTGGAGGCGGAGGCCCTGAAACACATTACCGAAGCAAACACAACAAACTTCATCAAGCATTCTGTAATCTTTCGATTCGGAGTTCCTCACACACTGGTAGCCGATCATGGGACACAGTTCGACAATCACAAACTCCGCAAAGTATGCTCGGATTACAATATCAATTTGAAGCTTGCCTCACCATCCCATCCCCAGAGTAACGGACAAGTGGAAGCTGTCAACAAGACCATAAAGACCCTCCTTAAAAGAAAATTGCAAGCCCGAAAGGGGTGTTGGGTAGAGAAACTTCCGGAGGTCTTATGGGCGATACGTACAACGCCACACTCGGCCACAGGGGAGACCCCGTTCTCATTAGCATTCGGAACCGAGGCGGTTATACCCACCGAAACTAATATCCCGACAAGAAGGGTTTCTGCCTACACTCAAAGTGATAATGAAACTGAACTCCGAGCGTGCCTCGAAGAATTAGAAGAAAGAAGGGACCAGGCCAGGATCCGAACCGCACATCATCAGCAACAGATAGCCAAATATCATGACAAACGAGCCCGAATCCGAAGGTTTAACCCCGGGGACCTTGTTCTCAAAAAAATCTTACCATCAACCAAGTCAACTTCCTCAGGTAGTCTGGGGGACAAGTGGGAAGGCCCATACATCGTTGATTCGGTATCCATGAAGGGCGCCTACAAGTTAAAAAGGGAAGATGGTACGCCTTTGAAGAACCCATGGAATACAGACCACCTGAAGAAGTACTACCCATAATGGTTCACAGAATGTACCATCCGATACAGTTTTTCGGTAACTTGCTCCACTTATTGAATGTGCATTTTCAAATTTTTACTTTCAGAAAGTATTTCATTCATGTATCCTCAATAGAAAGACTCCGAAAGGAGCACAAAAGTCTCCACCCCCATGGGAGCACCGAAAGACTCCGAAAGGAGCACAAAAGTCTCCACCCCCATGGGAGCACCGAAAGACTCCGAAAGGAGCACAAAAGTTTCCACCCCCACGGGAGTACCGAAAACTCCGAAAGGAACGCAATTTTCCTTTGAACGTCACGGATACTTAACCTAATAATGGATACAATATTGGCATGTTTATTATGTCGGATATTGGCATGTTTATTATGTCGGATATTGGCGTGTTTATAACTTTGGATGGCAGAGCCATTAAATAATATAACAAAATTACTTAAGGAATGAAATCTGAATCGAAAACTCCGAACAAAGTTACTTAAATATTTAGATAACATCAAGATATGGCCCAAGGCCTACAAAAATCTCAGGACAATCCCCGAACAAAAATCTCGGGACAATCCCCGAACGGATAAAATCGAAAAATAGAAGACATGTCCCTCAGAATTTAACTACCCCTGGACCTTTTTCCCTTATCGGAGGCAGGGTTTGGGACGAACCTTTCATCATCAGTCGACACCGCCTCAGGTTCCTCCTGAAAATCTTCAGAGATGTCCCTGACAGACTCGCCCTGCCTTCTGACCCGGGATTCGGTCGCCTTCGCAACATCCGCATCGAATGCGGAGAAATCAAAACCTGGATAAGCTCGGAGCAGCAAGGTCCTCACGTCTTGGACCGCCGAATCGAATGTCTTCTCCTGAATTTTGGAGAAGTCTTCGGAATTCACAAATACATTCACGGCGTTGTCCGGAAGGTCTTCCTTCATGCTCCGAATGGATTCGTTTGCTCTCTTCAGCCGTGCCCGGTAGTCACAGAGCTTCGCATGCTTGTCCCTGCAGCCGGCCTTCACTTTCTGATATGCGGAGGATATGTCTCCGACCATAGACTTCTGCGACTCCAGAGCCGCCACCGATTCATTCAGTTCCTCCTCCACCCTCTCCTTCTCCTTCTCCTTCTGCAGCTTCTCGCACTTCGCCTTGGCATCCCCGTACCTGTTCTCCATGTGGAGGAGGTTACCGATGGCCTAAGGATCAATAAGAGGAAACTGTTATCCGAGGCGCCTCACTTGAGAATGCCAAATAATATAAACAAACATTAGACCTACGAAAGCTAATAGCATTACCTGCAGCAGGTTAGCCTGTCCATGTCGGATCCTGTCGACATTAGACATCTTTCCGTACCCCGATATCTCCCCACTCCTCAGGAGATCCTTCCCGTGGATGCAAAGGTACTCCACACCAGTTATGGGGTTGATGGGCTTTGTGCCAGACACGGAAGCCCTAGAAGAGGGATGCCTAAAGTAGTTCGGAGGAGATGTAGTGTCCCCCCGAACGTCCTTGCTCTTGTTCAGAGGAGTCTCCTCGGGCATATCCTTATCGGAGTCCACCAGCTCCACGTTTATTGGTCCACCACCGACCACACCCTGATCGCCCTCGGTGGTCCCCTGCCCCCCGGATCTCATAGGGATGGCATGCGGAATTTGCCCGGATGTTCCAGCAGCGGCCACGGTTACCGTAGGTCTGCTGGCCCTTGTCCTCAGAGGGGAGTTACTCTCAGATGCCTCCTCCTCAGCCACCAACCTTGGGCCCTGTGGAAGATTCAGCTTCCTTTTCTTCTTCTCGTCCTTGCGTTTGTCGGTGCCACCTCTCCCCTTATCGGCCATCTTCCGTTTGGCCTTCGCGGTAATTTTTCCTGTATAAAGTTGAGTAATGATATTAATGATGTATAAAGTCTTGCCATTCGGGTATCAAAAATCAGAAGACTACAAATTACAGAGGTCCTTACTCTTCTTTGACAAGGTTTTCTCAACCTTCCGCTTCCTTGCCTCCGTAAGGGCCCCAATGAACCCGAGATCGTGTAGCCTCCGGTCGTCTAACAGGTGATCCACGTGCCTTCTTTCGGGGGAAACTCGCCAAGCGTCCGACACGTGCTTCCTCTCCACCTGGGATAATTCCTCGAAGGTAACACGTTCCCACGGTGCTGCAAAAAGAAAGCATTCCGATAAACATAACAAATTAAAATGGCGACTAAACCGACAAACACAGATAATAAACCTATGGACAACCCAAACACCTGGGATATTGAACACCGAGCGAACCCTCTGTGGACGACCACCGAGCTGTAGGTCTTTACCCCAGTCGCCTCGGGCGACGAACCAAGTCTTCTTCCATTCTTTGTTCGAGGAAGGAAGCCCGGTGATCAGAGGTTCGCCGTCTTGCTTGTCGCAACAAGCAAGAGCCCACCAGCCATCACCCCCAGATTTATGGGAATATAGCCGGTAGCAGTGCCCAATCTCCGCAAGTGTTGGCTCCGGATATCCCATGCTTCTCCACAGCGAATACATCCCGATCACTATTCTCCAAGCGTTCGGATTCAGCTGAGCCGGGGCAATCCCAATCTCCCTTAGGACCCTCCGAATATACTGTTGCAACGGTAACCTGGCCCCGATCTCCAGAAATGCGGGGTGAAAGGCCACCGATGTTCCTTCAGGGTTACTCGCTTTCTCCCCATCTCGAGGAACCCTCATACCCACAGTTCGGGGGATCGAGAACTCTGTGGCCAGCCGGCTGATTTTACGTGCATCCACTTTGTTCTCCCTCAGATGGTTTATCGCAAACCTTGAGTGATCTATCTCACCCCGAACTAACTCTTCGGAGTTGTATCCCTCACGAAGTTCTATTGTGCCAGGGCCTGCCCCCGGTTCTTGAGCACCCTCATGAATCTGTTGGACTTCGGGACTTCCCGCATCTTGCATGTCCACGTCACCGAAAGCGCTCCTGGTACTGCTACCTACGGAGACCCTTCCTGACGTAGACTCCGACGAACTAGATTCCGAACTTGACGAAACCACGGGGCTTGGCGCCCCAACTTTTCAAACCATCGGTGAATGTAATAGCAAAACGAAACAAAAAGAGCGGACAAGAATCAAACTCGGAGACTAACCTGTTTTCCCTTTCCTTCTGTTTTGCACTTCCTCAGATACCGAAGACCCTCTGATTAGTTGAAAAAACACAAGTGGGGAGCTATGGGCGGCCCTACACCACTATTTATAAGGCCCCTCAGCACAGTACACGAAGCGGCGCGAAACCGACCTCCCACAGCTCGACACCTGTACGCCGCCCCGTCCCGTTGGCCACGTGGCACCCACATACTGACCGCGAACGAGGTTGATCTTTCGCCAAACAAGACCCAAACAATCTTCCGAAAGTAGGGACACTCCGATTTCGAGCCCACAATCGGGTGCTTCATACCGAGTTATGAGCTCGAGGGGGAACTGTTGTGCCCGATCGTGAACTTCCTTAGATGCCGACTATTAGCCCTTATCCCCCGAAATGTAATGTCCGATTATATGTTCGGAGTATGTTCTGAACACTGTTTTCCCTCGGACCTCCTTTCCACCGTAAATAAAACACCGAATGATGCTTCGGAGGGTAAACGTTGATGAACAGCAACATATCTGACCACGTACAGACAGCTGTCGGACTCAGCCACTGATCCCTCGACACGTGCCTGAAATGTCAGGACTTTGGCTATATATGCCCTCATTTTGCACTAAAATAGGATCTGAAAATTTTATGGTTTTATTACTCTATGAAAAGAACATTGTATAACCCCCTTTGGAAGTGGGAATTTACTTCTACATCATTCAATAAAATTGCCTTTTGTTCCTTTTCCAGTCATTTGTGCGTATTGTAATCTCATCATATTATAATCCGAAGATCGTACCCCGAGAATTCATTTTCGACTCTAACAATTACATTTTTAAAATTTCAATATTACCCTTAACTAAAATGTCTAAATACTTAAATAGTTTGTAAGTACACCTACAAATTATTTCATATTAATTATTTGATTGATTTTCACCTATCTCATATAACACTTTCTATTTTCTTAAACCCTAACTTATATTTCAAATACTAATTACAAATATAAATTGGAGTCGTCTATGAATTTTTCTCTACATCTAGTTCTCTACCCCCTCTATTTCTCTTTTTCTTCTGTATCTATGTGTTAAACCCACCGGCAACTTATACAAACTCCGTGTATTGCCTTTGGCACACACATCTGTATATGTGTATTTTTTCTGGGATTTAATTTACTGCCATCAGCCCTTTTTGGCAGCAAAGGCAATTGCCTTTTTAAAAAAATAAATAAATAAAAATTTGACTTTTTTTTATATTATTATTGTATTATATATCTTTTTTTTTTTTTTTTTTGTTATTTTAATCTACCATTAATAAATAAAATTAGCTCAAAACCTAACTCGATTTGGTATAATTTATGTATTAAGAGATATAAATTATTTTTTAGAAATATAAGAACTGAAATAACTAATTTTTAAATAATAATAAAATTGATTAGGTAATAAAATAAGTATAGGTGAGGTGTAGTTACAAAAATACAATACAATAATAATAAAGAAAGGATATTTTTGTCATTAAGAAGGGTTTATTTATAAACCGGAGTTATTTTATATTTTTAATGGGGTGTGCTTAAGAGAGGGGATGTACATAAAGTTTTAAAAGGGTGTAAATACCACCTCAAATCCCGAAAGTGCAAGCCCGATCTGTTGTCAACCCTATCAAGGCCCCTTGGTAAAAAAAAACAGGAAAAAACCGGTTTAAAATGGCCGAGAAGGCAAAAGGGAATAATTTTAAATTAATATATATTATATATAATGAAATATTCCAATGGAGATTTCAAGAGAATGACCATGGGCCTCTTCAGTCTTCAGGCCTTTTAATAGTTTTGTGATTCTGTATTTGAATCTAATGATCGAGGAACTCGTGTTTTTTTTTTTTTTTTTTTTTTTTTTTTGTTTTTTTTTTTTTTTTTTTGATAAGGTTGTTGGGGACCAGCCCAACATTTTATTAAATAAAAAAGAAAGAGAACAAAAGAGAATGGAAAACAAAAAAAGAAAACAGATTAACAAAACCTAAAAGAAGGTCTGCAACAAAAATCATTGAAAATAAAAGGACTGCAAAAACTCGGAGCGGTCCACCACCATGTAGGAGAGACGATACTGGGGCTCCTGGAAGCTAAACTATCTGCAACTTGGTTACCTTCCCGATAAATATGAGTGACAGCAAAGTCCATTTGAGAGATTAAGCTCAAACACCTATCCCAAGCAGGGCGCCAACGCCAAGGAACCTTACGAGACCTAGAACGAAGGATATTCACTACAAAAGTCGAATCGCTCTCCAACCATAACCGTCTCCAGCCAAAAGTCCAAGCATAATCAATAGCGTGAACGGCAGCGGCCAATTCAGCTTCAAAAGCAAAGCAGACACCAAGAGGAATAGCAAAACAACCTTTAACGAAACCCCTGCATGTGCGGAAAACCCTTGCACAACCAGCAAGACCAGGACTACCAAAAGCAGCCCCGTCCGTGTTAACCTTAAGACAACCCGGTGGGGGAGGGCGCCAATTAACCTCTAAAATGCGAGGAGCCTTGGGAGGACGACCAGAGACATGAAGCCGATGAAGAGTCTGAAGCTCATAAACAATATTATTATATTATTCAAATCTTTTATCCAAATTTATACTCAAAATTATGTGATATATGGAGTTGTAATCGCCATATAAACAATGACATGATCAGTGATGATCTAATAGAAGATGCGTTAGTGTGTGTTTGGTATGGCTTTTATAAAGATCAAAAACGCTTTTTAATTCTAGAAGCTGTTTTGAATTTTTTTTTTTGGCAAAACTCAAAACAATTTTTTTAATATATGAATTGTTTATCTGCACTTTATAAAAAGCTATTTTATGCATATTAGAAGAAACCTAAAATTTAGGCTTTTCTAATTTTTTTTTTTTTTTGAGCTTTTTAAAATATATTAATTGTCTCAACTACCCTTTTAATTTTAGATACCCCTATACAACTTTTTCATTATAAATACATTGTCAATACCTTTCTTGTAATTTATATAACCAAAAGCTCATTTTGTTAAAAGTTTTAGTGTGTGTTTGGTATGACTTTTCAAGTAAAGCTTCTAAAGTAGATATTTTTGTAGTAGAACTTCTAACAAAAAAAGGTTTTTGGTTGTGTAAATTACAAAAAAAAAAAAAGTGTTGACAATGTATTTTTAAAAATAGTTTTTGAGTGAATTATAAAAAAAGTGTTGACAATATATTTATAATGAAAAAGTTATTGTGGAATATCTAAAATTTATAAAGAGTAGTTGAGAATTCATATGTTTTTTTAAAAAATAAAAAAAAATAAAAAAAAAAACTTTTTGGAAAAGTAGACATAAAATGGCTTTTATAAAGGGTAATTGAGACAATTCATATATTAAAAAAAACTGTTTTGAGTTTTGTAAAAAAACTAAATTTTTTTTTAGAATAGCTTCTAGCATTAAAAAAAATGCTTTCGATCTTTTCAAAATCCATACCAAATACACACTTACTCAATAAAAGCTATATTAGTAAAGATATACTCTAGAATCTCTACTTCAAAAGCTATACCAAACACACTCCGTATCACTTATCATTTCAAAATGAATTTTGATAAAACAATTTGGACAATCTACCATTGGTTTTGATTTTATGTGTTTATTTCTTTTGAGTAGATTGAGACAGTCTTGAAAAAAATGGTATGCATTTGATAAATTTTTCATTGCTACTTCAAGTTGTTATATATATACATCAAATCTCTCAGCAGCCACGAAAAATAAATAATTTTTAAAGATGGCATGGATATTCTATTGGTGATTCGAATCAATTTCGAAGTCAACATGGCAACATGCTACGTATTGTTCAATTTAATTGGATATAGATTTTGTAGTGATTTAAGATTTTAATTGTAGAACCAACCCAAATTCAAGACTCTAATTAATAAATTATAAAAGAACAACTAGATAAAAACTAATTTTGTTCAGAATAAAAGAATTTAAAAAAAAATAATCGATTATCTATTATTGAATTGTTAAATTTTAATTAATATGCAAATCCCTATTCACGTAACATTCATCTTGTGCTTCACCTATCATTCCACGTTATCGTGGGATTAGATATTCCGATCTCAATTGCAGGAATAGATATCTGAGTTGCTCATATAGTGTTTGATCTCGACAAACTCTTTAACCAATTTGATATCAAAGACTCATAATTAGAAAACAAAAAAAAAAAAAAAAAAAAAATTAAAAAAAAAGTCCTATTCACAAATATTGGTGGCAGACATAGAATCAATTATCAATTCAAATGTTTTCTTTATTAATTAATTTATTGCGTGTGTGTTTTTATAGTTGCTAGCTGGTGGAGGTGGAGGCGAATAATGAAGCAATCTAATAATTGGCAACAAACAAAGAACTGGTAAACAAGTAAAGACATAATAATTTATAAAAAGATCGAAGAGAATTTAAAAATAAATAATAATAAATAAAAAAAAACATTTCAATTTTATATGATTCATGCATACTTCGAGTTATGAGTAGCTTTCACTATCGGTCATTAATTAATTTGATTTATTAATTGCTACATGGTACGATAAATTAAGAAGAGAAAGAGAGAGTAATAATCAGACAATTCTAGCATCTATGAAATCATTGTTTTGTAGTAAATAAGGATTTATTTTTTCTCTAATTAAGTCGGACTCTAAATTGTATAATATTGTGTAACTATTTTCATATATAGGTCTATGCAACTAGATATTTAGCTACGTATAACTTCGTGTAAGTGATTATATAAACTTATTTAACTTCGGTATTGACATTGTTGTGTTGAATGATTTACCTGAATGATGTCTTCACTGATTATAATTAAAGTTGATTTTATGCAGAATTGATTAGATTTTAAGTTTATGATATGGAAAGTAGTGTTAAACAAATCGCATTTGTCCTACCATGACAAAAGCAATAACCACCGCACCACATTGATATTAAAAAAAAATTGGACGTCACTTACTGGATTTCTTCCCCATTTTACGTTGTCTAATCATTGAAAAATTGAGATTATATTAATATGGGATTTGTCTTTGGTGTCTTATGATCATCTAGATGGTCCACAAGAAGGTTGTTAATTGGGGCAAATGAACTGGATAATCATTTCTTAAAAATCCCAGCGTCCATAGTCATAATTTTCCTTGGCATGATACTGTTTCATAAAAAACATTTAGATCATTTACGTAGCTCGCAATTTTGAATCTCTTGACTCTTGTATAATATTCTTCTTTAATCCATTTTTCATCTTTTCCTCTTATATAATTGTTGAACAATTACGCTAAGTAAGGAAGAGTCACAAGTGATCACATCCTTTCCATTAATTCAAGTTAGAGAATTAATTCCAACCGTAACTTGAATTACATGACAAAATCATTTCGTACTAGAATCATCAATTCAAAGACAATTATACATACTTATATTACATTCAACACACATTCATATGAAGTCAAGAACATTCAAAAATTGCAATCTTGAAAATAAAGAGAGAAGAGAGAGAGCTATAGCAAAAAATTGCAATCCGGAAAATTGCTGTTGATTAATTATAAATGGTTGTTACGTACAGCTTAGAAATATATATACAATTAACAACCTTAAACAGCAAATCACTAATTTAATCAGACCAACTACCAGACAGCACAGCTTGAGCTGTGTCTTTCTCTTCTCATACACTCATCGTCCCATAATCTAACAATGTTGCCGTTAAGCACCGTCGAATCCTGGTAACGGCGCCACCCCATATCCACCACTCTAACTCTCATCAGTCTCTCCCACCACTCCTCACACCCATGAATATGATCTCTGTAATAATAATAATATTCCTCTCCCCACTCTTGATCAACCGCCGTTATCTCTCCGTCAGTATTACTTACTTCCATCTCCTCCTCTTGATAGTACAACGTGAACTTCCGTTTTGTATCTCCTTCTTCTTTAACGTCGCAGAGTGCTGACGAAGAACGAGTAGTATCCGAAGCCGCAGCCGGAGCTGGAGCTGGAGGCTCGATGATCGAGTCAACCGGAGAGATTTCAGGGAGTGGTTGAGACCCAGTTGTGTTAGGATCATTACGAGGTTGGTGGTGCAGGTCGGGAGAATGTGAGGTGGTTGATCCTCCGGCCGTCTTGATCCTCCAAAAGCTGACAGCGGCTGTTATAACGGCGACCCACGTCCAGAGATTGTTGACGGCCGTGACAAGGCCGAAGCTGAGATAGTTTAAAGCTAGAGCTTCGAGAGGAGACTCCAAGACATTCATGATTTTTGTGTGTTTGTAGAAATTGTGGTTGTGGTAATTGAAGAAAAACCTGAAGCGAGAGGATGTTATATATAAGGAGAAACGATGGAGAAATGAGAGCCGTTGGATGAAGCAAGTGGAGACTAGGATCTGATCTAAAGATGCCGAGAATCGAGACCCAAGATGCTCTTTGTTAAGGTAGATCCAATATATTATACCGAATTATATATTTGGCAGGCGACACGTGAGTGGTTGTGAGTGGTGGGTCTCCTGCTCGTAAATCCATTCTTCAAGACAGGCAGAGATTATATTTTAGATGACTGCGTAAGCCTGATCAATTAACGTGCCTGTTGAGTGACGATGTTACACGTGGGAACACGTAACTGGTCTGTCAAGATTTAAGAATCTTACAGCGTCACGTTTATCTTTGATAATTTGCGTATTTGTGAAATGTGTAGCTAAGGTGTACTGTGAGTGATGCGTGGCACCGTCTGATGGAGTCAATCAAGAGTGTGATACATGGAGCGTTAGGTAGAGAATTGAGAGTCGAGAGGGTTTGGTATAAAATGAAGATGATGGAGGCATGATTTTATATATCAAAATGAGTTTATTTAGGAGGTAATAATTATTGTATTTAATAATTCACAAAAAAAATATAATCATTATTTTATTTTAAAAAACATTATTGGGAAATTAAAGAGCAAAGAGTTAAGTAAGGAGATAAGTAACATGAGGCCGAGGGCAAAGGCAATAGCTCGAAGGTAACCATACATCTCAACTGAATCGAGTTCCTCAAATACCCCTTTTCTAAGTTGGAAAATAAAAAGAGATAAACAATGGGACATGAGTTGGCAAGTTTCAACTAGCTATGTGATTGTGCGGTTGCAATATCTACACTTGACAAAGTAGTTGTGTACTTCCTCTTTATTTTAGTGATAGGGATTCAAGTTTTATTTTTACTCGTTAAATCCCAACTTGTGAGGAGACCACTCTTTGTAATAGATGTTGCATTATAGATCGTGCATATAGTTATTGATCTACCTTATAAGATCCCTACATATCCATGAAAGATATCAATTTCGAAGGTCAAAGCATTTGAGAATCATATGTTGGCCCAATACCAATATATATGTATTGGGGAGGCTGGGAGGGGAACAAATAACAATCCATGGAAGAATAATTGGGCCTGATAAGATTGGTACTTTATGGGCCATTAATTATTGCTACTTAACCCATTTTATCAAAGCGGTACCGATGAAAACACAACCACTAGACACTAGTTCTTCGTTGAGACTAGAATCTATTGTTGACAAACCATGCTTGGATTTCAGTTTATTTGACCAAAATAATTATAATTATTAAAAGAGTAATACTAAACGTCTCAATTTTTTTTTTCAAAATTCTGTTCCAAATGATGTGGCACGTGAGGTGTCAGCATCACACCAGTCACCATATAATCTCATAATTTATATGATGATGACACCTCGCGTGCCATATCATTTGAGAAAAAAAATTGGGACGTCTAACATTACTCTTATTAAAAGGGTGTCACGATAAAATAGTTGGGGTGCCAATAACATTGGCAAAAATAAATAAATAAATAAATAAACGCATTGGGTCAGGTTCTAGAATATTAATTGGACTTGAGTGACTTAATGAAATGTTTGATAGAACCTTGAAAAGAGGTTTTTAGTATTTGAAAGTTCTTCCAGGAAGTTAAGAGAAGTCGTTTTATCTTTTCACACTTCACCTCCTAATATAAGTGGTAGTGTACTTCCAGTTACACATAATGGTTTAAAATTCGAATCCAGTCATATACATTTTACAAGTATACGTTACAAGTATATATATATATATATATATATATATATACGTTACAAGTATATGTATATATATATATATTCATATTTTCTTTTAAATTTTGTCATGACTCCAGACCCTTCAAATTTAACGAAGTTTGCTTTGCCACTGTCTATAAACACGGTACTATTGGCAAGGGGTCTCCCATACTTTGGAGGGTTTTAATGGACAAAAGTGGAACCATATTTGCAATAATATAATTAGGGTTGATTTTGAAGTCTCCAACCAAACAAATGATACTTGGGCTTGGTAAGTAAAAATTGAGTTGGTAAGCATACACAGTAGTTAGCTAGGGGGGGTTGGAAACATCCAAAAATGAATTAAAATGAGTTGTTTAAAGGGCTGCTTGTGGGAATGTCGTTGAAGATTAGCCTCTCAATATTCAAACTTCTCCATTCCCATGCATGCACTCTCATTCTACTTTTCATACCCAACAACACCCAACATATTAATAATCGTTTTCATGATATACACTACACGTTAATTTTCCTTCAATGGTCCTTTTCAACATTTTCCTTTTCCCTCATCAAAACAAAAGTGTTTGGAATTTCTTTACATGCATTAAAAAGACATCTATCTAAAGTCCGTTGATTTGATGGCTGGAGACTTCATAATTATTTCCATTAATCCATCAAGATTCAAACCTTGATACTCTTCTTTACATGCATTAAAAAGACAGCTGTCAAAAGTCCATTGATTTGATGGCAGGAGACTTTATAATTATCTCCATCATCCCACCAAGATTCAAACCTTAATATTTCTTTACATGCATTAAAAAGACATCCGTCAAAAGTCCGTTGATTTGATGGCTGAAGACTTTATAATTATCTCCATCATATATATATATATATATAAAATATAATATAATATAATATAATACTTTTCTAATCAATGTCTTCCTGACTTTTTATTTTCAAGACGTCTAACCACAACAACACATTCACAGTAGGTTCACAGCCTCACATTAATAGATAAACACACCCAATATAAATTTGTGGACGTGGTTGAACATCCTTAACTTATAATTTCAGGACGTCCTTATTAAAGAACCACTATATATATATATATACCGCTCTACCATCAGCTATAAAACCATAATAAATATGAGGAGACATCTCCCGATGTTGAAAGTCGACTTTTTTATTTTTATTTTTTATTATGGATTAAATAGACATCTGAACCACCACGTTGTGATTTTGCTTGATCTTGGTACCGGCAGCCTTAAGACCCGTCGGCCGTCGGGTGTCATATTAAAAAAAAGAAAAGAAAAGAAAAAAAGAAAGAAGAGACAGCAACATCCACAGCTGGGATTTGCTTTATCTCAATTGGGATTTGCTTTATAAGAACATCATCTAGATAATTCATTCGATAGCACAAAAAGTCATCAGTCGTCAGTCATGTTTGATATCTCTCTCTATTTATATATTTATTAGCTAATTTTAATTACACAGTATTTTTATTGTTATTTCATCTTGACAATAAATATATTAGGACGAAAAATGTGGACCACAGATTATGGAGAAGTTTTGATAAGTGCATATATTTTGAGTCAAAGTATGTAAATCTAATGATCCACATTTTTCGTCCTGATATATTTATTATTAGGACGGACTGATAATAGAAAATCCGTTAACTACAAATGTCAAAAGCTAGCTATGAGTTATTGAAAAGTCAGGTAGTGGAATTAGAGCAGGGGTTTTTGCTGAGAAATGTATCTAGTGTGGAAGCCGCCGCACTATTATTAATTTACTGGAAACCACTCCCTGGAAGAAACAAAGAATTTGGACACTGTGACACTCGTACGCTAGTACTAGCTAACACATGTTACTTTCAACAAAAGAAGTTGGCAGTGGCACACTGCTAATACTACACATGCATGTTATTTTCACCATATTTCTACCATACAATTAATTATATGTCACCATCGACAATGCCTCTCTCACTGCCTTCTGCTCCTGCAAATTAAATTAAACCAAATTGCTTTTTGATTATGTTTTTCTTTTTGAGTTTTTTCTATGTTGTTGTTCCAATTCCTTCGTTATTTTGGCATATGCTACTCAATTAGTAGAATATTCTAGCTGGAATAAATTCACTTCCTTGGTTGCCTAATTGGACTGTGTGTCAACTCCCTCCATTTAACTACGTAGAGAAAATTCTTAGTTCTATCGGATGCACGCCACTGAAGCCTGAGGCCCTTAAGGCATTGTTTTAAAAGTATTAAAAATAATAATTCAAGAGTTAGCAAATGTCAACTAATTAAAGTCAAAGCATAATTTTGTACTCCACACGTCTTTAATTAATTAATTAATTTATTTATTTATATAATATAAATATTTTATATATCATTTACAATGTGATAACTACCGAATGAAAGTCATTTACCATAAAGTTATATTAGATGGTAATTTATCCTCCACGGTTTAAAAGCCATTAATCGTTGATTTTTTTTATAAGAAAAAATGGTTTATTAAGTTCTTTAAAATAGTCACGTGGCCGGTCTAGAGTTCAAATCCTATTTTCCAATTTCTTAAATAAATTTGCACACCCAAGTGTACGCGGTTAGTATGACATATGTATATATACGGTCTTTCTATTATCAGTTTGAACTGATAAAAGTTATATCAGTTCCTTGTATGTGGGCAATTGAATTTAAATATTTTGACTAACAAGTGCATACAGTCAAGTCAAATTATTTAAATCTAGTGGCTCACATGCAAGGAACTGATATAACTTTTGTTAGTTTGAACCGATAATAAAATTTATGTATATCTATATATTTTTTAGTAGAATTATGATAATTAAAAGTTAAAAACATAATTGTTAGTTGATCAAGTGGGATGTCATTTTGGTAATTCAGTTAAAAGTTAAAACTTAAAAGCAGATGCTATTTATTTATATAATGCATATAACTTTTTTTATTTATTTATACATCTTTAGACGGATTTGTCAACTTATAAAAAACAAAGTGATGTAAACTATTAAATCTTCTCCCACAAAAAAGAAAAGAAAAGAAAAAAGAAATCTATAATCTTTCAAGATTAAAATGAAAACAATAGTCAATAATAAATCATAAGAGATATAATTGTAAACAAAATAGTTCAGTTATAATTACATTTTTCAATAAATATCGAGATTCAACATTTATCTCCAATTTTTTTTAAAAAAATTTTATATAAAAAAAATATATGTAAGAGACCTATAATGATGATAATTCATATCTTATAAGTTATAACACTGATCAGTATACATGACAAAAACAAACACTGGTTTTTTTTTTTTTTTTGGTTACTTTTCTTTTTATTCTTTTTATTATTATATTGATGGATACTGACTAGAGATTTTTCAGCATATGATCGTTTGTGATGTTTTTTCCCTCTAGGTCAGTCTAATTTAGTATACATGATAAAAACAAACACTGGTTTTTTTTTTTGTTACTTTTCTTTTTATTCTTTTTATTATTATATGGATAGATACTGCCTAGAGATTTTTTAGCATATGATCGTTTGTGATGTTTTTCCCTCCAAGTCAGTCCAATTTTACCAATATATATATATATATATGAATATATGACTAAAACAAACAAGACCATGTTAGCTAGTTTGAATATTTTTTAGAGTAATTGGCACAAATCCCCCCTCGAGTGTATATAAATTTGCATGTTGCCCCCTAAACTTTTTTTTAGGCATGTTGCCCCCTGAACTATCACTTTATTGGCAATCCTTTGGTTTTTTCCCCCCTGAGGGGACATTTTTACTCTTGTTCTGCCAATAAGTGATAGTTCAGGGGGCAACATGCCTAAAAAAAAGTTTATGGGGCAACATGCAAATTTATATACACTCGAGGGGGGATTTGTGCCAACTACTCTATTTTTTATAAGCCATATATTTGCAGAGTCTATAAAATCAAGACCTACGAGTACTGATATTACTTTAAACAATAAAATAATTGGTTTAGATAGATTCTTCTGTATTATTTGCAATAGTTATTTATTTACTTATTATTTATATTTCATTTTTTAAATATTTGTTTGAACAAATATAAAACAATGGTAGTTGGGTTCGATCTAATTTTTGTCTTTAAGCAGTTTGATATGGACTTCTATTTTATCCGAAGTTTTTGCCTAATTTCAGTTAAAAATTCAGATCAAGACTGAATATGATTCCTAGACCATAATGGTCTCATTTTCCACATGAATTCCTCATCAAAGTTAAAACAAATTAATTGTAATCAATATCTTGATAACTTTCATTGCATCTATTAATTAAGTCGAGTTTAATTAATTGTAATCAAGATCTTTCTCCGCAATCTATTTATTTCTATTTATAATTTTTTTTTATATAAAAAATATATTGATTATGAAAGTCAACTATAAATATATATAAGTGGAGGTTCACTTCGAAATTGCTACTACAACTTCATGGTTTTATTAGAATATATAATAGAATTGTCAACTTTTATTCTCGTTAATTGGTAATGTACTAGTTTTTTTTGTTTTTTTTGTTTTTACACTGGATCAATTGTCCATTCTGGCAAGTTTGAATTCTATAGTCATAATAATTAAATTAAAATCTGCCGTGATAAAGGTGTTTGGTTGATCAAAGTTATATATATATGCTTTGTAAATTACTGCATGTGGTATTATTTTAAATCAAGATTCAAGAAATGTACAAAACAATAAACACAAGAGAGAAATTAATTAAAAGCTTTGAATCAACGAATTATGACTCTTTACCAACAATATAAGAAAATCTTGAACAAAGAACATGGTGGAATATATGGATTATGGACTTTGATTTCAAGAAACGTGTGGTGCTTCTCAATTTTCAAACTCTCTTTATTTCTTCAATCTTGTAGATCAAGTATATCCAAGTGTCTCTATTAATTTCGTATCAGCTTCTTCTTGTTTTCCTGGATGTTTCCATTAATTTGCATCCTATACGTTAAATATATATATATATATGATATTTTTTATTTTCAAAAGTATAATAGCTTACTCTGGTCTTCTTGTCAAAAATAGAAAAAATAAAAATAATAGTTTACTCTGGTCTTACATTGATTTGAAATTAGATTCATGCCCTCTCTTTTTCTCTCTCTCAACGTATGTTTACACATAATTTATATAACATGTAGACATGTAGTACATTTTTAAATGGGCAGGCCGGCCGGCCTTAATAAAATAATTTTACAAAATGGAAGGATATTGTAAGAAGTTCATGAAATTCAATTAATTTCAATATTCTTTTATAAGTGATAAAAAAAAAAAAAAAAAAACAAATATACATATGAAAACAATTTGAGTGCTACAACTTTTTTTGAATATATATATACAGTCTTTCTATTATCAGCTCGAACTGATATAACATATATCAATTCCTTGCATGTGAACCATTGGATTTAAAAGATGCTTTGACAAGTGCATGCAGCAAAGTCAAAGTATTTAAATCCAATGACCCACATACAAGGAACTGATATATCTTTGGTCAGTTCGAACTGATAATAGAAAAATTGTATATATATATATTTTAGAGATTTGAACTTGAAACCTCAAAATTAATAGAAGAGGGAGGTATTTCCATGATATATATATATTTCTGGAGAGAGGAGATTTGAACTTGATACCTCGATTTTATTGATTATTTATTTATTTACCATGTATCATGTAATTATTAATAATTAATAACGGCATATAAGATACTGTATATAGTTAAATTGCAGTATATATATATATATATATATATATATATATATATATATATATATATATAGTCTTTTTATTATCAGTTCGTCCTGACAATAAATATATCATGACGAAGAATATAGACCATAGATTATGGAGAAGCTTTGACAAGTGCATACACTTTGAGTCAAAGTATGTAAATCTAGTGGTCCACATTTTTCGTCATGATATATTTATTGTCAGAACGAACTGATAATAAAAAGACTGTATATATATATATATATTTATATTGATAAAATTATTGGATTGAATTGGGCAAGAATTATGGGATTAAATTGAGCAATATTTTTAGTCAATGATTGCCTTTATTCTTTTCTTAATTATAGGATATTCTCAATCATGATTGAGATTGTGTAGTTGACAGCTGTTGACTATAGATTGATTAGCTTAATTAGTGTAGTTGACTATAGATTGATTTGCTTGATTGTAGCTTGATTCTTTCCTTGTAAATGATCCTTATATGTATTCTATATATTGTAGAAACACAATGAATAATATTATCAGAAAATTATTTCACAATTGTGGTGTTTTTGACATGGTATCAAAGCCACCTTCAATCTCCTCTTCTTTACCCTAGGAATTGAAGTTTGGTCCTGCGTTCACAATTGTTATTTCTGTTCTTATTATTCCGCTGCGAAGTTCTTTTTTTTTTGTTTCTTTATCACTATGACTGATTCAAAGAATAATGGTGAAGATTTTCTAACAAAAAAGAATGAATCTACTACTCTATCTGGACTTGCTACTAAGTCAGGTATGTCTAACTCTGCTATTAAGCTTTCGTATTTTACTGGAAATAGTGATTGGATAATTGACTCCGGTGCAACAGATCATATGACTTGTGATCGTTATAGGTTTAGTCACTTATTTTCTAAAAGTTCCAAAATTACCATTACCAATGCCAATGGTGTATCATCTCCGGTTATTGGAATTGGTACTGTCCCTTTATCTCCTACATGAACTATTAAAGATGTCTTGTTTGTTCCATCACTAAATTGCAATCTTCTCTCTGTTAATCAAATAGCCAAGTCTCATAATTGTGTTGCACTATTTTTCCCTACCCACTGTATTTTTCAGGATTTCCATACCAAGAAGAAGATTGGTAGTGGTAAACAAAGTGGAGGATTGTACTATCTGGAGGATGGGTTCCAACGATCCAACAAAGAAGGGCAAGCTCACTTGGTGGATGAAAATTTGGTGAACAAGAAGAAAGATGAGATTTGGTTATGGCATAGACGACTGGGACATCCCTCATTTAGTTATCTTAGGAGATTGTTTCCATCTTTTTTCAGTGGTTGTAATTTTTCGGATTTTATTTGAGAAACTTGTGTGATGGCAAAGAGCCACCGTACCGTTTTCCATTTGAGTGATAAAAAAGCAGATCTTCCTTTTTCATTAGTTCATTCGGATGTTTGGGGACCGGCGCCAGTCTCTACTCATAATGGGATGAAGTGGTTTGTTACTTTTGTGGATGATTGTACTAGAATGACTTGGGTTTATTAATTGAAGCATAAGAGTGATGTTTGCACAGTTTTTCACCTATTTCATCAGATGGTGGCTACACAGTTTGGCATTCAAATAAAAGTCCTTCGTTCTGATAATGGAGGTGAATACTTAAAGCAAGAATTGACGGACTTCATGCGTTCGGTGGGTGTTATTCACCAAACAACTTGTCCTTATTCCCCTCAACAAAATGGTGTCCCTGAGAGGAAAAATAGACAGTTATTGGAAGTTACTCGGTCTCTCTTGATTGGTGGACATGTTCCTTCTCACTTATGGGGTGAAGCTTTGAGTTCGGCGGTCTACTTGATCAACCGTACACCCTCTAGTGTCCTCAATTTTAGAAGACCATTGGATGCACTTTCTGATCATTGCACTCTTCCGTCGGTGGTACTTCTAGCTCCCCAGATTTTTGGGTGTGTCGTCCATGTTCACTTACATCCATATCAACGTACTAAGCTTGATTCTCGTGCTTTGAGGTGTGTGTTTGTGGGATATGGAATCAATAAAAAAAGGCTATAAGTGTTATGATCCGTCTTCTAAGAGGTTTTATGTTTTCATGGATGTCATTTTTCATGAGAAAGAGCTCTTCTATCGGCCACCTACTGATTTATCACTTCAGGGGGATAATCAAGAAGAAGTGATTAATCTTGAAGAATTACATGTATTTTTTCCAAGAGATTCAGACTTCTCTGGTATCCGGGCAACCGGAAGTGACACTACCAATGGACTGGACGAAGACAACCGAACAATCGAAAATGATACCATCGATCAATCGGATGATCGGGAAAAGCTCCAAATTGATGAATTAACAACTCCAAACGCTGAGGATAATTCTCTCCATGATAGTACAATGTCTCCTAACAATCCGACACAACCACTGGGCCAATCTTCTCCTGAGACTCCTTTAGAGGTACCCATTAATCTTAATTTTACAATTGTTGACGATGTTAATTTCGAATCTCAATTGCATAAATATCATCTTCCACCTCGTTCTAACCGTGGCATTCCACCCATTAAATATGAGCCTGACCCTAAATCAAAAGTTAGATATCCTATTAGTGACCACGTATCTTCCCAAAAATTGTCCAAGTCATATGCTTCTTATGTGCTACAGTTATCATCTGTTTCTATTCCTAGTAAAATGCAGGAAGCTTTAGCAGATGCTAGATGGACCTAAGCTATGGCAGAAGAAATGGTAGCACTTGAGAGAAGAATGCTACTTGGGAACTTGTGCCTCTACCTAAGGGAAAGAAGACAGTGGGATGTAGATAGGTGTTTACGATCAAGCATAAGGCGGATGGGACCATTGAAAGGTATAAAGCTCGGTTGGTTGCAAAAGGGTATACACAATCTTATGGGATTGACTATCAAGACACTTTTGCCCCGATTGCCAAGCTTAATACGGTTAGAGTGCTCTTGTCTTTGGCGGCCAATCAAGATTGGCCACTTCTTCAATTTGATGTAAAGAATGCTTTCTTGCATGGAGATTTAGAAGAAGAAGTGTATATGGACCCTTCTTCGGATATAGAGAAGTACTCAAATACTACAATGGTGTGTAAACTCAAGAAGACTTTGTATGGGTTAAAGCAATCTCCAAGGGCTTGGTTCGGTAGATTCACCAAGTCTATGAAGAACTTCGGCTATAAACAAAGCAACTCAGATCACACATTGTTCTTGAAACACTGAAAGGGTAAAATTACTGCTTTGATTATCTATGTTGATGGTATGGTGGTGACAGGTGATGATCAAGATGAAATTGAGAGTTTGCAGCGACACTTGGCCTCTGAGTTTGAAATGAAGCAGCTTGGTGACTTGAAGTACTTTCTTGGGATCGAGGTAGCATGATCAAAGAATGGTATTTTCTTATCTCAACGAAAATACATTCTAGATTTGTTAACTGAAACAGGTATGCTTGGATGTAAACATACTAAGACTCCTATGGAACAAAATCATAAATTGTTTATGTGTTTGAATGCAACTTCTACTGATAAGGCAAGGTACTAGAGCCTTATGGGAAAATTGATCTATTTGTCCCATACTAGACCAGATATTGCCTATGCAGTGTGTGTAGTGAGTCAGTTTATGCATGATCCTCGTAAACCTCACATGGATGTTGTGGAATGTATACTGAGTTATTTGAAGACCGCTCCGGGTAAAGGATTACTCTTCACCAAACATAATCACCTAAAGGTAGAAGGTTATACTGATGCAGATTGGGCAGGTTCAGCTGATAACAGAAGATCTATTTCAGGATACTTCACTTTTGTAGGTGGAAATCTTGTGACTTGGAGGAGTAAAAAGCAACCAGTGGTGGCAAGGTCTAGTGCAGAAGCTGAGTACAGAGGCATGGCATTTGGAGTATGTGAGTTACTGTGGTTGAGAAACTTGCTTATCGAATTGGGTGTTGATTCTAAAGAAGCAATGAAGTTGTATTGTGATAACACTCCAGCTATAGAGATTGCTCACAATCCAGTTCAGCACAACCGGACAAAACATGTTGAAATTGATAGACACTTCATTAAGGAAAAACTTGATGCTGGGATTATTTTGTTTCCTTTTGTGAAGTCTGAAGATCAATTAGCCGATATTCTTACCAAAACTATAGCTAGCAATGCTTTTGATGACTCTTTAGACAAGTTAGGCATGTGCAATATCCATGCTCTAACTTGAGGGGGAGTGATAAAATTATGGGATTGAATTGGGCAAGAATTATGTGATTAAATTGAGCAATATTTTTAGTCAATGATTGCCTTTATTCTCTTCTTAATTATAGGATATTCTCAATCATGATTGAGATTGTGTAGTTGATTATAGATTGATTAGCTTAATTAGTGTAGTTGACTATAGATTGATTTGCTTAATTAGTGTAGTTGACTATAGATTGATTTGCTTGATTGTAGCTTGATTTTTTCCTTGTAAATGATCCTTATATGTATTCTATATATTGTAGAAACACAATGAATAATATTATCAGAAAATTATTTCACAATTGTGGTGTTTTTGACATATATATATATATATATATAGTCTTTCTATTATCAGTTCGTCCTGACAATAAATATATCATGACTGACAATAAATATATCATGATAAAGAATGTGGACCACTAGATTTAGAGTCAAAGTATGTAAATCCAGTGGTCGATATATTTATTGTCAGGACGAACTGATAATAAAAAATATGTATATATATATACGGTCCCGATCCTATCAGGATGCACTGATATAACTTTATCAGGATATTGAATGTGAGCCACTCATTTATAACAGTGATTTGACAAGTGCATACATACCAAGTCAAAGTATGTAAAACGAGTGGCTCACATTCAATATCCTTATATAATTCTATCATGATGCACTGATAGGATAATTTCCGTATATATATATTAATAATATTACGAGGGGTTGGGCGAGTATCATAAGATCTAGGGTTCGTTTTACAATTACATCTATCTGGCAAAATACCATAAGTGTTTACTTTTCCAAATATTGCAGGGTTCGTTTGAAAAACAAAATGAGAATAAAAATCAATCTAAAAATATAAGTCAAGTGATGAATTAATAATGGACGATCTTTTAAACTGTTTGTTGAAGTTTGAAGATAATAAATAAATAGAGACTAGAAACTTAGAAAGGGAAGTCGTGCGTCACATTTTAATTTGACTAATAATCAATGAATTACCAACCAACGGCGCATAAATTGGTCAGCTATGTGTGCCCATATTTGATCATCGTTTTTTAAAAGCACATGTTTAGAAATGTAGGTATCTACTAGCTTGCTAGGTGATGAATTTGATTTCTAGATTTTGAAATTTCAAGAACATTTATCGCATCCGTTCACCGTATTTTAACTATTTTCAGAGTTACAATATGAATCATGAGTTCATATTATATATCTATAAATGACCTCAAAATATATATATATATATATATATATATATATATATGTACAGTATCATATATTTGTGGGGGAGTAATAGTGTAATACTATACAACTAAAAAAATTAACCTAAAATTCAATCCAAATAATGTGGCAAATGAGTTGTCATCACCACACAAATCATGTCCATGATATGTTGAATGATATGACAATTATAAATCAATTGCTACGTTAAAGTAAAACCCCTATAAATTAATAACCTTCCCATATTAATAAATAATCCTGGTTCTGACTTGGGCCAGTGTTAAAAATTAATAAACCCCTCTATCGCAATAATTAATTTTAATTTCTTTTTGAAACCTAGTGTAAAATTTTGGTCCTGACTGTCGCATAAATTAATAATTTCATAAAAGTATAAAATATATTACATAATATTCAAGAACTAGAAAAGTATTTCAAGATGCTAGTTTGCACAAGACCTCCATGTTTGATATTTTTGACTTCATCTTTCATCTTTTGAATTGTCCTCAATAAGTCATTGTGATCACATACTTGTTGTAGCCAAAATGTTTCAACTAAATTTAGCATTTGAACATGAAATTTCTTTAACAAATTTTGCCTAAAAAAGGAATCCCGTAAAAAAAAATAAAATAAAAAAATTGACTAAACAATTGAATCCCGAAAAGAAACCTCCCCTAAACAAAAAAAACCAATTTCTACACATTTTCTAGGACAAAATAACATTTTACAAGGTAAAATCTTTCAAATTAATAACCTCTCTAAATTAATACTTAAGGGTGGGTCCAAAGAATATTAATTTAGATGGGTTCTACTGTATTTGGATTGATTGATTTTTGGACTAAATATTTGGGTTGACCAACATTAGTGATTTGTGAAGAAAAACAAATCAGTGATGAGATAAGGCTCGTTCAGTGCCTCATTGGTATGCTCCTCACACCTACATCTAAGAGGTTGTGATTCAATCATGCCCCTCCCTTGATCTTGAAATATTTTAATGATTAAAAAAAAAAAAAAAAAAACCGGTGGACAGAAATTGGGACCACACCGGCTCAAATTATTTATGATTAGGCATCTTTTATTCATTGCATTTCTGTTGTATTGATTAATTACTCGCAATTATATATTTTGTAATAGGCATATTTTTATCTTAAAACCTATGGGTTGTTGCCATTCTTTTTGTATCACATGAAGTACATTTGGGTCGGATTAGCATTCTCCAAACCTGAAACTCGGTTGGTACAAGTTGCTTCAATCTAGACCCGTGCCTGAATGGGTTTTCGAGTTCCGTCTTAAATTCGAATCCAATTGGGACAGGGTGCCTTGTATCTGATTCAAAATGACCTGTTTATTTTTATATATTTTTTTAATAAATAAATGCTCAAACTATATGTACAAAATATTTTACTATTTGTGTGTCAATTTTTTTTTTCTTACTATATGGTGGAATTTTAGAACATGGAAGAAAAAAAATTTATATGTGCGGCCTGGATAACTACTCTCACAAATCGGGAGAAAACTTTCTTTACATGCTTGTAAAATGCGTTTGGTGGAACTTAAACCCCTTGCCATAACTGTGGAAGGGAGATATACTACCATCTCTACTAAGAGGTGATGTGTAAATTAAATATTTATTTAAATTCAAACATACACTTAAAATTTAAACATAATTAAACTACAAATGAACATAATTATATACTGGTTTACTAAATATGAAATTCAAATATAAAGTCCAAAAAACCACAATAATATAAACAAAAATCCATCCAACGTCTTGACATCAACAAAATTCATTCAACATCTTCATATCCACCAACACAAGCTTGGTTTGTTTCAAACACAAACTTGTAGCTAGTAAAAGAAAATTTTAAGTTAGTAAAATTAATTAATTAATCAATAGAGGTAATTAAATTTTAGACCCTAATTTTTCGAAAAACATTATATTTTTACTCGGCTTATGTATATTAGATTCTTTGATCCTCAATTTTTTAGGAATGCATCAAAAACGCCCATTTGACCAAAAAGTTGACAAAAGAGTAGTTTAAGAAATTAAAGAGTAATGCTAGGCTTTCCAAAAATTTTTAGAAAGCCTAGCATTACTTAAGAAAATAGCAGGAATGAAGTTAATTAAGTCCACATTGACTTTAATTTCCTGGAAGGAAGAGATTGATTAAGCAATGACAGACAAATTACATATATATATATATATATATATATATGTAATTTGTCTGTCATATATATATATAGTCCGTAATCTTAGTTAGGGTTTTGAAGATACAAAGAAATTTAACAACTTACATCAATTCAACGAAACAAAAAACTAAAGCAAATTAAAAATCCAGCAAGTGCATGTACGTACGAAAGTTCCACAAAATAACGAACCAATTTCACATTACATTATCAAATTTAAATAATTCGATAAACTGAAATGGTCATCCTTCACCTGCCTCCTCCTCCTCTCTCCAGAGTCCATTTCACGTGCCTCCAACAATGACCACTTTCATTTCATGCACTATAAATACAAGGCCCTTCTCAACGATCTCTTCCATCAACTTTCAAATTTGCTAATTTGCTTATATACACTCTCAACTCTCAATACATACATTTATTTTATTTGATAATTTCCTCCTAGACATGGCTAATAACCAACAACACCAAAACCACCCTCCTCCTCCTCTTGGCTCGAGAATCGCCATTATCGGAGCTGGTGTGAGCGGTTTAGCGGCTGCTAAACAGCTCCGTCACTACGAGCCGGTGGTGTTCGAGGCCTCAGACTGTGTTGGAGGGGTGTGGAAGAGCTGTTCTTATGAGTCTACTAAGCTTCAGTCGTCTCGTGTTGATTACGAGTTCGCTGATTTCCCTTGGCCCAACAGAGACGATCAAAGTTTCCCCAGTTATATTGAGGTTTTAGAGTACCTGGAATCTTATGGAAAACACTTTGATGTGTTGAAATTCGTGAAATTCAATTCAAAGGTGGTGGACCTCCGTTTCATCGGTGAGCCGCCAACTGCTGCCGATTTCGGTGGCGAACGACCGGGAGAGTATGGCAGCCTCCTGCCGGGTCAGCAGGTTTGGGAGGTTGCAGTGCAAACTAACAATTCAGACTCCATTCAGGTCCTTATTATTAATATTTTTAATTTAATTTGTTTTTTTCAATCGTATATATATATATATAAATTCTCAAGTACAAACCCTCAACATAACTAATTCCGGAATCGCTGTTTATCATGTGATAATAACTGTGTAGTGATACAGAACAGTTATAATCTGTGATTCTGGACATAAGTTATGTAACTTGAGGAGCTTTCTACTTATATATGCATGTATTTATGAAAATAATATATAGAATAATTTTGGTTCTATATAATATATATAATTGGAATATTATTGTGCTGATAAAATATTTTTTTGGTTGATAATTGATTCCAGTGGCATAGCTTCGAGTTTGTTGTAGTGTGTAGTGGAAAATATGGTGATATACCTAAAATTCCAGTGTTCCCAAACAACAAAGGCCCTGAGACATTTAAGGGCCAAGTCTTGCATTCCATTGATTACTGCAAACTCGACAAGGAGGCTGCTTCTCAGTTGCTCAAAGGAAAGAAAGTTGCAGTTGTTGGCTTCAAGAAATCAGGCATCGATTTAGCTCTCGAGTGCGCTATGGCAAATCAAGGTAATTATTTATACATATATCATTATTTTTAATTATTTGGTGGGTATATTTATGAAAATATTTTTATTTATGTAGTAATCTAATAATTTTCTTTTTTTGATTTTTCTGACATGAGAAACCCATCTTCCAAGTTCTTAATTTGAAAAATCCATAGATGTGTGTGGTTGTGATGCATATGCTAGACTAAGTTGGTAACACAAGCCTTCAAAATGACGTTGCATCAGAAAAATATAAATATAATTAAATACGTACACCAACCATGAATTTTCCAAAATGAAATAGTTTATTTGATGATCGATATTCTCCTTTTCTTTTTTATTCCCCATAATAACTTCTGATTAGTCAATATGAATTTTCCTAAATGATATTCTCCTTTTTCTTTTTTATTCCCCATAATAACTTCTGATTAGTCAATATGAATTTTGATGGAAATTCTTCATCTTCAAAGTGATTGAAATCGGACACTTGGGCTTTTGCCAATGTAGTTGGACCCTATCTTGGGAACCTCCACCACCACCACGTTTCAACGCCCGATGTGTGCATATATATATATTATTTGTCCCCCTTTGACATTCCATTTTCTTTTGTAACACAGAGAGTATTGTCAAAATATCTTATCTTCACATAGATTATTTTACTACCACGTGTGACTTATATTCTAAAAATAAGTGGAATTTGGTAAAGAAATTGTTGTGAAACTACACTGACTCAGCTAGTTATAAAAAAAGGTTGAATTTTGCATGGTTTTGGGATTTGGGTTCTTTCACAAAAGTCACACACACACATATGTAAGAGAATTACAAAAACAACTTTGCTTGGTCAACCAAAACTATAACAACAATCTTGTCTGGACTTTGGACTTGTTGACTGAACACGTTTGTCAACAGTTCTAAATCACCACCAATTCTAATTAATACAATTCACACATAATTAATAAATATTTTTTGTTCCAGAAAGACATGAATCATCATCATTTGCAATAAAAATAAAATCTTGTCTGTTTCATATCTGAACATCCTTCAAAACTTCAGACAGTAGAAAACATGTTTTTTATTTTTTATTTTTTTTTACTACTAATTATAATGTTCTAACAAATCACACCATGAATAATATTGTTATAGAACCAGGAGGGCAACCATGTACGATGCTTGTAAGGACACTACACTGGACTGTTCCTCATTATTGGGTATGGGGTCTGCCTTTTTATCTCTTCTATTCAACAAGATTCTCTCAGTTTTTCCATAGAAGACCAAATGAAAGCTTGCTCAGAACTCTCCTCTGCCTCCTTCTATCTCCTATGGTAAGTTTTTGAAATTCTTCAAACCACTTATAGAATCATGTGGAGTGATGAGATGCTAATTGGGTGCTGTTTTGATTTCTTGATGTACAGAGGCGTGGACTCTCCAAGTTTATTGAGTCCTATCTGCAATGGAAACTTCCTCTGTCGAAGTATGGATTGAAACCAGACCACCCATTTGAGGAAGACTATGCATCTTGCCAAATGGCTATCATACCGGAGAATTTCTTCGCCGAGGCTGATAAGGGTAAGATTGTATTCAAAAGAACATCATCTAAATGGTGCTTCTATGAGGGAGGAATCGAATTTGAGGACAGTACTAGATTGGAGGCTGATGTTGTGATTCTCACAACTGGCTATGATGGCAAGAAGAAGCTCAAAGCTATCCTACCGGAACCCTTCCGTAGCTTGCTCGAATTACCTTCTGGTCTCCTGCCGTTGTACAGGTAATTAATAATCAATGATCTATCATGTCATTGTTAATTTTCCTATTCAAAATGGAAAGCAATCAACTAATCTGCTGCATCAATCTTTGTTTTGGGCAGGGGCACGATCCATCCGTTGATACCAAACATGGCTTTCTTGGGTTACATTGAGAGTGTCTCGAACCTTCATACATCAGAGCTCCGTAGCATATGGCTGAGCAGGCTCGTCGATAATAAATTCAAGCTGCCAAGTGTGGAGGAGATGCTTGAACAGACATCAAAAGAGATGGAAATCATGAGACAATCGACCAGGTTCTTCAAGAGGCATTGCATTTCTACTTTCAGTATCAATCACAGTGATGAAATCTGTGAAGAGATGGGTTGGAATGCTTGGAGGAAGAAGAACTGGTTATTAGAAGCATTTAGCCCTTATAGTAGTCAGGACTATGAGGAGAACAAATAAAGCACACCAGCAACTTGAAGATATCTATATTTAATTTCTTTTTTTCTTTTTTTCTTTTTTTAACTTCTTTGTATCAGTTAATGTGGAATTAGTAACTACTAAAGAAGAATAAAACATACTTAACCGAGTTTGCATCTAAAATCGTCTAAGAATCTGTTTCTGGCTACCGATAAACCAAAAATAAAGAACATGATCATAGCAGTCGGCATATCAACTCGTTCGGCTAAAACTTCGTTCCAAATATACTTCTAAAGATTCAACAACTGAAGTAGCCAAGTAAAGATCATATATACTCTATATATTCTTAAACTGAGTTGGTACTTGAACATAGAATTTACACAAAGCAAAACCACAGGCGTCTCACCTGAGTAGTTTGATTTCCTTAAGGTGGTCACCTGCTTTACTTGAGAAAATGAGGGTCCTAACCCTGTTAACAGCAAAAAATTATTACAGATGGTTTTTTGTCATCCATGAATAAATACTTGTCTGTCTGCAAGAAGGATATAGATAGAGGAAAAAAACAAGACAATTCATATATTGAGAAGTTCAAAGGCTTTGAAGAAGCTTCAAGGTCTCGTCAATGTGCTTTTCAGGTTGGAACTGGTTGTTGTAGATGAGCTGAACCTCTCCCTTCTTGTTAAGAACATAAGTCTGTCTCCCAGGCAGTGTTCCAAACAGATCTGAAGGCACTCCCCATTCTTTCCTCACCTTGTTACCCTCGTCGCTCAGCAATGTGTATGGAAGTTTGTATTTCTTTGCAAATGCCTACATCCATTTAAAACATGGTCAACTTAAAACATTATTGGCAATGTTTGAAACTGAAGTAGTAGTCAATTGAACATAACCATGGTGTTAAAGTGATAAACATCATACTTATCAATGCTAATTAGATTCGACAGGGATTAAGATTATGTTAAAGACTGTACCTGTAAAACATGGGATTTAATTTTTATTTATTTATTTATTTATTTATTTTAACAGGAAACAATTTTTATATTGTATAACAGTAAGGTGAGGCCTGCAGGTTACTGCCCCGCAAATGGATAACAAAGCAACTCTTGTAAGGTGTACAAATATTTTGAGACAACTTGCATAACTACAAAGGCAGAGCATACAAAGAGATATCCTAATGCTAATTGGGTTCACTTAATTAACTTAAAATACGAAAGGTGCAATGAAAGAATAGCATTAGGTATCAGATCATCGACAATTGCTCAAGAAGTTCATTTCAGACTCACTTTGAGACCAGTTCAGTTGGCTTTACACAAGCCAGCCAAAATGGGAAGAGTTTTGTTTACCTTGTGTGATGATGTATCATCTCCACTTATTCCAACAACCTCAGCTCCTGCTTTCTTAAATTTCTCATAAGAATCCCTGAAAGCACATGCCTGTAAAAGTATGACTTTGTTAGTGTCTGTCTGCACTACATTGAGATATCAAAATTACATCTAGTAGATGACACCACCAATGTACATGTCTTTGTTTTGTCTAATAAAAAAGAATTCCCAACAATCTAATTGCATAATTACCCTAGAATATAGAAATCAGGTATACTATTGTTCTTCACACAATAGCACTTACTTATTGATTAATTTATAATGACTTCTAATCCAATGAGTAATGGAATGCCAATATGCCATATTTATAGTCCACAGCTAAACAAAACCAAAAGGAGTACATTTATACATTTAGTAACAATTAAGAAAATAAAAAAGAACCTGTTTGGTGCAGCCAGGGGTCTCATCAGCAGGGTAAAAATAGACAACCACTGGCTTCCCTTTGAATTTGGAGAGGCTCACAGTCTTCCCATCCTGATCTTTCAATGTGAAGGAAGGTGGCACCTGACCTTTGTTCACCTATTATAGATATATATACACATAAAACAAAGAAACACACCCAATTAATCAAGCCACCACTCAAAGAAGAAGAAACTAGCTCAGAAACCCAATCTCAGAACAATGTACCTTGGCAACAATGGAGGTCTTGGCTGGAGTGGAAGATGGGATAGGCAAATTGGAAGAAAAAGAGAACTTGAGACCAAAAAATTGAGATTGTGATGATTTGGAGACAATAGAGAGGCTTTGAGAAAATGGGGTTCTAGGAGTTTGACTGGGAATTAAAGAAGGGAGGGAGTGCTTTGGTAGAGTCAGGGTAGCCATTACACAAGAGTGTGTGCTAGAGAGAGAGAGAGAGAGATTTGTGTGTGTTTCTTTTTTACAAGTAGTTTTTGGAGGTACGGACACAGTTGGCGGATAAGGAGAGGAGTGGTGACTGGTGGTGGAGGTGTTGTTTGTTGCTTATGAGGAGGCTACGAGTAGATCAAAGATGGGTATAGAATAGATAGGCTTTCAGCGTGGACAATTACTGGCCCCAACCTCTGATGACCTATGAAATCACAGCATAGCAAGTAGCAACTTTTATGTGTGGCTGAGTGTCATTCATCTCGAATGTGCATCACATTTCGGTAGGTTTCCAAAGTCGGCAGATTCCTTACCCCCGGGTGCCAAAATCAATCAAACATTACATATATGATACATATACTTATTCTTATACTTTTGTGAGAAAACTCCCGTGTTTATAAAATGACTAGAACCCCATCACTATCAAGGAAGTAAATATTGATTTCACTAAAAATATTAGAGGACAAATTTTTGAAAATTTTAGTGAAAATATCGCAAATATCTTTAAAATATTGAGGATTTTCAAGAATATTTTTTATATTTATTCCCCAAAATATGAAAATTATTGAGGATATTTCTATCAATGTTTACTTCCTTGATCATCACTGACGCGGAGAAAAAGAGTAAAATTTTGAGATGGAATTGGGAAGGACTAAGGAGCAAAAAAGGAAAGGCAAAGAGGCCATCTGTGTAATTTCAGAAACCTTAGTGGAGATATCCGCAAATGTAAACTTTTCACCCAAAAATCTTAATCAAATCAAACCCCTGAGTCTGACCCGCGAAACAGACCAAAACCCTAACTCACACAACAAGCACTTGCTACTAATGGGGTTTACTTGATTTATTTTTTGTTAATTGAATTTCAATTTACTCTTCGAGTGTTGCATTTTTGGTAGTTGGAAAGACAAATGGAGTTTTTGCAGAAGTTTGTGCGCACAATTCCAAAGGACGCTAAATCTGGGAGTCTGTACAACAACTTGAGTGGTGGTAGTGGAGGAGGATTAACTGATGCTTTGTCTTCTTCTGATCAGTCTCGTATAATCGTCTCCAGACCTCCCAGGTACCAACTTTTTTTATGTTTAAAATGTAATTTGGGTTTGGAGGTTGATGGGTTACAAGATTCGGGTTTGGATCGCTTTCGAACTCGATTTTTGTATCTTGATATGAGTTGATGTTATGAGATTGATATTGTGCTACACCAGTCAGATTTGAGAGCTCTCTGGGTTCCATAAAAAAATTACTTTCATGTTTAAAGTGCTCATTTTTTCTTTGTTGTGCTAACTTGATGAGAAACAAGGAGGAAACCTTTTGTGTGCCAAGTTTTGGAATTTAAACATCAATCTACATTCCTTTTTTGTGTAATTTTCAGAGGGATTACTTACTGTTGATCTTGGTCAATGGTTGATTTTGCTTTTAAGCTTCTAAGTTGGTGTTCATGGCATTGGCCATAACCATTCACCTTTCTAAGATATCAGGCTTAAGTGTACAGTATTGAATTTAGTAGCATCCAGGAAATGTCTTATCAAAAAAAAAAAAAAAAAAAATGGAATTTCTGTCAATTGTAGTAATTAGTGCATACTGCATAGTGTGTATATGTTTCATTGTAGTTATTGTTGGAAAGATGATAGTTATGAGTTAGAGGTGTGTAGATGAGGATTTATGGTTCTTGAAACTTTTGTACTCTAGAATTATTTCTAGCTTTTGTTCTATATAACTAATAATAACTTGATCAATGTGATGTTAAGAGAAGTTATGAGCATATTCATGTGACCATCTAGGGCAAGGCTTCTCTTTATTGGTTTACAATGTTATTAGACCTTAATTTCTGGATTTGGGCATGGAGTGAAGCTGAAAGACAAATTTTGTTTCAGAAATTTGTAAGTAAAAAACTAGGAGTAATGAAAATTGCTTTGACTGGAAAAAAGACTATCACTACTGTTATGCTAATTTCCTTTTCTAAGTGTTTGGTTCTATAATTGTTATTGAGGGATTGTTTTTCTAGTTCTGAGAAGCACTGTTGGGTTCATTGATTTTTTAAACTTGTTATATTTTTTTCAGTTAATGAGCAGTGGTTTATAACTTTATATATCGGCGGATAGCTTACCTATTGGGTTGTGGCATCATTGTTATATATACCCTTATTTTACTTTTTATATTTTCAATGTGAGGTTTATTCTCATTTTCTCTAGCTTCATATGTGGGTTCTCTAATACTCCCCCTCACATGTGAGCTCGGGTTGGCTTTGATTGGCTATCTTTTATTATTATTATTATTTATTTTTAGTTGCCATTTGGCAAATCTTGGCCAGTGACGTTTGTCGAAGGCTATGATATTATGTTAGCTTTGCATTCTTTTTGTACTTTTATAGGCTCAAATAAAACATAAAAAGAAAGAGAAGAGTATATATATATATATATATATATATAATCGTTGCTACAACCTAATAGGTTAATCTTTTGGGTTGCAACTCCATCTATCAATATATAAACTACTTCTCAAAAACATAAAATGTAATAAGTATGGAAAGTTTATCGGAGCCTATAAAAAGCTAACAAGTATGAAAAGTTAACATGGTATCAGAGCCTCTAGTTTATGCTCAGCTTTGTTAAATGATAACTCAAAAACAAATAAATAAAAAGGAGGGTGAACAATCAAAGCCAATCCGGACTCACATGTGGGAGGAAGTGTTAGTGATCACCCTCATTAGTCATGAAGCTTGAGAAAAAGTTAATCGGAATTGAAAACATAAAAAGTAAAAGAAAGGTATGTATATATCAATGGATGCCACAACCGAATATGCTAGTCTTAATATAACCATTTCTCAAAAACATAAATATAACAAGTATGGAAATTTAACAAAGTTAGTGCTTCCTAAACCGGTGTTTGTGAGTGTTTGGCAGGTACGAGTTAATCTATTAGCATTTTAAATCCACGTGCATTGGGAATAATGGCTCCGATTGCTACAATGAAATTGAAATGCTAGAATACTATGCTTTCTTCCGTTCTTTCTTGTCTTTTGTCTCCTTTCTTTATTATGGTTATACCATTGTAGACAGGCGGTGTCGCTGTTGACCTGCTCAAAGCTTTGCATGTTTTTCTTTGTTGCTGGAGTTGTCGTTGGATACACAATCAAGCGCCGAGTTAAACGCTGGGCTTCCAAACTTCTGAAGAGGTTGAAAGATGACTGATACCACCAAACCGTTTTTATCTTGTGCCAACTCAGTGTTATTGACATTTTTGACATGTACCTAAAAGACATGCTATGCTGGTAGACGGATTTGTGATTACTAGATGGTGGCACTGTTCTGAGAAGTTTCAAGTAAAGAACTCTCATGTTTCTCCTGGGTGTACAATTTTATCACTATTGATTGAGTTTTTCCTTATATATGCATCATTATTGTAAAGACTTAAGTTTGACAAGAGGCCAACTTTTTCGATATACGAATGTTGTGAAATTAAAGAAGTTTATCAGCCTGCTTTTAATGAATAACATCTAGAATGCAATCATTAGTCATTCAAGTCTATTGTCCAAACTGCTATAGATCTTTAATGCATTTTTATATGATATGAATTGATATAATTTGCGAAATGTTCAGAGGATTAGGAAGTTTTGCCACCAACACATGGGCATAGAAGAAAGCACATGGAACTTATAAAAACAGGAGGCAATCGATCGACCTCAAAACAAGTACTGGTAAGTCCGAAAGACCTATAAATTTTTTCAGTATTTTTTTATATTTCTCTATCATGTTGGACAATATCAACGGTATAAATAATTTTGTATACATGTTTCTTAGCTAGACTCTGAAATGTATAATAGTACATTTTAGGATATTCCTTTCAAAAATAATTTTGATTAATTACAGAGGTGAAATAATTTGAAAGAAATAAAAATAAAATACCAGCTTGACACTCAAATGGCGATCCTCTTGATCGTATCAGAAATACTCTTTGTGGAACTCGAAACGTGTGGTTGTCGTGTGACTCATCTCATGTGAAAGTTGCTTCAACTCCTTTGCCAACATTGGCATCCCACAGTAGAACACCCCTGCAAATTTCACAATCATGTTTGATTTTTTCTAGCTTTGACTTTCATTTAATGCAAATAATGCAAATTATTAGTTTCATAAAGCTGTCTGTAATCTGCTTAGGTCAAGTGCCAGATTTGAGGGCTGTGATTCCCAGTTAAGAATAGTTGAACTCTGCCTTGAATCACATGCTTTATTGCTTTCTTTTTCATTATTTTTATTTTTTAAAAATAAATAATCAAATAAAAGTATCCTTACCTATGGTGGCAAATGGATGCTTCGAAGCTATTTTGGTGAATACTTCTCTCCAATTAGGCCTTGCAAAGTGCGTCCTTACCTGCAAAATAATAATAATAATTTCAAGAGGTCGGTTACTTGATTGGTAGGTGAAGGTACAAGAATCAGAGTTTCCATGTGTTTAGAGTATCATACTCGGGTGCCAGATAAGATGTCAACGCCATGTTTGGCATGGTTGAGAGCTTGTACCATCGTGATCAAGGTTGACCTTGCATCTCCTTCTTCATAGACACTTGTAAGGTAATTGTGTAACTCGATTTGACCCTGTTTCACATGCCACATCAAAACAGAGAGACAAGTTATAACCATGGTGTATTATTACTTGGTAGCCTATTTTTATTTTATTTTATATAATCTTAATAATTGATTGTATAAGTTATTGCTATTACTTTGAGATCCATTACTGCAACTTGATCCATTACTCCTTTAAACCATTCAAAAGATCCAGGCTCCCTGGTAACCCAGTAAAAATGAGCATTTGTAGTCCTCTGTGGTTTCTTCTTTCCAGTCTGTGTCAAATTCGAACCCGTTGTCATATTTGAAGATGCAATGCTGTTCATGCTGTCTCCCGATCTACTTGTTTCCGTGTATGAATCCTACCATAACGGAGACTTAAGATCAATCATCGGACTTGGTTACTAATTCAATTTACATAACGGTAGTGCTGTTTGAGAGAAAAATATATACCATATGTTCTTCTCTTGTATTGTTTATAAGATCTCGGAGGATGCTTATGAAAGGGGTAGCTCCGATTCCTAATCCCACAAGAAGCAAAACATCGTAATTTCTGTAGTCCTGTGCCGGAGCGCCATATGGGCCATCGACAAACAGTTTTGGTTGTCTGCACAATTGTATTATGTTGTGTTAATATTTTCATGCATATCCTACTTTGGAAATAAGCTGGTCAGTATAAAAATTCACAATTCTGATATGTGCTACTTACCCACTCTCTGCCACGGGATCAAATTGACCAAATTGAGCTCGGCCGATAGCATGTCTGGAATCATTGACGCCCTCGATGAGAACCCGTTTCAACTCCCGTGTCCAGTCTCCGACTGTCCGGATGTGAACGCTGAGGAAGTCATCTCCTGGTGCTGAGGTAATAGAAAATGGGTGCCTGGTGACCACCAGTAAGGGCTTATTCAGTGCACACATCTCATGATATTATTGCTTGTTGTAAACGTTATATATGATGGGAAAGCCAAAAAGATGAACTATATATATACCAAAATCACTCTCACCATTCAAAAGGGGAGATCTTTGGACATTGTAGAAATATGTACTGCCCACTTTTGTATTTGAATCCACTTGGCTTGGACATACTTAAGCTGAACACATTTCCTGGTAGAACTGAAACCTGCAGAGACCAATTAGAGAGCAATTAGTAACTTCTCTAGAATAAGTAGTTGTGAAGGCAAGCAATTAACAATCAAATTAATTACCTTTAATACTTTAACCGAATTATATGCTGATCTACGTGTTCGCAGATTCCGCTCTGCTGTATAGAGCAACAGAGGAGCAGAGATATACATCCATGTCTGTAAAATTGACAAACAAAACACCCAGATCAGTATGTCAGCACTTCATTATTGATTCCTCTTATCATATTCGCAATTGACAATTTAGCATTCAATAGGGTGCTTACTGTTTTCTGATACCACTCGTGGGCCAAGTACAGGAAGAATCCATGGACATAGAGCAAGATGTAGACGATGAAAGTAAGGTGATGAGAATACCAGAATGCATTAAAGCCTGTCAATCTGTTGAAAGGTGGAGATAGTCCCACTGCATTTGTCCTGAATTTGCGTGTAGCAAGTACGAATACAATGACCAACAGAACAACCATAGCTATTCCAGTCACACCTTCAACGCCGGTCAAAAGTTCACTGTATGTGGGCTTTTTGTTGTTGAAGTCACTAGCTATGAGTTCAAAATCTTCCGGCGATGAGTTTACTAGACGGGGAAAGTCACATGACAGGTGATTACCAGCATGAACTAGCACTCCAATGCCTATGGCACACGCTAATATCTGTGATGTGGATTATACAATATTGTTAGTAACCATCTTACCCAAAAGGTTTAAGCCGAAATAACTCAATAATAGTATTTAAACATTCTAATACACCAATTCACAAGCAAGACTAAGGAGCCTGTCACATGGCTCGAGTCCAAACATAAACACACAATAAATTCACGTAATAAATAACAAAATAAAGCTAATAGTATTTAAGTATTCTAACAAATGTCAGGTTTATATAAATTCATAACTAGAAATTTTGTATTCTTTGAAATGCTTTAAATGATACCTTGTGAAAATTAATGTTGTCATCAAAGGGAACAAAGGACCTTGCTCTGGTGGAGCGAAGCCAAGTGATGGTGTTTCGACAAACAGGAAATAGAATTATAGCCATGTTGAGCTTGAGAGTCTCTGCAGCACCTTTGGCGATGGGCAAGCAATAGCTCATGACATTGAAGGCGGCTTTGTTTTTGTATTGAAAGAATTTCCAAACGAAGAGCCCAGCCATTGCCATCAACCAGAGCAACAAAATCCAACCTCTCCGCCAGTTCTCTAGTATCAAATATCGGATTTTGGAGCTCACATTACGTAAATAGCTTTTGGGTTTAAATGTACTCAAGTTTTGACTCCACCCAACACCACTCGCTGTGCTGAGTGTTCTGCTGTAGTTCATGTACGTGTCTCTTTGTAGAAGTAGCGTTTCCAGCTGCCATAACTGTGTAAACACCAAAAGATCTTTGTTTTTTAAAGTCCAAATAGAAAAGAAAAGAAAAAAATTGACATGATTTAAATTGTTTAATTACCTCGATATATCCTAAATTTTCAGGATCTAATTCTTCCATAATTAATGAAGCGTATTCCTCAGCTTGTTCTTTTAGCTTGGACAGCTTGTTGGCAGAAGCACTCAGCATTATAAGCTGTGATTAAAGTAATTGAAATTAATAAGTTAAAGTTTAATATTTTTACCAAATATACCAATTAAATTCTACTGCGTATTATCAAAACAATAGTTGTGTCCTTCTCCAAAATTACAAGTTTGAATCATGTCTTTTTTTTCTTTTTCTTTTTTTTTTTCTGAACCTCAGAATTATAATAATTCGAAAAGAAAAAGAAAAACCTATTGAAATTTAGAAAATTGAAGTTGTTCAAATTAGATTGTTTTACAGAATTTCTAAACAAATGATTTGAAATCACAAAAAGAAAATCACATAATTTAGGGGAATTCAAGGGTAATTTTTAAATTTTTTCACTGGCTGACAGGTTGCCTGTTAGTGTTAGAAAAAAAATCTTTTTCAACCAAAACAAGTATTACAATTTACCTCCCGCACTTCTTGTCTTGTGATTCTTCCATCTTCATTGCTATCAGCCCTGCAAAGGTCAAAAAATAAATTCAATTTAAATGGCTGAAATTAAATATTGCTAGATAAAACCAGTGAAATTGTTTTTGATTTCTCCCAACATAAATCATTTTTGTCTTTTTTGTAGCTCCTAGAACAAGGTGCTAATCATATCATCATCATAGCAGATTATTCTAGCCAATCAGGTGCATCCATTGTCCATGGATGACTTGATTGGCAGAAACCAAGTAAATTTAAATAACCTGAAACTGATCCCAACTCCCAAGTCATAAACGATCCTGACCGTTGATTTATATTCCTCGAACAAATCAACGAAAATGATCAGAGTAAAAAAATAAATAAAGGATGTGACTGTACATATCAAAGAAAATCTGAAGACGAGCGTCAAAGCTCTGGTCCGATATCTGCAACCAAAAGTCATGAAGCTCCTCTTTCGTTATTTTCACAATTCTTTGACCTCTCCGTCTCGCCAGCGCATCAAATATCCCCACCGCGAACTCCTTCGAGTCCACCATCCCTACTCACAAATAATCACAACTTTCATTCAACTAAAACATAACAAATTTTTAATAAGACAAAATTCAAAATCAAAAAATAAAATAAAATGATATTATCATGACTCACCAATGCATTCACCGAAATCTTCCCTCGCAAGCAAACCGTCCTCGGCCTTCGACTGGAACCTCTCCTCAACTTTACTCCACTGCTCCGCCGCGTCAGGCACTCCCGTCGTTTTGTTTATGAATCTCAGTCCTTTGAGCGCTCTCTGTGCACTCGATCTCGTCCGTTGAAGTTTGGCCAGATTTGCCTTGATTCTCCGCGCCTCACGCGCCGTTATCATGCGGTGGTCCTCAGCTGGTTCTGTCGACGACGTTCGTGAAGATCCCGATCTCAGCCAGTTGAATTTCCGCCGGATTCTGGACGTCGCCGAGAGGCTCCGGCTGAGAATTCCAGATTCCGCCACGTCACGAGCATCAGCGCCGCCTGAATAGTCCGATTTTGGTACTGGTGCAGTAGGATTCACACTACACAGATATATGGAGTTGTTTTCCACCTCTATCGTGACTTCTACTAAATCCTGCTGTTGCTGGCCATTTCTTCTTAAATCGTTAAGAAACATCGGCAACATTGCTCCGCCGACGCCGTAGTCGCTGTCCCGTCGAGTCTGAGTCTCTCCTTCATACTCATCCGGCACATCAAAATTACGGCTGTAATTGGAGCGCGGGCTGCTTCTTCCAAACGACGACTGCGAACGCATTTTTCAGGAAAAAAAAAAAAAATCAAAACGAACTCGTTTTGTGCAGTTTTGTCGGTATTTTCTCTCTCTCTCTCTCTCCCTCTCTCTCTCAATGCATAGACATGAAAACAGAGCACGAAAACAAGACAAACATGAATAAACACCTCTCAACCGATTATTATTTCAACGCTTGGGCTTGGTCATAGTAGTTGAGTTTTTTCCCTGTTAAAGTACTCCAAATGATTTCTCAAAATAATATTCTTCTTCTTCTTCTTCTCTCACATTTTGACCTTAGTTTTCCCGAATTTCTCTTTGGACTTTAAAAAATAAAAAAAAATTAAAAAAAAAAGATCAACGATGTGAATTAATACTTAAAAACGAAGCTGGCAATACTTCATTGCCAGAAACTAAAACAATGATTAAATTGGACCAACTATTTTATTCTTTTCATCAATAAGTTTGTATATAGAACAGCAACAAAAAAATAGAGAGGGAAGCTAGCAAGGAACGGGTTATTTATATAAATTGATGTCAAAATCTCGTAAGGTGGATGATGCGACCTGCTTGATGAGTGGCGTTGAGAAATGTGTTTTCCTCGCCGATTAATTACCATTTCTATTGACCAGAACATTCCTTCTTTGATTTCCATTTATTTTGTTTTTTTATTTTATTTTATAATAATTTTTTATAATTTAATTACGTATTAAATAACTTAGAGACAAAGGTATTATCTTGTCTATATATGCATGAGATAGAAGAAATTAACTTCATGTAAAACGTTGTAGAGGGAGAAATTGGACATACGTAATCACTGATCAAATACTACGTTTGTATCATTGTATGTTGTATGTATATACATTAATAATAATAATAAAAAAAAAACCTGAAATTTTGTGGGTAGATAAATCACGTGAATGTTCTTAAATAGTTATTTACTTAGAGGGTGCATTGAAATATCATGTCAAAATCGCTTAATGGAAGACGAATCACACATAAATGTATATATATATATATATAACTGGCAGAAAAAGGAGTCCTTTTCAGCTGCATGTGATGGATTGATCTGATTGAATTTGAGAAGTTTCCAAAGATTATAGCAGTTTTGGCCTCCATCGATGTAAGTAACCTAGAAACTACTGCTTGTATATATGTGAGAATAACATCATGTTGCTTCAATCATCGTTAACATATATATATTTTTTTCTTATAAAATAAAAAACTGCATAGCTGTCTTGAGCCTCCATTAAATAATCATCTAGTGGTTATATATAAAAATATATTAATTAATAATGTTCGTGTCTCCCACTTCTATCCTTAATAATCAGGGCAGAAATCGGAGGTGGTTTTAGTAATTTAAGTTGATTTACATGTATTATTCTCTTCTTAATAATTTAAATTAATAAAATTATATTTGTATTTTGTAGGAGTAGGAACATATAGAATACAAAACTAGCTATTGTAGACCATGTTCGTTGTTGGTCAGGATGCATCAAAATACAAAACTAAAACCATGTACCACGTTGCTTGGTGTAAATACAATTAAAAAGGAAGAGAATATCATGAGACAAAGATTTAATTTGATCCCTATTAATTTTCAAGTATTGCGGCCAATAATTACTTTCAATAATTCTGTAAGAACACATATAATAATCAGTCACGTCTCTTGTTGCTATTTAATAAAATCAAAATATATATGGTTCTGAAATTCAATTTGTTTTATTTTATTATATGAACATAATCACTTCGCATTCTTAAATAAATTGTGTTTTTATTTTTTTTATTTTTTAAGTTGTTGTTATATATATAAATTGTCAGTATTTTCATTATCACAATTTTTATAAGAGTAGTGCTAATTAACATCTCCATTCATAATCTCAACATATATACTAACCAATGATATGACGATAGATGGATACATGTGGTGAGATAAATCACCATTATCTACTTACCAATTATCACGTTATTGATTGAAATGAATGTAAATGTAAAGATGCATGTGGTGATGTTTAGCATGATTCCTTTTATAAATAATCTGGCATAAGTATAACGATTTTTTAATTTCTCTCGTCGTACTTTTTCGAGCTTATTTCATTAAGCACAAGAATAAAAAATAAATGTGTTTAAATGAAAATAGCTATTATTCATATATCTTTTAGCTGGTTCATGGTGAGAGGGATATATAACAAGAGAGCGGATTGCGGATGCACGCTTGCCCCGCCCTATGACCCTATTTGAGACGATGGCGTGCCCAAAACCGTCCAATAATTCAATAATTCAATTTCAATAAATAATTTAATAAAACAATTTTTAATTAATTTAACAATTGATGAGATTGAAACTAACTTATTCTAAACAAAAACAAAACTAACTTTTGGTGTTTTATGATTACATATCTAAATAACTTGTATGTTATATATATATATATTTAACTAAAGAAACAAATCACAATGGCAGAACGGGTCAACAAGTTTCTGACCCGTCCCTATTTTGTTAACAAAATGGATACAAGTTTCTGACCCGTCTCCATTTTTAATCCAATTATAGACTTGTAGTATGAACAGCTTGCATGGAAAATTATCGTACAAGAAAAGCTAAAGGAAGGAGATTTCGTTTAATTTCAGTACATTTTCATTTTGCATTAAATCATCTATTCTGTTTAACTGCATGTACTGCATAAGTTGTAAGAGCAAAATTGTAGTACGTTTTGGGTTTAGTACGTATACGTCAAGTTGCTTTCACCAAATTTGGCTTGAAAGTAAGAGTAAGTTCGAGAACAACATATTAATTATTGTTGGCTATCCAACTGTCTGCTTTTGATTAACTATTTAACTACCATGCCATGCGCTCTATTCTCGTCTCCTATTCTAAACCGTGTTTAAAGTGATCGATCTATTCTTAACATGTTTTATTAGAAAAAAATATGCATGGCTAATATATATATATATATATATATATAGTTTTAATTAATTATAAATTAACTATCAACAGAGTTTTTACCCTTTTCCTCCCTTGTCTAAGTCTTGGAGTATGTCATGAAATTGATCACCATCACCTAATTACTTGAGCAATGATGCAAAGGTCTAAATTTTCAATAGTCAAATCAATCATCATATTACAAGATTGTTAAATTATAAGGTAATTGGATGTCTTAGTTTGGTTAGGTACAAATATATAATTGACTCCTAAGGTGAAGGATTATTATAAGTTTTTATTCATAAGTCAATGTTTACTTCAGCTATTAATGCTAATCTTAATTTGAAAAACCATGCATGCTTAAAACACTGTAGAAGACTAAAAGTACTGAAAAGCCTTAAAGCGAGGTAGGTAGGTGATTTATTTTATTTTTTATTTTTAAATATTACAAGAGGACTGTCGAGGGACCTGTCGAAATCAAACAATACATGTGCGGCCCGGATATATATCTACTTCTATAACGGGAGATAATTACTTCCCACAACTTGGGAAGAAAACTCTTCACACATGTTTATAAAATGCGCATGGTGGAATTTGAACCTCTTACCACTTATGTGGAAGGGAGGTGCACTACTAGCTTTGCTAAGAGGTGATGTGCAGGTAGGTGACATACTTAATCAATTGATTTATGGCTTCTAAAAGTAAAACCTTGTTCACATTAATTATATATTTTCATAATGACAAATCTGCTAATTGCTGTAATGTCCCTTTTAATCAAATTTTGCATTACAATTTGGGGATGCTTTATATTTATATATCTATTGTAATAATTAAAAAATAAAAAGTGAATTAATTCAATTTAAAAATGAAAGATTAATTCTTTTGAGATGTAACTAATAATTCAATTTTACTTTAATTTTTCCCAGGACTTTGCACGTTGATAAGTATCTGTAAATATATGAATTTTTATTTTGTTTGGTCAATGGTAAATATGAAAAGTTAAATAAGTTCACAGTCGTCTTAGTAATTAACTACACTTTTTATTTTTATTTTTTTTATTGTAAGATAAATAATTGGATAAAAACTATGAACATTAATTCTCATATCACATCTTAGCAACTTTGAGACAATGACTAAGGGTTAATTTTCATGAGTTTAAAAATCTTTCAATGCAACATGTTTATATTATTACATACTGACTACTGAACATGTATTGGCCGCCTATCAGATTCAAAGTGGGTAGATAAGAACATTATTATTATTTTAAGATAATCACATTTGTAGTCATTTTCCATGCGAGCTAGCGTAACGGTTGTTATATCTAATCACCACAATCACAAGAAATTAAACAAAAATTAATAAAAAAATGCCATGTTTTTAATAGGGTAATGTTATATTGTTTAAATTATTTAGCATACCGTAATGATAAGATAAATGAGTCGTAACTAACATATCATCACATGATTTATATGACGATTACGACTTATATACTACATCATTTGATTATTGTTATTCAATTTTTCTATTATCAGTTCGAACTGACAAAAAATATATCAGTTCCTTGCATGTGGGCCATTTGATTTAAATACTTTGACTTGGCTGCATGCACTTATCAAAGCATCTTTTAAATCCAATGACCCACATGCAAGGAACTGATATATTTTATAAATCAAGATTATATATATAAATATATAAACATTAGTCTTAATTTGAAATGATCATTTTAAAGACAAAACCGTAAGATCTAATAGACGCACTAATATTTGGACAAGTTAACATTATTTTTTAAAATATTATGGTTTTTAGCTCTTAAAATTCTTCTAATTGTTTTTATTTGTTTTATTATTATTACGTGTTCAACTTAACGTCTACTAAAGTACTAATTAATAAAAAAGAAGTAATATATTTGCAATAATCGTAGATAGAAAAGGCGATCGTCATTGTCGAGGTGGTAGTAACTAGTAATATATAAAATGTTGTTGGTTTTGCTTATAACATATTACGTAGAAACCAGACAAATATTGAATTGATATGATGTTGAATGTTCCTGTAAAAAAACTGTGAGTGATCAGGTTTGGAACTTGATGTTTACCTCTCTGTAGCTACAACATTTTTACTTGTAATTCAAGCTACCAACCTCCTCCTACGACTTTCTCAGTGATCCGAAAGCCACCGCTGACAGAAACTTGTCGTTTTATATGGAAATTATGTCTCATATATTCTAATTTTGAGAGGTAAAACTCAACTAACATTTTGACTTAGCACAACTAGTCTTTATATATATATATATATATATATTTATATATAAAACTTTTCTCATGCCCATTAAATTCAACTATTTTGAGTCGGTCTGTATATACTTATCCATAATATATTTTACATCAGTGTGCACCGATGAAAAAAGAATTATAATGGTGTTACTACTGCTAAGATAGTTCCTGTTCCCTAGTTTTTTGCTTTCTCGGGTTGTTTAGCCCTCTTCTTTACCAAAAAAAGAAAAAGAATTATATATATATATATATATATATATAATTATCACTGTAACAATTATTAATTGCAGGATCATTTACCTTTTTTTTTTTTTGTTGGAAAAATCCCGATTTTGTAACGTTATGTTATAGAATTGAAATGAATCGAGATTCCTACTTTATAATATTAGATAGTTCATTTTATAACATTAGAAAGTTAATTGTTTCCACACTAAATAGACCTCGTTATCATCTATAAGGTTTGCGTAAAAGCATTGGCATAATGGCATGCAGCAGCAGCCATCAATTAGATAGTGATAATTTTGTATCTGCTCGATCTGCTGCAGAGAATGTTGTCACGTGATTCAAATCAATGCATTTTTATGCTTTTAATTTGTGTGAGTTATTTCATAAAATCCAAACTTTCTTTGAATTTGTTTAAACAGATGAGAGACGTAACAAACTTTCTTTGAATTTGTTTGAAAAATACCCTACTTGACAAACTAATATATTATCTCAGTTTTGTTAATTAATTTGCTTTGTTTGCTACTCCATATAGTCCAGCTCTAATTAAACCAATACTTAATTACTTCACGCTAAACACAAATCATATTCTAATCCAAACAGCACTATAAAAATATTAATTACAAAGCACAATTAATTAATGGGAATAATGAAAAACCAATCTATATGGATTTAAACCAGTTGAATAGCTGTGTTTTGTTTTTTTTAGTCGATTTAGATTTTCTAGTTCAAGTTGAAATAAGATCATTTGATCTCTAATTGAATTTAGATGTGTTTTAATTAGCTCCTATAAAAAGCCAAACGGTCAAATTAAAAGGATGGAAGCTCAAAGCAAAATGTTATTGATCTTATTTTGATTCTCCTACAAATAGTATAGATGATATCAAAGATAGACGAAGGGTCAAATGATTCCTTGGGTTATAACGATGGAAAGTTGTGAATATGTATACAGTGAAAAGGAGAAATTGTCACATTCCATATCGTTTACGTGTGAATTCTAATAATGCATCCGTAGGGGAGAGACTGTCGCAACCTACGTTGCTGGCTAATATATAAGTTTTGGTCTCTAATAAGTAGAGTAGTAGACCCATCTGTAGGAGCATTGATTCTAGACCGTTTGTTCTAGCCTTCTAGGGTAGACTTAATTTAACAAACTAATTAACATGTCTTCTTTGGAGACAAGACAAATTATTTCAGATTTGACCACCTGATCACTTGTAATGAAAGTACAGCAAATGATGCTTAAAAAAAAGTATCGTATTGTATATTTACTACAACAACATTAATATCCTTCAACGTCTAGGTCTAAACCACGATAGTTTGATCGATCATATCAGGACAGTACCACATTTGATAGCAAAGAATCAGAGATGGTAGTGAACCTCTCTTCCACACCCGGTGATCAAAGATTCGAGTCCTACTATACACATTTTACATGGGATGTTTTCACCCGGTTAGTGGGAGTTGTTATCTGGACCGCACATATATTATCTGATATAGTTTAAAATGTAATAATTCAAATAAATAAAAAAATTACAGTGAAATGGATGAAAGGCAAACATCAAAGAGTTGTACTTGTCGTAATAATAATAAAGGCATGCAACGTACACATGTAATTAGATTGAAAAGTAAAACCTTGAGAGAGAGAGAGATTTACCAAACATGTCCAATTATATTATAAGGTTGTACAAATAGTACTAAATTGTACTGATGATGAATATCAAAGTAATGCTTTCTTATGCAGCAATTTGAAATTTAGGTGTAACCTACAAATCAAACCCCAAAAGAAATGACAATAATTGTCTCTCAAATTCTATTTTAGATGGTGATATTTCTTTACAAGACGTCCACACAAAATCTGAAAGCAAAACACATAATTATAATAATATCAAGCCTTAAGAGCATAGTAGCTTGCATACCAATAATAGTTGACATGGCAACAATGTCGAGACATTTACTTTTTATGTAGCATAAAAATAGACTTGATGGATAATCAACAAAAAATTTGGTCTCCAATGCTTCCGTTTAAAACACTTTTTTTTAAAAAAAAATTTTTAATGACGTGTCCATTTTTTTTTACTGTTTTATTTTTTATTTTATTTTCTTACTAAAAATATATGAAAAATTAATGTCAGTTTTAAATACTTACTAAGTCAACAGACAAAATAGCTGTGCAATAGACCGTCTGAAAGTAGACGACAATGTCATACATATATTTTTTTTTTACCACATCAGTTTGAGGTTGAATATACACAGCTGCATTGGAGAAAGATTTATTAATAGAATATCTATTAATCTCACATGTCATCTTTTTTTTTTTTTTTTTTTCACAAACCACTCTTGCATTGGAGATGCTCTAATATGTAACCCAGCCTAATCACCAAATACTTCATAATCAAGTAATTGCCACTGATCCACATGTGTATATATCTCATTTCTAATCCATTTTGTTCCTATGTTTCAATCTCAAATTGCCAGACAATTAAGCAATTGCAAATCATAAGAAGAACTAAATTACACAAATCAAATCCATATATTCACTCAACAGTCCCTTTTGTCATTCGAGTTCTCTACCAACCACAAGTCCACAACACAAACCAAAGATAAGAAACTAGAAACTGCATGCAATATTATTACTGATTGAAGACTAACATATAGAGAGAAGGAATGATTATTAATAATTTGATAACAATCACAAAGTTTTTCAATCTAAGTGCATAGGAAGAACAATGCATGACATGTCAAATTGACAAGCACCCAAATTCCATATCTTCGATAGATTCGAATTTCGACATGTATATATATATGAGTGTGTGTAGACATGCTTGCTAGCGTTCAATGCACACACACATTAGATGTTAGAGAATAATGTAAAAAAAGTTTATCCAATTGAATAGATGATAAATCAAAACAAAGTTAAATAATAAGGTCCATCAAAGTATGCTGAGAGATCCAATTACCTTTCTTCATATTCATTTTTTTTTTAAACATTTTCTTCAAAATCTTTTAATTTGTAATGAATCATGTATACTACTTATTGAGCACCAAATTAGTCATAAATAATGCAAAAATTAACAGTATATATAGGAGTTACAAAACCAGGTGACTGCATCCTTTAAGCTCAACAAACACTTCATAGTGTGTCATTCATATATCACGTCTAGTGTGGTTTCGGAACAAATCTATCTACAGTGAAACTTCAAGCGGCAGCAGGCAGTGGCGAAGCCACTTTATGATGTGAGAGGGCCATGACCCCTAAATCCATAATTTTATTGAAATGTTACCCCACTTTTCTTGTTATTTATATTTTTTATTTATTTAAATTTAATCAATTTTTCAAATTTGATCCCGAACCATCCAAATTTGATGAAACTGGCTTCACCCTTGACCACCGGTATATATGACCACACGAATTCCATCAAGGTCAGCAATTTTGCATCCCAATCTTGAAAAAATTTAACCATAAAATTAATCTAAGTGAAAAATTTTTATTTTATATTTTCATCAACTTAAACAAGAAAAAACTCACGTCTATGTAAGCCCAAAAGCCAGAATGCTAGATCCAACATGTCATTTCCTCATCAGTTTGGTCTTCTAATTTATTGTAAAAAATCAAATCCCACCAAAAGAAAAATAATTAGCCACTCGTAGAGTCGTAGGTAGATCAAATATGCTAGAAAAGTAGAAATTACGAAAACAAAAAAGGTGCATATTGTTTGCTTCACAATTTTAGTACCAGACAACATCGAACAATAATGTCATACCGAGACAGACAATTATATATATATATATCTCACCTTTTTCTGCTGCCCCGAGTCCCCGACCCATTATCAAGGAATTATTTAACGATTTTAGGCACCTTATAATAATAATAATAATAATAATAATGCTCTAGAGAAAGAATGTTACTGAGAGCATCTCCAATACTATTAATCATTTTGGTAAAATTTATTATCACATGGGATGGAGAGATAATGAAGAAAAAAAAAACCTCTTCAACACAATTATCTAACCTAAATATGGAGTTCATGTGGCACATTTTTTTTTTAGAGGTTATGAAGGTGGGTTTTTTGGAGATGAGAATATGTCTTTATATATTGCCAAAGTGGATCCATATATATTCAAGAAAAATGTTGATATGATGTGTCATTAATGGAAACTAAAAAAAAATGAGTCCATTTTTGCTCACCCCTCTACTTTTTCCTAAAAAGATGACATGTACTTGTAAAAGTTGACAAAGGTTTGTAGATATTCGATGAAATTACTAAAAGAAGAAAATGAAGAACATGGGCAGAAAAATTGAGAGATTATAGGAACTCCATTAATGGATGTTCAAGCTCTGTAACTTTTCATATTGAAGAAGAGAGAATTAGTTATTTTCACAGATACATTGTACTTTGTATATATACAACACTTTTGCTTAATTCTTAAGCTAACAATAATCTGTTGTAAATAATAATATGCTGACACCTCAGCTTTCTAACAACCTTAACCTTTCCTTTGTAACGGCCTAACAACCTAGCCACCAAGACTGACTTGCTTTCTCTCTAGCTTGCTCGTGGTCTTCCTACTCTGTTGATAAACCCGATTGCTCCTTTCATCAATAACACGAGAAAATCTTGGCTGGGACGGTCCCATACACGTGGCCATGGTGTTAAGAATTCTATTGAGTGATTTTATTGCTTTGTTTAACTTATCCTTAGTTGTCCTATTCAACAGGAACTCTGTTTTTTAATTATGTAGTGCTTTCCTATTATCTAGGTTCAGTCCAGTAGTGGAGAAAGTGTATTGATCGTAGAATTAGTTGGTTCCACAAAATCTGGTCAGTTTGTTTTGTAGCTCTATTTAAGTGAACTTAGTCATTGAATAAAAGTAAAGTTGTTTTCCTTCAATTTGAGTCTTGTGTTATCAGTGGTATCAGAGCCCGGTTGGTTTTGTTCAAAAATTCTCCAAAAGCAGCAGCCTTTTAACTTGCAGCAGCAAAGTCTCATGGCAACTGACAAGGTTAAAGATCAGTATGTGCAACCCGCTATACCTCGTTTCGATGGTCATTATGATCACTAGAGCATGTTAATGGAGAATTTTTTGAGATCGAAAGAGTATTGGAATCTTATCGAAACTGGATTTGCTGAACCAGCAGTGTTGACAGAAGCACAGAGAAAAACTCTCGAAGATCAAAGGCTGAAGGATTTGAAAGCAAAAAACTATTTGTTTCAAGCAACTGATCGTACAATATTGGAGACAATCCTAGAGAAGAACACTTCCAAGCAGATTTGGGACTCCTTGAAGAAGAAATATCAAGGTACGACAAGGGTGAAGCGTGCACAGCTTCAAGCACTTCGCAAAGATTTTGAGACTCTCCACATGAAACCAGGAGAATCCGTTGATGACTATTTCTCAAGGACGATGACAATTGCAAGCAAAATGAAGCTCCATGGAGACAAGATGGAAGATGTCACTGTTGTCGAAAAAATTCTTCGTTCAATGACCACTAAGTTCAACTATGTTGTTTGCTCAATTGAGGAGTCAAAAGATATTGATGCTCTATCAATTGATGAATTGCATAGTTCATTATTGGTTCATGAGCAGAGGATCAAAACTCAAGACACTACAATAGAATAGCAAGCTTTAAAAGCCTCCACCAACAATCAAGATGCATGGAGACAAGGCGCATCTTCTCGAGGTCGAGGACGCGATAGAGGACGTGGTCAGAATGGTGGTTATAGAGAAGAAAACAGACCCAAGTCAGAAGACCATCAAACTATTGTTTTTCGAGGCAAAGAGAGAGGACGTGGCAATCAATATCCAAATAATCAAGGATCAAGATTTGACAGATCCAATGTTGAATGCTACAGATGTCACAGGTATGGACATTATATGTCAGAATGTCGTGTTAATTTAAATAGAGACAGAGGTGAAACATCAAATTTTGTGGAGAAAGAAGAAACCACTTTATTGATGGCTTGTCAGATACAGGAAGAGAATCAAAAGAACCTGTGGTATTTAGACTCAGGTTATAGCAACCATATGTGTGGTAAAAAGTCTCTATTTTCTGACTTGGATGAATCTTTTAGAGATGTTGTGAAGTTTGGGGACAATTCTACTGTACATGTCTTGGGTAAAGGCAGTATAAAAATCAAAACTAAAGATAACTCTGTGCAGACAATTTCGAGTGTTTTCTTTGTTCCAGATTTGAAGAGTAATCTGCTTAGCCTGGGTCAGCTGCAAGAAAAGGGCTATGTGATTACCATTAAAGAAGACAGGTGTCAAATTCAAGATTCAGAAAAAGGCCTCATTGCTCAAGTCAATATGTCAGCTAACAGGATGTTCCCAATATACATTCAAAATGATGTTTAGTCTTGTTTTTCGATGACAGCGAAGGACTCAATGTGGTTGTGGCATCTTCGTTATGGTCATTTGAACTTTAATGGGTTGAAGACTCTCCAACAAAGGAAGTTGGTGACAGGCCTTTCGCAAATTAATCCTCCCTCACATATTTGTGAAGATTGTGTTGTTGGCAAGCAGCACCGAGATACTTTTCCAAAAGGAAAGGCATGGAGAGAAAAACAACAATTAGAGTTGGTGCATTCAGATTTATGTGGACCAATAAATCCAACATCGAATGGAAATGAAAGGTATTTCATATCATTTATCGATGACTATAGTCGGAAGACGTGGGTCTATTTTTTACAGGAAAAATCAGAAGCTTTCTCAGCCTTCAAAGTCTTTAAAGCTCTTGTTGCTCTTGTTGAGAATGAAGTGGGTAGCTCTATTAAAATGCTTCGGACAGATCGTGGTGGAGAATTTAATTCACAAGAATTTGTAAATTTTTGTGAATCATATGGCATTCGAAGGCAACTTACAACTGTCTACACACCACAACAAAATGGTGTATGTGAAAGGAAGAACCGCACAATCCTGAATATGGTTCAAAGTATATTGACAAGCCGGAGTGTTTCAAAGAGTTTTTGGCCAGAAGCTGTGAATTGGAGTGTGCATATATTAAACAGATGTCCCACCTTTGCAGTCAAGAACATGACACCTGAAGAAGCCTGGAACGGACGCAAACCGGTAGTGGATCACTTCAGAATTTTCGGTTGCATAGCCTATGCACATGTTCCCGATGAGAAGAGAAAAAAGCTTGATGATAAAGGAGAGAGATGCATCTTTCTAGGGGTTAGTGAACACTTAAAAGCCTACAAGTTATACAATCCTATCACCAAGAAGATCATGATCAGCCGAGATGTAGTGTTTGATGAAGAAACAAAATGGGCATGGGATGTCAATAATTCAAGGTAGTATATTTCAGTAGATTTTGATGGAGAAAATGAAGAAAGAAGTCAAGAACAGCCATCAAGTTCGATTCCTACGAATTTGCCATGTCCACCAACAAGCATTTCGTGTGTAATGCAGCCATCAAATTCAACCAGGGAAGCTCATGATGATAGTTCAGATGATACACGTCCCCAACGCACAAAAAGAAGGCCAGCATGGATGATCGATTACGAGGTAGATGGTTTAGATGAATCTAATGATGATTCTTTTATCCATTTTGCTCTTTTTTTAGAGAGTGATCCTATATCTTTTGAAGACGCAATCAAAGAAACAAAATGGCAGCAAGCCATGGATGCTGAGATCCATTCCATTGAGAAGAACAAAACTTGGGAGCTGACAAATCTTCCAAAGGGGCAGAAGACAATAGGCGTTAAATGGGTGTTCAAAACCAAGTTGAATGAGAAGGGTGAAATTGACAAGCACAAAGCACGTTTGGTGGCTAAAGGCTACAAACAAGAGTTTGTAGTTGATTACAAGGAGGTGTTTGCTCCAGTTGCAAGGTTAGATACTATCCGATTAGTGCTTGCCATTGCTGCACAAAATTCATGGCCTATTTTTCAGTTAGACGTGAAGTCAGCTTTTTTGCATGGTGAATTGCAAGAAGAGGTGTACATTGATCAGCCTCTTGGATATGTGAAGCAAGGTAATGAGCAGAAAGTTTACCGACTGAAGAAGGCATTATACGGACTGAAACAAGCACCACGAGCTTGGTACAGTCGTATAAATGCTTATTTTGCTAAAGAAGGATTTCATAAATGTCCGTATGAGCATACGCTTTTTATAAAGCTTGGAGAAGGTGGAAGAATTCTGATTGTGTGCCTATATGTGGATGATCTTATTTATACAGGAAATGATAAGGCCATGTTTGATGTTTTTAAACAATCTATGATGACTGAGTTAGATATGACAGATTTGGGAAAGATGCACTACTTCTTTGGCATTAAAGTGGTACAGACATCTGTTGGGATTTTCGTTTCTCAAAAGAAATATGTGTAGGAAATCTTGAAGAGATTCAACATGAAAGATTGTAACTCAGTTGGAACTCCTACAGCACCAGACCTGAAACTAGTGAAGAATCCAGGTGGAAAGAAAGTGAATGCCACTCTTTACAAACAAATTGTTGGGAGTTTGATGTACTTGACTTCCACCAGACCAGATATAATGTATGCTGTTGGACTCATTAGTCATTACATGGAGAATCCGATGGAGCTTCATCTCCTAGCAGCAAAAAGAATTTTTCGGTATCTGTAAGGTACAATTGATTTTGGAATTTTCTATAAACGAGGAGCTAGGTCTGGTCTATTTGGTTTTACTGACAGTGACTATGCGGGGAATGCTCACTCCCTTGAACTCTAAAAAAAATTGGTGATTCTATAATATTTAATAAATATAAAAAAAAAAAAAATCACCGAAGATGTTGCACATTGTGAGGTGTTAATTGGTGTGATGATTCACATTAATAATTATTTATCTCACTTATCACAAATATCTATTTATCAATTGCCACACTATTGGTTGGAATGGAGATGAGATACAAAGAAATTTTTTTTTTTTTTAATATTCGAAACATTTTATTAATAAAAAAAAAGGGAAAAAAAAAACGAAAACAGAGGGACGCATAGACCTAAAACATAAATCTAAAAAGGCACGTATGCCTCAATAGAAGATAAAGAAACATGAACCTAATTAACCAAACCTGGAATCATTCCCTTCTACCTCAGCCTATGCGGCCCAATTAACGATAATGATTAATTCTGCTTGGATTGCTGAAGCTACAGAATCAGAGCACATTAGATGAGATATCTAGCATTACTCTTATGTATATTCAATTTAATTCAACAAATTCAGTATAAACTTGGCAACTAACGTAAAAGAATTAATGGAAGCTTCTTTATTATTTGAGATCAAAGGGGTAGATTCATTTGTAACTTTGGACTTTTTGAGTTTATCAAGCGCTTAAAGAACTAGAATATATCATGGTCCTTAATAGTAAATGACATTCATTCAGCTCATTCTAGTCACCGTTACACCTTAAACAATACAAGAAGATAAAACATACCCAAAAAAAAAAAAAAAGATACAGAATCTTTGCGAAGGTGGTAAAACATTACCAAGCTTTGCATATTGGGCCTAAAAGGGAGACCCACCCACTTATTATAATTGGGCCAGCCAATAGTGCAAACGATAAGAGTTGTGGTCGGTGTTTCATTTTTTCATTTTATTATTTTCTAAGTATTACATTATTATTTGGGGTTTTTTTAGAAGGGTGTGGATTCGAACCTGCGACCTTGTGATGTAGGTGTAAAGGGGTGTGAAAAGTTCACTACCGGACTAATCTCATCTCGTCGCTTTCATTTTTGAGACTTGACACTAAACTTGGCCCTACAAACAATTCTATTATTTCCTTCCTTGCCATCCAGATACTTTTTCGGGCTTCTTTTTTCTTTTGGTTTTGACTGTTTAATTTGTATTGTTTTTCATTATGATCAAATCAAAAAGATATTTTAAGAATTTAATATCTATATCATATATGCATTTTTATTTCTTATTTAGTTATTTTCTTTTTGATAATTTCAAGCATTTGCATTTCAGATTTACAGATATTCCTGTAGCTGATACTAAAAAGAATGTATATCTCAATATAATACTATGATTTATATATATATATATATTTATTGATTAGATCAAATGAAGTGCATTTAGTCAATATTCGCAATACTTCTTTTTCTTTTGTAATAGAAACATGTGAAATGAAACACCCAATCACCCATACTCATTGCATCCACTTCTTTGTAAAAGAATAAATGTTTTGATCCGGACTCGAAATGAAAAAGAACTCCTAAAAAACCATTACTTTTATACGGAAATTATCAAGTGTGAAATATAATCAATAATGATTATTATTCTCTTCCTAAAAAAAATTCAAGACATTTATTTTGTAACGTTAAAGAATTAGTTCAGTAATGATACAGTTTTGAATGTCTAGTTTTATAACGTTACAGTTTAGTTTTTATTTTTTTTTATTTTTTTTTATTTTTTTTATTACATTATAAATTCAGGGTTTTTTAAGGAATGGGAAGGCTTGAACCCACAATTTCGTAGTGCAGATATAAAGGTTTACCATCAGACTAACCTCATTTCGTCATTACAGTTTTTTTCAGGATCATCCTAGTCAGGAAAGGCAAATAAATGTTTTGGAGAGAATTATAATAATAATGTTTTAACGAACAAAACGAACGTAGGATGGGCCGGGCCTACTAAGATTGAGTGAAGCATGTGGATTGTGGACCAGGCAAAAAAGGAGATTGAGGAAGCAAGCATTCTCAGGAGTCAGGTGGTGTAATTTTCATCATTTATCACAACGACACCTATAAAGTTGAGCTAATCCATCGCTTTTTAAATTGCTTTTCTCAATTAATCTCTATTAACTTTTTATAATTATTTCTACTTGTGACTATATATACTTTTATTATATTTATTTAAAACCGTTGGTATATGAACAGAAAAGAAAAACAGAGTCCTCCGTCAGGTTCGGTTTAACTCAGAAATATTTGCTGCGATAATGAATGAGATTATAAAAGAAAATAGATAACATTGATTGACGAAATGTGGTTGAGCAGAATTTGGTTGTGAGAAGAATCTGTCTCTCTTACATCGGAGAGTTCGCGTCTGCAATTCGCTTTCGAAGCTCCCCTATGGCCTTTCCTCTCCGCCTTCGCTTCTGACACACTCCTTTCGTCAGGTACACTCTCCTCTCTTTTCCGCCATTTCTGTTGTTGTTTTCTGCTCTTTTTTTTTATTTTTTATTTTTTTTATTTTTTATTGTGGTAATTTGGATCCAAAATGGTGGTGTTTGGGATTTCGGCTTATCAAACAAGGAGATCTATACGGATAGTATATGATGATCTCCGAGTGATTAGAACCATTTTATGAATATGACTCGTTTCGGTTAACGAAATTGCATGATTCTGCTGTAATTTTTAGGGATATTTTGAGATTTAAATAATTTTGAAATTTTCATTCAAATTTTGTGCCGGGATTTGATAATAATTGGATGTTTTAATTAAATGAAAAATGAAAAACATCTTGGATCAGTCTCTATAAGATTAATCAATCGTTTTAGTACTTAAACATTGCAAATTGAAGTTTCCTGTTTCGCTGGAGGGTTTTGATCATGATTCTTGAGAAGATTGATCTGTTGTGTGGCATATGATTGAAAAAATGCTCTGCCTGGTCTGGATTTTTTGTTTTTGTTTTTTTGTTTATGTTGTGTGATCTTATTGTTTCATACATGTACAAACTTCATTTATTGGGTGTATATGTAGTGAAAGAAGATCTGATGAGACTAACACGTCCTCTATCAAAGGCTTGAAACTGAATCCTCGGTTACTTTTCACTATTGTGGTAAACATTTAGCAATGGATGACAATGGTGGCAGCAAGTTGACCGGAATCAGGCAGATTGTTAGGCTTAAGGAAATCCTCCAAAAGTGGCAAGCTGTAGCACTTGGCTCGAAACCGAGCAGCTCCCAACCTGAACCACCTTCCTCTGGAGGCATTTCACCAGCAATTAGTAGAAGACTGACAAATGTTATATGTTGTGATTCAGATGAGGATAGCTGCCACAGCCCCGGGCCGCCACCAGATGTCCCCAAAGGTTATTTAGCGGTTTACGTGGGGCCGGAGCTTCGAAGATTTATCATTCCCACCAGCTATCTCAGCCACTCCTTGTTCAAGGTTTTGCTGGAAAAGGCTGAAGAAGAGTTTGGGTTTGATCATTCTGGCGCACTCACACTCCCTTGTGAGATTGAGACCTTCAAGTTCCTCATGAAGTGCATGGAGAATCATCATAAGGATCATCCTGAGGACAGCTCAGGTAGTTTTTCCTATATTTTCCCGACGTTTCTTGTTGCTTAAAGGGTGTGTTTAAAAATGAATTCCAATGCATTATAATACTTAAAAGTACTCAATTATCCAGTTAAATTACTTTAAGCTGTGTCTTGTAAGTCTAATCAAGCACAAGTTGATATGAAACACATAATTCTTATGGGCCATCTCTGGGGTCCTGAGAAAAGTATAAAGTTGGGTAATTTTAGGTGGGAATGGATGTCACAACTCACTACCGCAGGTGTGTAGGGACTGCATGTGCTGGTGAAGAGCCTGGTGATTTTTTCAACTGACATACATGCCTGTAATCGCTCGTGTAAACAATCACATCTTTTCATTACAAAGACATCATTATGCGTCGACATTGCTTTTGCTACCAATATATACATCCATCCCACCCACTGTGATGCAACATTGCATGACATTATTTACCATTTTTTTCTCTCTTTTTCATTGTTGTAGTCTATTTTACTGAAGTAAGTTTCTTGGTGATTTTTGCAGCCGGAGATTCACTAGCCATTGAAGAGTAAGTAATTACGGGGCGGTCTTCATAGTTGATCAAGGTTTTTAGGGCTGAGAATTCTGGTGTGTAAAGCATAGTCTCTCCTTGTATGCAGATATATTCCCTCTCTCTCTTCTCTTTTTGAGTGAAGTAATAGGAAACTTTAGTTAGAAAATTTTCAGTGTGCTGGCAGAATCTTTGATGGGGAGAGGAGGGTATATGTTTTAAACCACTCTCTATTGTTTCTATTGGGATGTGATCATGTGACCCACCTCCTGATGTTTGATTGGGTATATGATGATGAAACAAAACACATTTAATGTTCCAGCAACACAAATTTTATAGTAATCATATATATATATATATATGTTTCTGACTGAAGCTTCTAAGGTTGTTTCTATTATTATCATTTATCATGCCTCTTGAAGCCCTTATTATTTACAAGTGCCCATGATTTCTCCATTTTCATGATGCTTGAAATTAGCTGGTAACTCAGTGAGAACTCTTATTTTGTTTAATTATTAGAATAATAATAAATCTATGGTGAGTTGTCCTAATTCTGCTTGGAAGGTGATTGAATTTGCTTGATCTATGCACATGATTCCAAGATCACCGCCATGATTTTGTTTTGCGAATCTTTCTATTTTATTCTGGGGACAAAGTTTTGTTGTTTAGAAATCTTTATCGTATTTTTAAATATATTTGTAAATAATTCTGAGGTAGTTTTTTTGTTTTTTGTTTTTTGTTTTTTTTTTGTTGAAATATTACTATAATTTGGGGTTTTATTGGAGAGGGGGAAAGACTCGAACCCATAATCTCATGATGTTGATGTGATGGGCTTTAACACTAGACCAACCTTATCTTGTCCGTAATTCTAAGTTAGTTAAAACATCATATAACTTTATAAGCAATTAACGAAGCTTAACATATTGACATATACCTTTTGAGTTCACATATCTCAATAGTCAATAGTCAAGCTCTCCTACCCGATCGGGATGCAATGGGCCACCCAGCCCATTGGACACTAATGGACTAGGATGGATTTTAATGAAGTTGTGTGATTGTATCTTGGGACAAGTTCATTTCTAACAATTTAGAACATCGAGTAATCGTTTATAACATACTTTCAAATTTTAATTGTTTATAGCCTACTTTTTATGCTATTACCGTAATGTCCCTATATAAAAGCAAGCATCTAAAAAAAAAAAAACACAAACCACGCTTTGTGGCCTCATTCATTCGATAGAAACTGAAGAGAGAGAGACAAAGCTCTCAAACAAACACCAACTTCGTCGACGAGGAGAGACCGCCACGAAAGGGAGAGAAGACGGTGCACGTGGAGAGGAACCCCCGTCGATCTGAGTTTGTGCTGTTTTTGTTTGATTTTGAGGTAAGTCAAAACTGAGATTTTTTTGTATGATTTAGTGTTTTTTTATTTATTATTATTATTTTTTTATGTGATTTGATGTTGGATTGTTTGGTATGGATTACCAATTGAAGATATGTAGTCATAATTTGTGATGTTATGGTTAGTTGAATTGATTTGGGGGTGTTTTAGGGTTTATTGAATTGATTTGGGGTTGTTTGCAGTGATTTGAAATTGATTTCAGGTTGTTTTGGCGTTGGTTGTACTGATTTGGGGATGTTATCAAGAAATAAACGTTTTCAAATTTTGTGCATTATATTTCGAAACCTTTACTGGAAACAGAAATGTGAAACGTTCACTGTGTGTAGTGGCTTGTTGTCTCATTTCTTTGCCTTTCCTTTGTTTTGGTTGAGCTGTTTGTGGTTGTTCTTGTTTCATGTTCTTTTGTGTTTATGGGAGGGTTTTTTTGTGTGTTTGTTTTGGTCACCCTCATTTTTTGGGTTTTTTTAGGGGTTTTTTGCCTGCTGTGTTTCTGGTTGTGTTGTTCAGGCTTGGTCGTTTGTTCCTCTGTTTCCTGTGCTTGTTTGAATAAATATTGCGTTTTGCTGTTTCAGAAGAAAAAAAAAACGTGAAACCTTCACTATAAAAGTTAGAAAACGTGAAACCTTCAAGAAAACGTGATTCATAGTAGAATTTTTTTTGTAATTGTTGTTGTTGTTGTTGTTGTTGTTGTTGTTGTGTATGAACATGGAGAATTATACTACTTATGACTGTTTTTATTTTAAGAAAACGTGTAATGGTTGTTTTTGTAATTGTTATTGCTGATGTTATGTATGAACATGGAGAATTATACTACTTATGACTGTTTTTTTTTTCTTTCTAAGAAACGTGTAATTGTTGTTGCTGTTTTTTTTTTTTTTTAAGATGGTTGACAATCTTAGGGCTTTCGTTTATAAATATCCGGAGGATGAGTGGTTTTACGCCCGAGTCAATATGCATTGTCGTGTGTCTGATTTGAGTATCTTGAAAGAGGTGATGGTGTGGAAGGGAATGTTACTGCGGTGGGAACATGGTGTGTTTGGACAGTTTACTGGCATGGGCAAGGGCAAGCAGTTCTTTAGTGGCAAGTTATGTCACCTTCTGTTATGTTGAGAGGTTGTTCATCCTTATGGTCGGCTCGATGAGATGTGGTTTCGGGTAGGTGGACGAGCGATCAGGTTTGGGAAAGAGGAGTTCCTCCTTCTCACTGGATTGAGGTTTGGATCGTTGCCAAAAGGTGTCGTGACTCAATACATTTCTACACCTAGTAACGTGCACCATAGGTACTTTCACGGGCTTCCCACTCACTTAGAGGATATCATACACAAATTGCGAGAAGTAGAATAATTCGATCTGGAAGATGATGTCCTTAAGTTGGGGTATGTTTTTTTCCTTTGTCATATACTGCTCGGTCGGGACTATCGCCGGATATTGCCAAATTGGTTGTGGGGCATGGTGGAGGATGTCACAGCTTTTGAGGCATACCCTTAGGGAACCTATATTTATAGTCTCACTATATATTGGCTTGGTAAAGCCCTGAAAGATAGGATATATAAAAGGAAGCAAAACAGGCAGCAGAACGGAGAGCAGCAGAACGAAGACTCTAACGAATCCCAAGACATAGGGTACAATGTTTATGGATTTTCGTGGGCATTTATGATTAGTAAGATTGTCAGTTATTGTATTTAAGTTTGATTTAATATTAACTGTGTTGCAATCCTAAATCATTTCACATGTTATTGTTTCCTAAATTGTTTCAAATGTTATTGTTTCAGTATTGGGCGATGGAAGCCATCCCTAAACTCACTGGTGTCGTTAGCGTGCGAAGGGGGGATGGGTTTCCTTGAGTGAGAAGGTGGTACTATAGGAAGAAGCCTCTGAATTTGCAAAAAGAATTCACTGATGAGGTCAGCTTATTATAATTTTTTTCATAGATTAATTTTAATCTCAATTTTTTATACCTTAAATCATAAACTCCATACAGCTAGAGGCACATGTGACACTAACACCTTCAGACGAGGAGAGGCGGCAAGCTTATTATTTGCATTTCGACCCTGATTAGTTTGTTGGACCCCTAACACACAAGGATGGGGGGTTAGACGATGACTTAGAGGATGATGAAGGTCCAAATGTTAGAGGTAAGAGGTAAGAGGTGTCGGGGGCTCTTATGGGTAGGGGAGAGGTAGAGGTAAGAGAGGCCGGGTTCATTTATACAGGATTCCTCCTAATACTTCACAGAGTGTACGGCCTACACCCTCAGTTGCTACAACGTCTTCAGATAGTGAGGCTATGGGACATAATGGGTCACATGATGGGTCACATGATGGGTCACATAACACTGCTAATGTAAGGTCATTTGATTCGGGGCATTTACAGAACATTCCTATACCAAGATCATTTGGAGCCGAGTTTCCTACAACATCTTCAGAATTTTATGCTAGAGAGCATCGCTTCTGACCTTTGACTGAATAATTGATCATAACTTTCAAAATGGTACACAGAATTTTACAAACTTTATACCGTTGGATTCGTATCGACAAATTGAAGAGTTCAGGATAGACAAAAAAATCTATTTCCTTGCCAAAAGATACAGTTTTAAGGAAAAAGTTTACACAAAAATATCTCCAGCTCGAGAGCATCGCTTCTGACCTTTGACTGAATAATTGATCATAACTTTCAAAATACTACCCAGAATTTTACGTTCTTTATACCATTGGATTCACATCGAAAAATCGAAGAAATTAGCATAGACGAAAAAATTTATTTCCTTACCAAAAGATACAGTTTTAAGGAAAAAATTTACACAAAAATATCTCTAGTTAGAGAGCATCGCTTCTGACCTTTGACTAAATAATGATCATAACTTTCAAAATACTGCTCAGAATTTTACGTTTTTTATACCATTGGATTCGTATTGAATAACCGCAAGATCATGCCAATATATGATTCAAAAGATATTACCAAGTTAATTCCAATAAGAAGATAAGAAGACAATGGGTACATATTCAATGATCAAAATGTTGTCCATTAAAGCAAAGGATAACAGTTTCATCATTCAAAAGCTGAAATACCCAATATTGAAAACAATACAAATAAGTTTCAACCTTCGTACCAATATGAAATGTAGAAATTTGCTACTTGGAGGTAAATGACTATTGTGGTGTATTTGCATCACTACTTGGACACGTAGTGCTTTGGGTCCGGTCGACCAATGGGCATGTCTTGCGGTTATGGCCAAATAAGTGACAAACACTACAAGCACGTTGTTTATGTACAGGCTGATCCTGAATAACCGGCTGATCCTGACTAACGGATGTACTCAATTGTCTTGTGGTTGGTATGCGACGGGGATTTGAGCATCCGAGACGGTTGTGCCCGGATTCGCCACACTTAGTATAGTGTTGATCTCGAGTAACCTTTTCTGCAGATGGTGCTCTTATCTCTTTCAGTCTACCACACTGTCTTCTCGATTCTAGAAGAAGGATAATCATACATTTCACTTTCTTAGGCACTTCCTAGATGGACATATGGGGGATATGATTTATAAGTGGGGCATTTGTTGTTTGTAACCAGGAGGTGCTATAAAAATCGTGGCAGAATGAGTTGAAGGTCTTCTTCGTAAACCTAAACAGAAAACAAAGATATAAATGTCAACGGAACACTGCATAAAAACAGTAATAATGGAAATTTATACATTTATACCTGGCCACTGCTATAGCGTGCTTACAGGGCAACTGATCAATGTCCCACTCAGGACAAGAGCATGTACATTGTTTGACATCTACCAAACCATCATATTCACCATCCTTTACTAAATACCTAGTCAACTCAATTGGAAGTACCTGGTATGACTCAGACTGATGGTTTCTTTCCCTGCAATGTGCAACTACTGTCTTCGTAAGGTAAGTGCTATTCTTTCCCGCCTGCTCTCGTCTGTCATTAAACCATTTCAATAACATGCCTCTTAGGAAATCCATAACTGAAGTTATGGGCAACCTTTTAGCTTTCTTAATACAATTATTCATACACTCAACGATGTTCGTGGTCATCATATTATACATTCTTCCTCTGCAATGGGCACATGACCATCTCCCTAGACCGATAGACATCAATGTGTCAAATGTTGTCCGATGAGCAGTTTCAATTACTTTTATCTCTATGTCAAATTGCCTTATAGTGTAATAGTACGACGCCTGATGGTAAAAGTCTAGCGATTCTTTCCGACCCTTCAACCTGCTACTCAAGTTCTTTTTAAAATGAAAGTAACAAACACAAAGTGGGACATTGGGGTATACAGTATGCAATGTTGTGACAATGTTGTGGCAATGTTGGCATGACGATCGGAAACAAATACTAGATCCTCGGGTATACCAATGGCCTCCCGTAGGCGTCTCAAGAACCATTTCCATCCTCTTTTGGTCTCACTCTCTCCTACACCAAAAGCCACTGGATATGCGAGATCTTCTCCATCTTTACAGATTGCTACATAAATAACCCCTTCATATGCACCCTTCAAATGTGTGGCATCAATGGAGATCACATGCCGTATAACTTTCTCAAACCCCTTAATGCACTGCTTAAATGAGAAGAAAGCGAACAAGAACTGATTGTTGTTATCGGTTTTAATGGCTGTCACAGTCCATAGATTTGTTACTTTCAACATATGAAAGTATGAAGGTAACAACTAATATGAATTCTCTGGATTCCCATAAACAACCATCTGGGCGTGCTCTAATGCTCGCCATGCTTTAGTATACGTTACTTGTATACCATGCTTGTCCCGTATTTATACAATTATGTCAATCGGACTAATGGTGAGTGTAAGGATTCCCGTTTTGTTGATTGGCTTATTTCGTGGGCAAACCACAAGTTGGGGTTTGGTTGTAAGGGTAGTCTAAGTGATTTGTTGAAGATCAAAGACCCTTTCCAAGACCTCAAGAGGACAAGCACCAAAGGTATATCTAGTGCTTACTTTGCCTTGAAGAGATATAGTTGCACACACACACAACATGCATAACTCTTATTCTTGAATGTTATGTTTATATTTTGTGTGCATTGTGCTTTATTGATTATTCAATATCTCTTCTTGCATTTAATTGATTGCATCTTGTTCTATGAAATACCATGACATGATAGGCATTATGATGCATTCAATACCCACACGTGCACTTCATGTATGTTAGTCTTAAGTGTGGTGTAATTCGTTTCCATTTGTGTGATCGGAAACGTCCGCGCTTGCACGATGGTGTGCTTGTCTTAGCGCGATGGTTGACCACTTGAGAAGATCTCATTCTTCTCTTGGATAAGTGGTAGCTTTAGTTTGGTTGGGTTGATTGGAGTAAGGTGTCTGGTTTCAAAAGATTGGATTTCAATGTTTTAAGTGTTTTCAAAACTGACCTTTGCATGGTCGTGTGACCATAACTTTTTACACAAAGCTTCAAAATGAGTTTTGAAAATTTCTGTACAAACTAGACACCCATACCTTTCCAACGGTATATTATTAGTAATATTTCATGACCGTTTGGATTGGTTTTGAAATTTCCAAAGTGACCACTAAAACAGGGCATCACAGCTGTTATCCGAATCTGACCTTTGGTCACTCAAATGACCATAACTTTTTCTACAGTTATCCAAATCATGTTTTGTTAATTGGAGTAGAAAGTAGACTTCCATACCTTTCCAACGGTATATTATATGAAAGGTTTCGATGTCGTTTGGTCATGTTTTGAGTCGCTTGAAAATCAAGCTTCGTGCTGTGACGCTTCGCCGCGGTTTCAGTGCCGCGGTTTGTGCAACCGCGGCATTCGAGCCACAGAGCAACTGCGATAGTGTGATTCAGGGGCAAAATTGTCTTTTCACTTGCCCTGTTATTGATGTCTATAAATATCACACTTTCTCATTATCTGAACAAGTTCTTTTACTCTTAAGAACCCTAAACTTCAAAGATAGATTTTGAGAGAAAATCAAATCAAGAACTCACCTTTAACCACTCAAATCAAACCCCTTTTGCATCAAATTTCATATTGCATCTCCTATGTCTATATAGAGTGCATCCATGTATGGGTTTGCATCATCACAACTTGCTTGGTAAGATTTTGATTAATTTCATCTTATTTTAGTATTTAAAATACCAAGCCATCTCTTTTAAATTACTTGTATGTTTTAGATCATATGCTAAATACAAGAAAAGAGATTAATTGTGATGAATTGATTGAGTGTTGTTTTTGATAGATATCTAGGTTTTTATAATCTATGATTATTTATGCTATTTGACATGTCATTTAGCCATTAATATCTAGGATTGCTTTAATTGCAAATTCATCATCCTAGGTAAGCATCTAGAGTACCCTAGCTCTATATTGCATATTTGGATATCATTGCATATTCACATATGGTTGTGCATCTCTTTTGAGAGATTGAAGTCTTATGTGATTGACCGGGATTAGGTCGGACACCGGGAATAGGTGGTCACATAAGCAAGTAGGACTAGAGCCACTTTTAAAGGCCCGCGTGGTAGAAGTGGGGGGTTATTGACCGGAGTGTTAGACGAGGTCTACATAGGTTGTAAACTCCATTTCAATTAGTGGATTTCGAGGTCCGAGTGTGGCGCACTAAACAGCCCGTGGTTTTTCCGAGTGGTTGGGTTTTCCACGTAAACATCAAGTGTCATTTATTATTTCCGTATCTTATTACACTTGTATGTATTGTTGACTTGCTAGGGGTATTTTCGTAAAATTGACATGCACGCGAAAATTGGGTAATAATTAGCTAAAATATATTCACCCCCCTCTAGCTTTATATATTAAACATGCCTTGAGTATTTAATTACTTACAATTGGTATCAGAGCGGGTTCCTAGATATACTTAGGTGATCCTTTGCTCATTGTTGGTGTGTTTTGCATTTTGTATGTTTGTTTGATTTCTTCATACATTTTGCATTCTTCTCATTTGCATTCATTCAACGCAAACACTATGAGTGATTTCGTGAGAGAAGATATTGACTCCGTTGAGGAGATGCCTCTCTTACTAGAGAGATTTAGGAGATTTGTGAAATTAACCACCTCACCTCCTAAGAAGAAGTTGACCACCTCACCTCCTAAGAAGATGGATCTTAAGGACAACTTTGAAAGTTTTGAAAGCTCTAAGTTAAAGAATGAAAAAGAGATTCAAAGGTTAAAGGAAGAACTACTTAGGCTTTCAACTCAAGTTGACGACTTGAATGATGAAGTGATAAGATCCATGGTGGAAGAAGACAAGCTAAAAGATGAGCTAGCTTTGTCTAAGAGGAATGAAGAGGGTTTGAAGAGAGAGCTTGTTGAAGCCAAATAGTCATTGACTAGAATGACCATAAGCACCAAGAAGCTTGACAACATACTTGGTGTAGGAAAAAGCCCTTGTGACAAAAGAGGTCTTGGATTCGAAGTGAGCAAGGATTGCTCTATTCCTAAGAAGACCGTCTTTGTGAAGAGTTTGGGTAAGATAGAAGCGTCACCGGTGCAAACTCCTAGGAAGAAGTTAGAACTAGGACAATGTTCGAAAAATGCACAAGTGAAGGTGGTGAAAACAAGACAACCCCAAGCTCAACGGTTTAGTGCCTCTCGAGTCAACTCTCCTCAACAAATGACTCAATATGTGAAGAGGCAAAACATGCTATCTCATCCAAGGAGGCAACCCATTCCGGTTCAACCACATAGAAGACATGAACCGACTCAACACCAAAGGAGACATCAAATGCATGATGAGTCTCCAATGACTTCACAAGGACATGGTATGAATTCTTACTTTGTACCAACTTGTCATTATTGTGGTGTTTATGGGCATATTAGGCCTAAGTGCTTTAAGTACATTAAGCATTGTAGGATTAATAGCATGATAGAGAAAAAGAGGCTAAGAAAAGCCCATTTGCATGAGCCTAGGAAATCCTTTGTCAATAATCCTAGGTTAGTGAATGACATGCAACCCTTAACCACTAAGACCAAAAAAGTCATATCTATGTGGATAAGGAAAAATGAACCCGCTTGCTACGAGACTAATAAGTCTCAAATAGGTTCATCCAAGTCAAATGGACTTGGGAGGTCTATAGGACCTCATTGCCTTCGTTAATGAAGGTTGGTTCTAACCCCATATGGGGAACTCAAGCAAAGAGAGCTATTTTGCATTCTTGTCACTTGCAAAAAATTTGAAATATCTTATGCTTCTCTTTTTGTTGCTTGAGTTAGCTTGGTTACACTATGTATATATATTTTCTATTCAATAAGTGTGATCAATGCTTGTATTGCAATCCATGTCATATTTATGTTCAAACATGCATTTTTGGACTAGGAGATATTTACATAGGATATAATTTGAATGACCTATAATGATCTCCATGACAAGATGATTGCTAAATGACATGCTAAATGCTAATCTTAAAAAGCATGTTTTGATGATTGCATTTCTTAACTGCAAAAAATGTGTGAAAAAGCTTATGAGACTCAAATGATAAAGGATCTTGTATCCATTCAAGGATTTTACAATCCAAATGTCTCTCTTTCTTTATTGGTTGAACATGTCTAGTATCATACGGATATCTTATCCGGAAAAATCAAGTAGGGTGCAAAGTCGCTCATGACATGTTTGGCTTATAAAGTTGGATATAGTTGTTCTTAAATTGAAATCAATGAAAACCTATATCCTTGCTTCTCTCATGACATTGGTGAAATTGGTTTGAATTCATATTAAAAACCTTTGTCATTTGCTTTGCCAAATACCATGGTATTTTGGATTTAAATGCTACATGTCTTGTATGCAAAGCAATTTTTGATTCACACATTTTCTTTAAATAAATCTCCTTGTTTCTCTCCAATAAATTGAGATTGCATAAAGTGACTTATATTGATTATGCAAATTCTAGAATGCTACTATCTCTCTTTGCCTTGAGTGACCTGGTTGGGGACTACTCCTTTGTCTATATCATGACAAAAAGGGGGAGTAGGTTGTGGTAAGGGGAGTTGCAAATTGTAGTAGCAATTGTGCATGTTGGGGAGAATACTTATTGAGGAGGAGTAACCCTTTGAGGAGGAGCATTTGCACATACATACATTGCATGATGTTGTACTTAAATTCTTAAATGCAAATGCTTGTTTTATCTCACTTGATTCATCTCACCTTTTCTTGTATTGGAAAGTATAGAAACTGTGCTTTCAGGGATTGATTGTTCTACTTGAGATTGAAGACTTCAAGACTATTTATCTTATCTCTTTGTAAAGTAGAAAATCATAGTAGACCAGTAGTTTCTATTATGTTGTGAGGAATCAATGTGAGTGGTGGTTTTGTCACGAAATAGCCAAAGGGGGAGATTGTAAGGATTCTCGTTTTGTTGATTGGCTTATTTCGTGGGCAAACCACAAGTTGGTGTTTGGTTGTAAGGGTAGTCTAAGTGATTTGTTGAAGATCAAAGACCCTTTCCAAGACCTCAAGAGGACAAGCACCAAAGGTATATCTAGTGCTTACTTTGCCTTGAAGAGATATAGTTGCACACACACACAACATGTATAACTCTTATTCTTGAATGTTGTGTTTATATTTTGTGTGCATTGTGCTTTATTGATTATTCAATATCTCTTCTTGCATTTAATTGATTGCATCTTGTTCTATGAAATGCCATGACATGATAGGCATTATGATGCATTCAATACCCACACGTGCACTTCATGTATGTTAGTCTTAAGTGTGGTGTAATTCGTTTCCATTTGTGTGATCGGAAACGTCCGCGCTTGCACGATGGTGTGCTTGTCTTTAGCGCGATGGTTGACCACTTGAGAAGATCTCATTCTTCTCTTGGATAAGTGGTAGCTTTAGTTTGGTTGGGTTGATTGGAGTAAGGTGTCTGGTTTCAAAAGATTGGATTTCAATGTTTTAAGTGTTTTCAAAACTGACCTTTGCATGGTCGTGTGACCATAACTTTTTACACAAAGCTTCAAAATGAGTTTTGAAAATTTCTGTACAAACTAGACACCCATACCTTTCCAACGGTATATTATTCGTAATATTTCATGACCGTTTGGATTGGTTTTGAAATTTCCAAAGTGACCACTAAAACAGGGCATCACAGCTGTTATCCGAATCTGACCTTTGGTCACTCAAATGACCATAACTTTTTCTACAGTTATCCAAATCATGTTTTGTTAATTGGAGTAGAAAGTAGACTTCCATACCTTTCCAACGGTATATTATATGAAAGGTTTCGATGTCGTTTGGTCATGTTTTGAGTCGCTTGAAAATCAAGCTTCGTGCTGTGACGCTTCGCCGCGGTTTCAGTGCCGCGGTTTGTGCAACCGCGGCATTCGAGCCACAGAGCAACTGCGATAGTGTGATTCAGGGGCAAAATTGTCTTTTCACTTGCCCTGTTATTGATGTCTATAAATATCACACTTTCTCATTATCTGAACAAGTTCTTTTACTCTTAAGAACCCTAAACTTCAAAGATAGATTTTGAGAGAAAATCAAATCAAGAACTCACCTTTAACCACTCAAATCAAACCCCTTTTGCATCAAATTTCATATTGCATCTCCTATGTCTATATAGAGTGCATCCATGTATGGGTTTGCATCATCACAACTTGCTTGGTAAGATTTTGATTAATTTCATCTTATTTTAGTATTTAAAATACCAAGCCATCTCTTTTAAATTACTTGTATGTTTTAGATCATATGCTAAATACAAGAAAAGAGATTAATTGTGATGAATTGATTGAGTGTTGTTTTTGATAGATATCTAGGTTTTTATAATCTATGATTATTTATGCTATTTGACATGTCATTTAGCCATTAATATCTAGGATTGCTTTAATTGCAAATTCATCATCCTAGGTAAGCATCTAGAGTACCCTAGCTCTATATTGCATATTTGGATATCATTGCATATTCACATAGGGTTGTGCATCTCTTTTGAGAGATTGAAGTCTTATGTGATTGACCGGGATTAGGTCGGACACCGGGAATAGGTGGTCACATAAGCAAGTAGGACTAGAGCCACTTTTAAAGGCCCACGTGGTAGAAGTGGGGGGTTATTGACCGGAGTGTTAAACGAGGTCTACATAGGTTGTAAACTCCATTTCAATTAGTGGATTTCGAGGTCCGAGTGTGGCGCACTAAACAGCCCGTGGTTTTTCCGAGTGGTTGGGTTTTCCACGTAAACATCAAGTGTCATTTATTATTTCCGCATCTTATTACACTTGTATGTATTGTTGACTTGCTAGGGGTATTTTCGTAAAATTGACATGCACGCGAAAATTGGGTAATAATTAGCTAAAATCTATTCACCCCCCTCTAGCTTTATATATTAAACATGCCTTGAGTATTTAATTACTTACAAGAACTGATTGTTGTTATCGGTTTTAATGGCTGTCACAGTCCATGGATTTGTTACTTTCAACATATGAAAGTATGAAGGTAACAACTAATATGAATTCTCTGGATTCCCATAAACAACCATCTGGGCGTGCTCTAATGCTCGCCATGCTTTAGTATACGTTACTTGTATACCATGCTTGTCCCGTATTTATACAATTATGTCAATCGGACTAATGGTGAGACCATTGGTAGTCAATTCTGAGGCAAACATCTCCCCGATAACAATAGAGCTCAATTTACGAAAGTGTGACTCATATGTGTCCAAGCTACATGTGTGTGCATGTGCAAATTTCTTGACTTGCCAATATGTGGAACTTTTCCTATGGATGGCCTTTAAGGCAAAATCACAATTGACGTCCTTGCAACCTACCTCAAATCAATATTGTGTTGACCGTTTAGTTATTAGATTGAACTTCTCTCTTAAAGAATATTTTCCAAACTCGTCCTTTAAATTTTTCTTTGTATGAAAAATCTGTTCTGACCTTTGTAAAAAGCTCTAGCATTTGAGGTAGAAGCTTCAGAAGACGGTGAGTTGATGGAATATTGGTCTGCTCCTGGAATAACCCAATGAGGTGGTACAACATTATATGGGTTACATTGAACATGTGCACCGATTTGCCCTTGATTCTGCTTTGACCCTTGACCCTCCTCATCACTATCATCTTCAGAACTAGAATCATCATCAGTTGAATCAGAATCGTTCACATCTGCCGTCTCTTATTGCTCACCGATAAACGAATCTGGAATTCCATAGTCACCATTCTATATGGAAACCTCGACTGTAGGTTCAACATTTTGAGTAGTAGGAACCGACTCAGAAGCTTGGTTAATACCAGTGGAAGCTACATAAGGAGAAGGATGAGAAGGTTCAAAAAGGACTATAGTAGGAATTTGTGACGTTCCTTGTGGTAATGGATGATCCTCCCTAACATCTCTTCTAACTTTATCCACCAAATCAACATATATCTCTGAACAATGTGTTCCTCCAGTATGCAAAAAAAATCTGACATCTCTATCACGACGTATGTGATACTTTCGTCGACCATTTTCTGCTGAAACCACGGAATTAATCCTTAGATCATATAAAGTTTTATCAACATTGATGTCTTCAAACACCAAATCCTCTAACTCCAAATATGTCAACTCCTTCGACACCAACTCAACATATGTCTTACCACCAATGTATTGCAACCCATCCCACTTCCCCCTGTAGTTGATCAGCAGTCTGACATCCATTTACCTGAACAAGGAAAGACAAATAATTAAATTTTCTGTTCATTTCTCATTTTCCAGCCATCACAATATGGTGTTTCACGTTTTCCATGTTTTTTTCATGGGAAAAGTCTAATGTTTCACATTTTTTTGGCTAAAATTAAGGTTTCACGCTTTCTAGATAAAAGTCTAAGGTTTCACATTTTTTGGGAAAAAGTCAAAGGTTTCACGATTAATTGAAAAAGGTCAAAGGTTTCACGTTTTTTTGAAAAAACTCAAAGGTTTCACGATTTGTCGCAAAAACTCAAAGGTTTCACGATTTTATGAAAAATATCAAAGGTTTCGCGATTTTATAAAAAATATCAAAGGTTTCACGATTTTTTGCAAAAACTCAAAAGTTTCACGATTTTATGAAAAAAGTCAAAGGTTTCACGAAGTTATGAAAAAAATCAAAGGTTTCACGATATTTTGAAAAAAAGTCTAAGGTTTCAAGATTTTTGGAAAATTTTTAAGGTTTCAGTTCTATTTTGCGTGAAACATACTGGAAATACTAGAAATTTCGAGATCTTTTAAATAATGACAAATCTTAACAGATTTTATGACAGATCTTTCAAATACATGTAATATTAACTATTATGAACAATAATAATGCGAAAACTTAAGAGATTTTACACACCTAAACCACTTCAAGAGACAATTGAAGGTTTGTGTCCAAAAACTTCCCCAAACGAGTTTCCTCAAATCTTCAACTCAATGCCGACACTAAGCTTAATTGACGATCTCAGACCAATATTTTCGGTTCAAATAGATTCACAACTTTGTTAGAACATTGAAGTAGAAGAGAAAGAAGGAAAGAGGAGAAGAACATGTCTCGTGGAAGAGAAGAAGAATAAAGGAAAAAAAATTAAAAATTTTAAAAACTTATGTTAGTGGGGGTATTTGTGTAATTTTGGCTAGGGATTGAAAGAATTTATTACAGAATGGTTATAAACAATTAAAATATGAAATAAGGCTAAAAACGATTTCCAAATAATTTATTGACTATAAATAGCAATTTTTCACTTGTGGGTTATATCTTGAAGGACTTGGAGAATTCCTATTTTTTAGATTTCTTTTCCTTTTAAAACAGTTTTGCTTGATAGGATTTAACTATATAATAATTGTGGAAACAACTGTATACTTTTTTTTTTTTTTGGCATGATCTCAATAATTCTTGTACTTCATCTAACCTTAATTTAGTTCAAGATCTATTCTTTATTATTGAATTTCATAATCAAATTAGTACTTATTGCTTGAAAACCACCTAAATTGATGAATTTCTAGAAAACACACAAAAAAGAAGAAGAGATTATTCGGTACGTTTGTATGTATTATATCTAGCTAGTGAAATTATATCATGTGAAATGAAATTAATCACTTGTGATTGAATATTCATACCACATGATATGATATACGAAATAGCTGAGTCACAAAAACAATAATGTAAATGATAATTACTTTATTTATTTATTTATTCATTTCCATGATTCAATATGCAATTATGCATGCTATCACAAATTGCAATACAGTTATAGCTTTTATGTCCCTACTCTCCCTAGTAATTATAATGTGATGAAGCAAGTCGAAAAAAAAAAACACTAAACAATCGTTTTAGGCATGAATTGAAATAGAGATGAAATATTAGAGTAGAGAGGGTGAATCATATTTGTATCATGTGTAGTTTACAATACACTAATTAAATTAAAGTTTGAATCAATTACATGATCAGATGCAAAACACGGTGCATCTGGAGTTGTTCACACGCTAAGAGTTAAACAAAAACATGAATCTGATGAATTATCAGTAGTAAAATCTCAAAAAGGGCCTAGCTTCTTCTTTGGAGAGTAGTTTGGCAAATCTGACTCGGTCAGAGGAGGTAGCCCCCGGTCCAATGCACTTGTACTCTCCGTGATAGACTGTATTGGCATGTTCAGGGTGGCTACCATCGGACCAACCTTCACTGTTGATGAGAGTCCCCATGTATGTGTAAACAAACACCACTCTTGGCTTCTCCTTCCATGCACGCCCCAGGTAAGGGTCGCTGGAGCCGGTTATGTTGCAATGCACAAATGCGAATCCACTGTTGTCTGTTACATTTTCTCTGGCTTGTGCTGTGATCACTCCTCCCATCCCTTGTGCAACCGATTTTATAGTGGTGTTCTGCATCATCAATAACTCAATAAGTTATTCATAACATAACCCCATGATTGATGATTTGTGTGGTGATGACAACTTCCTTGTCACATCATTTAGGTTGAATTTTGTGTAAATTTTTTGGGTTGTATAGTATTAATGAGTATACTAATTAGTTTTATGGGTGGCAATATCCACACCCTAATGTATAATTACAAAAAAAAATTAAAAAAAAATTCCCGTCATGTCCGAACTTCCCTTAGCACAGACAACCGGGAAAAGATTTACCACAATGTGATCGGGCTTGTCTTTTGGACTGTATCTACAGATCCAACCCAAATAAACCAAGTCAGCAACCAGGCTCGTTTCAAGGGCCATCGTTATGGATGGGTTTTGCAGCTCAAATGTTCAATTGAAGAAGCTTGAATTCAAGTCACATCCATCCATTTTTAGCCATCAAATAATTATATCAAGTTAAAACCATCTGCAAAACTAGATATAAATTAATAACTTGTAATTAAATCATTATCCTTTAACTCGCACTTCAAAAAATAAAAGATATTAAACGATCACTAATTTTAGAAATATATAGGTTTTTTTGATAGTTGGATGTTTAGATGATATAGTTATACGTTTAATTAGGATAGGATAGTGGTAATTGGTAGTTGCAATCAAATAGGAGACGGAATTTCTTTTGGATTCATCCGGTGGTTTTATTAGGAGATTGGTTATCTCGAAACAACCAAGTGGAGTCGTGGAGGAGAGGTTCTCTCGAAACAATCAATCATACTATTTCTAAGTTTTCAAATTATCCTCAATTCCTAACAATGTCGGAAATCCGTATTTCTAAAATTTGTGATCGTATCAAACAACCAAGTGGAGCCGTGGAGGAGAGGTTCTCTTTCTCTTGAATCAATCAATCATACTATTTCTAAGTTATTCAAATTATCCTAAATTCCAAACAATGTCGGAAATCCATATTTCTAAAATTTGAATTGAACCCACGACATGTCGATGTGGAGTGTGAGGAACTTATCACTTAGCCGCCTCAATTTTTGTTGTTATTTGAATTGATTTGAGACGCAATTTTATATATAAATTCAATATATATATATAAGTAATTTTTCAAAATTTTAAATTATATTAGGATTCATGAACATCACTTGTGCATGTCATTGAGACTGCATTTAGATATCAATTGTCATTATTCACAAAGTTGGGGGTACAGACAAAATAATCAATTGCAGATGGTTCACCGATTTCCAAAGTCTCAATGAGCCTGTATGTAACGTTATAGAGTTGATTCTGTACCAGATGATTATTAATATGATTTCGGATATCAAAATAAAGTCATTAGTTACTATTTCCTAAAATCTGCTGGAGCAATTCAACCACCACAAATTATATCATATAGTACTAAAATAGAACCACACTATCTTTCTACTATGCTACTTTAAATGATCAATTCTTGAAAACGAGACAAATTAGGGCAGCATCAACATGTCACATGTGGGAACAGTCATCGGATCAATAAAGATAAATCGAGATGTGATCTATTGATTCACCACCATGCTTTTAACAAATGGATGCGATTTGAAGTTCTATGAACATGTAGATGGAAAAAGATTGTCCGATTAAAGATTTTGTTTAAAAATGTTGTTATAGTGTGCGACAGATATTGTCGTTGCAACATAATTCTCTCCAATCGTACATATATAGTTTAATTTCTATTCGTTATGGCCTACAATAATACAATGGACTAATTATCTAATGCTTTTGTTTAATTTATATTTGTTTTAATTTAATTATTATTTATATTAATAGTTATAACAAACTAAAATTAAGTATATAATACAAAATTGACTAAATGTTAATAAATAAATAAAACACTAAATTGAAAACAAAACAATTAAAGCAACAAACAACATTAATAAAAAAAAAAAAAAAAAAATACAACAGAAATCACAACAACAATTTAGTACTCCAAGAGATCATTTACGATCCTCCAAGATCATTGAAATATTGGCCAAAATATTGTGTTTTTTTTTATTTCTTTTATGAAATGTAATGTCGAAGTTTAATTAATAATAAATGCAATATTTTAGTTAATTAAATTTAATTTCTTAATTTACTAATTTGTTAATTTCTTAACTTATCGTAATATTATGTTAATTAAGGGGTGAAATGTTAATTGTTAAGAAATAATAAAAAAAAGGAATATTCAGATAATATTCTTTTTAAAGTAACATTTAGTGCAATGAGTTGGAGATGTTCTCAATGTGCCTTATAATTGTTTCACATCCTACCCCACCCCAATTTCTTTTTACAAGAAAATGATCACAAATGTGATTATTAATAGGTGTAGATGCCAAGAAATTAAACATCACAATGCACACATTTGTATTAACTATTGTACAGTGGTCTTTTTTTTTTTTTCATTTTTTCTTTTTTCTCAATCACGCATTTTAATTATGATTTATTATGTGTAGTACTAGTAGTACTTCTAAAAATAGAGATCTATTTGAACACGAATAAGGTAAAACAAAAAGATATATAATTTTAAAAGATGATATATATTATTAAGCTAGTAGCCTAGTACGTAGACTATTAAAGAAGACATTTGAATTTATTTACGATGATTCATAGATCCAAAGCCAAAACAAATAATTAAATTAATTATAAGAAAAAGCATTTGGTTATGAGTAATACTACTTTGTCCAAATTTGATGTCCAAATCTGATGTCCAAATGACGTGGTAACACTCTCGTCAATTCATTTAAATTAAGCAAACCTAATACAATTGAAATGAATGGATGAGAGTGTTACCACGTCATTTAGACACTAAATTTGGGTAAAGTAGCATTACTCTTTTGTTATATGTGTTAATCAATTAATAAAGTAAGAGCTGATATTCAAGTAAGGATATCATTAGCCTCCTCCTAATTCCTAATTCTAAGTTTATTTCGGTGTAATAAGTTTGAAATATATATATATATAATAAATAAATAAACACAATATATTCCTTACACAAAATGATAACAGGCACATGGGTTTTGGCATCAATTCCTAGAAAATCAAGATTTTCATATGAATCAATTATCATGTAATATATGAGAAAATCTTGGCTGGGACTGTCCAATGAGAGTGTGCCACAAGTGTGTCACATACTTTGCACATGCTGTCCCAATGTATATGTGGCGCACTCTCATTGGACGGTCCCATGGCCATGTATATGAGACCGTCCCAGCCAAGATTTTCTCGTAATATATATATATATATATATATATATATACGGATTTTCTATTATCAGTTCGAACTGACAATAAATATATCAGGACGAAGAATGTAGACCACTAGATTTACATACTTTAACTTAAAGTGTATGCACTTGTCAAAACTTTTCCATAATCCGTGGTCCACATTCTTCGTCTTGATATATTTATTGTCAGTTCGAACTGATAATAGAAAGACCGTATTTATATATATATATATATATATATATATATATATATATATATATATCATGATCCTCTAAGTGGTCCATTTTTCTCTCATTTCACATGCATATACCGCTTTTATTTCCTTTGACCACACTCAACCCATTCTCTCGACTTTTTGAAACACACAAGATCGCTAAAATGCTATATCTATCGACTATCATATTCAAAAGTGTATTTGATTTCTCCTCTCTCTGAATAGATAGAACCCACTGTTTTGTATGGTGGGAACGTGGGATTTGAAGCCCTAAGCTGCGAGACATCACATGTCATGTCTTCTGGTTTTTCTAACTTTGGTGTCTAGTGGCTACAACACTTCTCTCTCTTCATATTATAAATACATTGTTCATTGAAAGGGACCTAACCTTCCTATTGTTTCCTCCAACTCTATATCCACAATTACACTTGTTCACTACTTGGATCTTGTAACACTGAGATACCATTTACATATATTTACTACTGCATTAAATACAACACATGCACCCACCAATATATTTCTCAAGTTAAAAAAAATAAATTGAATCCTCTACTGACCTGATATTTTTCCTAACATCATCTAATCTCATAACACATAAAAATTGCAATGAATGTGCGGTTAAAATATATATAATTGGTTTCCATAACCAATTTATCAACAACCAATCACATGCTTTGATTTAAAAAGGTCAGGAAAAATATTAAATAAAAAAAAAAAACCTATAAATCCAAATATGTTCACACATTAAATGAACTAGGGCCAAGGGTCCATCATATCAAAAAAGTAACCGCTACAGGCACGGTACAGAAAGCGTTCTGGATGGATGATAGATATATCTAATTTCAGTCGAATCTTGATGAAATTGATGACGCCTGTTTTGAACATATATACATATCGGGAAGAAGGAATCCAACAACACATATGATTAACTGCTTTCCTCATGTGAACTTGATAACAAGTTGATCTTCTGGGTCTTACCTTTTCTAGTCAATTTGACTGCATGCAATGTAGCAGCAGCTACCTAGCATGGAGTGACTTATCATTATCATTATCATCGTCAGCACTCAACAGTGCTACTGCTGTGTTCAGCAACAAGAGTGAGTAAACATTTGTCATTTTTCTGTGTTGGCAGCTTAGTGGCCATATCCCATGGTTTCCTAAATATGCTGTGGGCCGTATAACCAGATTTTGCTTCCATTCTCTTTACATCAATCAATTACCTCACTTTTTCATAATATTTTTGTCATAAAAGCTTTTTTAAAAAATAAAATTAATACATGGGTCGATCGTGTAGATCCTTTTCTCTTTATCCATTACATGCAGAGGATCATGTAAGTCATATCTCGTCTTACAAATATATATATATTTAAATGAAGACACCCAGATGTCTTCGTGTGGTGCATGCATTGTATATATACATTTCGTGGCAAACAAGATAAGTTTTTTTTAAAAAAAAAAAAGAAATTAAATCTATCTAAGATATTGAAATTTTGTTACTAAGATTTGTTATATGAACTAAAGATGGATGTTTTTAGTTAATTTGTGAAGTCAAATGAAAATTCAATACTGATTTCTATGTATAATAGTACAAAAATGGGGACAAAAATTCCAAGAGTAACATGGAATATTTAGAGAGAGAGGGAAGGTGGTTTTTTTTTATTATGGTCCAGAATCCGATTTGACGACCCATATTCACGTGGTCTGGTCTCTGGTCTATCATGGCTTCTTTCTTCTTCTTTCTGTGTTGCTGATCACTGACTGACTGACTATAAACTGACTACATTTGTCTTAGTCTTTATTTACGTTGAAAGACGTAAATGTCCTTCTGCTGCTTTTATTTATTTATTTATATATATACATATATATATTTCACAAAATGACAAGCGCAATAGTGCAAGATGATTGGGCAGCTTTCGCATGAAAAGCCGCAAAAAGCGGGACAGGTCACCTTGTCTTCTTCGATCCCTACACTACGACTCCAAGGGTAAATTAGTCTTTTCCTTCATTTTCACGACCTTTGTTTACGGGAGAAAATAAATAAATATTAATTAAAAAAATAAATAAATCAAGAATTGATAGATTGACAGTTCATATATCTTGTATATATTTCTCTAACCATGTTTTTGGAATAAATGAAGTCAATCTATTTCTCTTATTAGTTGTTATAATCTGCAAGTTTATAGCTCTTTACAGATCAATTGCTCATCTTTTTCTACCTAAAAGTCTAAAACTAAGACTTCTTGTTTTTCTTTTTTCTTTGCATTCATTTTTCTTCTTTTCAGACTTGTTAATAATTAGATTGGAATAATCTTCAATTTAATCATCACATTGCCAATATTCCTACATCATTATTCTTTCAATTTAATTTTGGATTATGGGTAAATAAGTATATTAGTAATTATAATTTGTAGATGAGAATAATAAAGTTGTAGACTTGTAGGGACTTTTGCTTTTCTTTAGTAAATTCCTAAGTAATTCAAACAAAAGTTCGTGCGAAGGACGAATCTGGTTTTCGAGTTCAACATTAGAAATTCACTATAAAATTCAAAAGATGGACCGAAATAGTTTGCTCCAAAAAAGTTATAGATAAATATATTTTCTATTACAATTATAGAGAATTTATTCAAAATAATAAAATTTTGTTTTATTAAATAGTATAAATTCTCTCTTAATTTTCAAAAGTATTTTTGAGGTTAAGAATCAAAATGTCCTTTAATCTTTTGTTAGTTCAATACCATTATAAGAAAGAAGTAAAATAATAATAAATAAATAAACTTTTTCTTCTTCTCACATATTATTTTGTAATATACATCGTTCATTAATGGCAGAATATACAAAATTAATTAAGCAATTACTATCTCTCTCAATAAATAAATAAATAAATAAATAAATAAATAAATATATATATATATATATATATATATATGAACTTTTAAGTGAGGGATCATTTACTTAACCTTGATGAAATCATATCAATTTTTATGAATTTTGATTTGAATTTTTTTTTCTTTTTATGATAAGTTCATTGAAATCTACTTATGAATAAAATTTGAGAATTTTTCAAGTACTAAAACTATTTTTTTTTTTAAAATATATATTTCTCCCAATTTCCTAGTGCCTTTATATTTAACAAAATCAGGAAAAATAGTTTTAGTGTTTGAAAATTTTCCAAATTTTATTCATACATAGATTTTAATGAACTTATGCCACATAAAAATTCAGATCAAAATTCATAAAAATCGATATGATTTCATCAAAGTTCTTACCAAAATTAAATTAAGAGATCTCTCACTTGAAAATTCATATATATATATATATATCCAGGTGTAGAATTTCCAGTACATAATTGTCGATTGCTACCAGTACTTATTGATTATGAGAGCTATGTAATTTAACAAATTAAATTACAAGGTTACATGTCTAGTTGTCTACCTACATATATAGATAATTTTAATTAGTTGGCTTCTGAGGAACTTTTTGACGATTTCATAAACTTTAAATCCATGTTAGTCCAGTAGACTTGATTTGAATTATATTTATATTATCTTCAATTTTGATTCAAAGAACTTACAAGCTTTGACTTTAATTTATTTGCTTAATTTTTTGCATGAGATTGGAATTTGAAATTTAATTAATGCAAATGAGTAATGACCTACCTCTAATCTCCAATTTAATTAAAATTTAACACCGCCTACATATAAGATCTGACTTGTGGTTGGTTTTCAGCTGCTTTTTTCTTTCTAATTTCTTTCACCTAAAAGCAATTATATATTAAATATTATCATCGCAAATTTAATTTAAGAGTGGTTGTGAATACGTTAAATATTGGTGATAACATTTTTTTAAAGTGATTACAAATACTTATTTTTTTAATGTTTGGTCGATCGATATCTTCAGAGAGTTTTCAAAGCACTTTATAGAATAAAGTGCTTTTATATAATAATAATTTAACTGAAAGCACTTTTAAAACTTTGTAATCCCAAACATACTATACTTTGAATTGAACTAGTTATATGATCAAAGCTTTTTCATGATTTACTTAGGCGGTTTTATAATTAATTATTTTAAAGAAACATAAAAGAGACTGTATATATAATTGTGTGTGCGTGTTTTTTTTTTTTTTTTTGTTTTTATTTTATTTTATTTTATTTTATTTTATTTTTAAGTATTACATTATTATATAAATTGAAGATTTTTCTGGGTAGAGGGAGGACTCGAACTTGAAATCTCATCGTGCAAGTATGATTATATTCAAATGTAATGGCTATTAATTATTAAGTAAAGTTGAAACTTTAAAATTGTATGGTAATGTGTTTGCTAGCTAACTTGGTGATGACCATACCTTTCAACAAATATTTAGGTCCAAAATTCAAAATATTGCTCCCTTTAATATATATATATATATATATAAAGTTATATGGTAATCATACCTCATGTTAAAATGTAGCATTCCGATTTACATCATTGCAAAATAAATATAAAATTCATATATGTATTAGTGCAATTCAAATTCCCCACACGAAAAACATACAGAAATCCGATACATATAGGGAGTATCATAGGTAAATAGGTAATACATAAATCAAAGATTATAGAACAATCAATGATATATTTATTTAATTTGTAACACAATAATTATTCAATAATAATAATAATAAAAGTAGTAGTTTTTGTATTGCAACTTTAGAGAGACAAAGACAATGACTCAATTGAGTATGAGTATGGTAGCAAAGTTTATGGGTAGACAAGGCAGGTTGGAAACGCGTCGCGGATACAAAAAGAAGATGCCTATTCAAGTATTCAACAAATTTCGTGTCTTCCACTTATAAAAGTTGTGTCTAATTAACCAATAAATTAACAAAAACAGGTAGCTATGTATCAAGAGCGTGTGAGTATATTTTTTATTATTCAAAAGAATCTCTAACAACATAATCATTACCAATCTAATCAATCTCTATAACATTTCGTATTTACAAAACAAGAATATTATTAATCAATATCATATATAATTAAATTTTTTTCCCTCCTTTTTTTTTAAATAATAATAATAAAAAAAAAAAAGTAGGCTCGAGTATGGTAATTTGGTATCTCGTAAAAAGTTGTTAGACTTCCTGCTGTCCAACACTTTTTTTTTTCCAGCTATCCGGATATGGTTTACATTTTTTATAGAAAAAACTGTCTATTTTAGACTTCATTCCAGTTTCCGGCAAGAGCTAGCTAGCAAGGTTTAGACAAAATAAAGAAATAGACAATTAGCTTATACATTTATAATTTCGATTATAAAGCCTACACAGGACGCAATGCGTCCTGTGAAATTGAAAGGTTGTCTATAATATTTTTGGAGTAATATTGTTACTTTGTCCATATTTGGTGTCGACACGAAATTTGAAACCTAAATGATGTATTATCACTGAAACTCAATGATTTCAATTATCCAATTCTAATATAGAGAAATCAATGGTCCACATCATTTAGGCACCAAATTTGAGTACAAAGTAACATTATTGATAATTTTGAACGTATAATTTGTGTAACTTACTATGAATTAAGCACTATTTAATTTAATTAGCAAACAGGATCCCATTAAAGCCCGTTTATAACTTAATACGTAACCAACTGTGGATGATGTAACAATCCAGCAAGGTAGCAATGTGAATTTGTAATTTTTGTTGAAAGTGTTTGGAGAGTCAAATAGTTAATTAACAAGAACAGTTGCATTTATACATAAATGTATGTATATATATGCACTCGAAGTTAGTAGAAAGTAAAAGCTCAATGTGGTCCGATGATTAAGGGTATTTATTCGATAATGTGTCTTGGTTGGAGTCGCAACCGCAGCAAATGCAAGCGGTATTTTTAAAAAAAATTCAAAAATTAGTAGAAAGTAAAAGTTGGCAATTCAAATGACAAACTGTACTTCACTTATAAAAGAGACGGTGTCCCAATTTGGAAGACAACATAAAGTTGCGGAGCCCAATCTTTGCTGTATACCCTTTTCAATATTAATTTGGTTGTCTTCAGATAAAGATTACAATCCAAAATCCTAATCCAATCAACATCATCTTAATTATTCTTTTTTTTTTAAAATAAAAATTAAAATGTATCTCATATATATATATATATATCCACTCAAACCATTACAAGAAAAGAAATAAGAATCAATATTATATAAATATAATATTTGAAGAAAAAAAAATTAAAATTAAAATTAAATGAACAATCAATAAAGAACAATGACAGTAGAAATAAGTACAATCCCGCACCAGGCAACAAATTGAATTAAGCCGGTGTAAAATGGGGTTAATCCTCACCGTTCAATCAAACATTATTTCTTCTCTCATGATCATGATCATCATCTCTACTATCTTCAATCCTCTCTACACCCGCCTAAATCATATTTTATCAACAATCAATAATACATCATTTACAACTTTAAACCATGTAGGCGACCTCACACAATCACCCCACCATCATTGTTATTGATACATATTAAATTATAATCAAATTATTATTATTATTATTTTTCTTTTTTTGACCGTACCATGCACGTTGAAGAGACAGTCAACAAGCGTAGAACTCGACGAGTTCATCCAAAGACTCGGGCTGTGGATCCGCATTTTCGAGCATCCAAAGCAAGTGCTCGAACAAGACAACCTCGCACGACACGTTGATGGTGTCGTTGTCGGAAGATTCGCTTGACCGCTCTGCGAGTTCTTTGAGGAGTGGGTGGTCGACAATGTCGGAGCTGACGAGGTATCTTCTCCGTGACTTCCCGACGTAGACTGGGTGGAGGTCGCCGGAGTAGTTGTCGGAGGAATCGTCTGTTGCCGCCACTATGGAGCTTATGTTGGGGCGGCTCTGCAACTTGTTGAACGAGTTTAGCTTCTTGAGAACTGACCTCAGCTTTGTTAGCTTGCCACCTTTTGCCATTTTTTCTTCGTTTGGTTCTTGAATTGAAGAAATATTGAAGCTTGTGTTTGTGTTTTCACAGAGAGAGAGAGAGAGAAAGAGAGAGAGAGAGGTGTGTCTTTGGGGGCTGAGAAGGGAGAAGGAAGGTTCGTATATAAAGGGAAGAGAGAGGGTTGAAATGGTAATTGCGTAAGTGGACCGGTTGCCCGGTTGCAATTTTTTTTGTGTTACTCGTATTTTGTAGTAGTCCTTGTTGTTTTAGTTTATTAACGTAAATACCCTTCACCAATAATCTTTTTCAGGCCACCACCTTTTTCACTCTCCTTTGTTTTGTTTGTTTTTTTTCGTGCGGTTCACATCCTTCTACAACTGTAATCTGATCAGCTGGTTTGTAATCTGTAAAGGTTAATGACTTAATGTATCTACACAGCTAGCTATTTTACATAATTAAATTAATATTATCTTAAAAGAAAGTATTTTAACCATTTTATTAAGTATAGTCATGTATTGAATTTTATATTTTAATTTTATAATTTCTTCAAAGTTTAAATTAGAAGATTTAAATTTATCAAATAATTGAACTTTAAACCTTAAAATTTATGGAAAGCTACAAGTTTCACCCGATTATACCAACGACAATAATGTCATAGTTTTAGCATTTTGAAATTTTTTGTAAGGTAGCACATCACATTTAGTAAAGATGATAGTGCACCTCTCTTCCACACATAGTGGTCAGGGGTTCAAGTCCAATCATACGTAATTTACAAGTATGTGTGAGAAGTTTTCTCCTGATTTGTGGGAGTAGTTATTCGGACCGCACATGTATTGTCTGATCTTGATAGGTCCCGACAGTCCTATTGTAATAGTTATAAATGTAATACTTAAAAATAAAAATAAAAAATTATCTAAAGGTAGATAAAATAAAGTTAGCTCAGTGTTATATATGTCTCTCTCCTTTATAACATTGAGGTTATGGGTTGAAATAGTATATGTACCAGCTCCTTAAACTTCGAATCAATCGTAAACTACAAATATAAATAAACTGTCAATAATAATTTTAAAAGATCACGCGAGTAAATTATTGAACTTTTTGGTATTTAACTGGCTTTGATTTGTCTGCATTCACGCACCAACTAGAAAGTAGTTGTTAGTCTGTAAACAAATTATCAATCCTTTCTCTCCAGAAAAACTAGCTGATTTTATGCTACTTTTCTTTTTTTTAATCTATTTTAAATCAAGAAAACTGTTACCTGAAAGCGACAGACATGTGCAAGGGGATGGAAACTGGAAAAGACTCAAACCTATATTATTCCACTTACGTATCTCATCTTTCTTCATTTTCTTTCTCTAATTGTCTAATTGTTAATTGAATATATTATAATTAATAAAAATGCAGTCACGTCTCTTTCGAGCTTTAGTGGTGTATGTATAGAGTTTTCTCCTCTGTAAGAATAGATTTGAATCACTCGTGTATTATTTAATATCTATAAGTCTCGATAAACCTCTAAACCGTAAATTTGATGTCGGATTTTAAATAATAATAATAAAAGTGGAATCTAATTATCCTTTTCTAGAAATCTAGACCAAACGCCGCAAACGGTGGTAACTGCCCTAATTAAAATAGACTAGACAAAGAAAACCTATATAAAAAATTTATAAGCTAGATAAAGAATTTTAATAATATTGGTCCATAATATTATAATTGTTAAGCTATATGAGTTGATGATTTTATTAAATTCTTGAAGATTCTTTGATTGACAATTGTTATTCTTTGAACAAACATAGTTTAATCATCAAACAAACTTCTAATCAAACATTAATTTTTTTATTTTTTTTTTATATAATTGAAAGTTAGTTTATTTTAACTGTAGTCTTGTTCTTGTATTTGCTTACACTTTGTCATTGATTAACAATAACACTGGTATCAAACAATGGAAGAGACATATTTGCACCGGGAGAAAACAAATACACTGATTGTTTTAACTGTAGTCTTGTTCTGTGGTTATTTTACTGATAAATTTAATTAAAGTTTTAAATTATATGTCACTAGTTTAATACTTTAATTGCCATGTTCAATCGTGTAAGTTTGAATTAATTATACTCACATATTTAAGATGGTTATAAAAATAAATTGATGTAGGACACTTCTTAAAGCCCGAGGAAAGGGAATAGTGTCGGATTCCCAATTAATTTTTGTTCCATTTTCCCTTTTCATATTACATTTTTGGAACTTAATAAATTTTAATATGAATTTTCTTTTTGATCAGAATTTGTTTTTGTTGTGTTAGTTTTGAAAAACTATTTTAGAATATGTCGATAAATCAAATTTGTCACTTTTGTTTTGTAAAATTCTAAGAGTTTCTTTATTTAAGTCAATTTACGAGTCCTGCCCTCATTGAAGACAGTTTTGTTTTTTTTATTAAGTGCTTGTTTGGTTGAGCTTTCTACTACTTCAAAAGGTCTACTAACGTCTATTTGAGTTTTTTTAAGTTGTTTGGTTGGGCTTTTGAGATTGTCTATTTTAAATTGAGTAGAGGCTAGTAGAGTTTAAACCTCTACTAGGCAAAAGCTCATGGAGAGGTGCTTCTCCAAATAGACTTTTTTTTAAAAAAAAGTCTACCAACCAAACAACTATAATTTTTTTTTTTTCAAAAACTCTATTTCTAATAGATCTACTGCAAGTAGATCTTTTACCAATAGATGTTTTTCAAAAACTCAACCAAACAAGCTCATCGTGGATCCAAAAACTTAATTTTATCTTTCTATTAAAGAACCCACATGTGAAGTTCAAGAAGAAGGGAATGAATCCCACATTGAAAACACATATAATAAGATAAGGGTATATATACTAGTGGATGTCACAACTCACAACCCATTAGACTAGTCTTTTGAGTTGTAAGGTTATCTACCAATATATATATCCATTCTCATGAACACATATACGTGCCTTTTTAGATTTATGCACCCCAATACTTTTGTTTTTTCTTTAAATTATTAGTATTATTATTAATGAAAAAGCTCTGAAGAGCTTATTATTGATTAATATATATATATACACATATTTTCTATTATCATACAATAATTAAATATATTAGGACAAAGAATGTTGACTACTAAATTTATATACTTTGACTCAAAGTATATGCACTTGTCAAAATTTCTCTATGATCTGTGGTTCACATTTTTCATCCTGATATATTTATTGTTAGGACGAACTGACAATAAATATATCATATATATATATATATATATATATATATATATATATAAATATATCAACACCACATGATCTATAGCGAACTACCGGAATAATTTTTTTATTATTTTTTAAAGACAACTACAACACAACTAATTGCAAAAGAAAAATGAAAAATATAAACATGTCAACACGACATGATCTATTGCGAACTACTGGAATAATTTAAAATTTTTTTTTTTTTTTAAGACAACTAATTACAAAAGAAAAAAGGCTTTACATTAAGCCAAACCCGATCCTCTAAAAAAGGAAAAAACTCGAGCAGCTAGGGAATGTGCCATCTCATTCCTTTGGCTTGGGATAGAGAGCCATTTAGAAACCCCAATTTCTCTACAAAAAGCTCTAATATCATCTAAGGCCACCCCTACCAAACCACAATTCATAGCAGAGGCTACATTAACAGCATCCAGTTCCTCCCATTAGTCAACCTTCAAATCCAGCCTTCTGGCCAACAAAAGACCCTCTTTAACAGACATGAATTCCCCCAGCTCAGGCTCAAAAATTCCCACCAAAGGCTTTGACAAAGAAGCCACCATATTACCTTCCCAATCTCTTATAGCCACCCCCACTCCAATATGGTTGACACCAGATTTCATAGCAGAGAACCTACTGAAATAATTTGTTTCATTAGGTAAAATAATTAATATCTTGTCAGTTTTAATATAAATATTTGATAAAGACACATGGCGGCTTGTGAGAGCATAGGCATGTGAACAACACATGGACTCGACTTGTCCTATATATATATATATGTAAACCACGTCAACATATTGAATTTACGTCACTCAACCCCATACCTCCCGCATGTGAATTTTATTTATACAAGTACAATTTTTATGTTCACGTAATGAAATAATCAATGGTGTTTTCAGTACAAAATAGTATTTGTTTTTTGTGCAACACAATCAGGGTTTCATGATATTGGCACAGCATAATCTTTTGGGACTTGATCACTTGGAGAATGCAAAAAAGTGAAGTGGAAAGTTTCTGAATTTGAGAGCAATAACATTAATTAGAGCTTTGATTTTTAAAAATATGCCCCTTAGGTTATTGAGGAGGCATAAAAGTTAATATGCTTTAATTTTTGACGGTTCCACATGTTTAAGAGGAATAATCTTATACTATCTAAATTTTTTACCCAAATGATATGATATTTGAATGGTAACTATTATATATAGATGAAGTGATCAATGATAAGTTAGTGGGTTCTTTTTTTATATGACACTCTTTCCAAAGCCATTTATGGAAAAATCACCTACTTAATAAGTTTTATAGAAATAGCACCAATTAATGGGATCTATTAAAATTGCTCATAATCTCTCTTTATCTCTCTCTCTTTCTTCCTTTCTCCTATTTTTTTTTTTTCTTTTCAAAAACCTCCATTGATCCATCAATGAAGATCAAACAAACCTCCAATGGAGTTCAAAACGACTTCCACTAGAGGTCGTTGAAACGACCTCCGTTATAATTTTTTTTTTGGAAATAAATCTCGGGTAGCTGGAAATAAGTCTCGGGTAGCTGGAAATAAGTCCCGAGGTAGCAATAAGTCTCGGGTATCTAAAAATAAGACTCGGGTATCTGAAATTAAGTCTCAGGTAGCTTGAAATAAGTCTTGAGTGACATACCCGAGATTTATTGCCGAGATTTATTTCCAGATTTTTTAATTATTTTTTATCTTCTTCTTCATCGACCACCAATGGAGGTCAAGGTCATTTCAACTCCAATGGAGGTCTTTTTGACCTCCATTGATGGATCAATGGAGTTCTTTGAAAAAAAAAAAAAACAAAGGGGAGAGAGAGAGAGAGAGAGAGAGAGAGAGAGAGAATAAGTGAGGGTATTTCAGTCTCATCACACATTTTGGTGCTATAAAACATTGAATTAATAAGTCGGTGATATTCCCACAAAACCAAACTCATTTGGTGCTATTTCCCACTATTCCCTCTAGTTACAATTCACAAACAACATATTTAAGTAAAAAAAATTAGGAATCTTACATTTACTCGGTTAGGATAATTTGAGAAAACCTTATTGTAAATTTGAAATTAGTTAAAAAAAAAAAAAATTATTTACAGAGAAAGGTATTGGCTCTTTTTAACCAATGGTTTTTTTTTACCGATTTTCAATTCTTTATCTTACAGAATAAAAAAATAAAAAAAGAGTATAAAATACCTCTAAGTTCATATATATCATCTTCTTTCTCTATTTTTTTCACTTTTGTCTTCTCATTATTGTTGCACATGCAACATAATAAAAATTTCGTTCTTTTCAAGTTCATGTGGGTTAATCCTCACTAAAATGTATGCTCCATAGCTTTTGACTGAATATTGCATTATTTTTGTGATTTTTAAACATCATATCATGTCCATTTTCTCAATGTTACGTTGCCCAGAATCGTGAAAATCTATTACAAAACAGATTTTAGTGATAGATTTCCTTTGCTCCTTGATACATATTCAGTAGTGTTCTTTGATACATAGCCTTTAATATATATATATATATATATATATATATATCTCTTTGATCAATGAGTAGTTTTGTATTTTCGTCCTTAAGTTGGTTAAAAACAATCAAACGAATATAACTGGTTAAAAAAATCATAGAAAAGTTAGGAGACTATCCATTTATCCTTTTAAAATCTCCCATCTATTTATGCAATAGTTCATACCTTTCTCTTAAGCTTATCATAATGATCTTTTAAAATTGTCTTATCTATAATAGATCAGGATCCCATTCGAAAATGTGTCAGAAATATTATCAGCAAGAATAATAAACATGCATGGTTATATATTGAATACTTCCAAGCGTCTGCTGACTGTGTATATTATCAAACTTTTATGACCTTTTCTTAATTTTCCACATATTTAATTATAGAGATTCTGTCATTAAACCGTCTTATTATTTAATCTATTTATATAAGATGATTGGAATAAAAAGATTGAAAGCAAATTAACAAAAAAACAACACAGAGAGCTGATTAATTATATTAGATCGATGCTAAATGCGATCTTGTGATCATGTTTGATTGTGTTTTCAATTAAAGATAAAGTAGCAGTACGTGATTAAATCCATAAGCGTCACCTCTATTAATGTCGGCGGCTCGGCGCTGTGTTCCCTAGCTAGCTTCATGAGCACTTGTCTACGATAAAAAAACGAAAGAAATTATTTACATGAATTATGAGGAAAAAAAAAAAAAAAAAAAAGTGGGTCAAAAACAATGTGTTTTAAGATTCGATATGTCTTTTTATTAACACAATATCTTATAAAAAAAAAAAAAAAAAAAAAAAAAAAAAAAAAAAAAAAAGATGTTTGATAATGAAGCCAGGTTTGGTCAAAATCAATGAACAGAAAATGATTTTGGATGGTTATGTAATTTAATTTTTAATTGGAAACAAGATCGTATATATATCTATCATTTGCAGGATTTGTATACCCAGATTGATATCTAGTTGAATTTATTTTGTCTAGTTTAATATGAAAAAAAAAAAAAAAAAATGAATAAACATGTATTAAAAAAAGAACAGAAGACCAGAAGAAGTGAATCTGGGTCTCTCTTTTTGATTATGGGGCCAAAATCAGGTAGATAGGTGCATGTGCTTAAGCAAATCAGGTCCAAATCATGTTATGTTTATCGAGGTATAAAGGCATGTGCATAGGGACATCACCCCCCAAACATATATCATCATTAGCTTCTTTTCTTTTTTTTTTTTTTTTGAAATGTATATATCACTAGTGTCTATTATTGCTCTTCTTTTTAATTTAATTTTAATTATTGTCAAAAGGGTTGGGCAACTTAGGCCAATACACAGAGTCACAGACAATTTCATTGTGAATTACGTGGTAATATATATCACCAGTATTCTTAAAATATTGATTGAGGAATATGGACGAGGCTTCAAAAACTGCTAATTTGATTAAAGTTGTACGTTAGCTAAACACACTTTAAGTCCAAAGCTAATTATGGAAATCTCCATTATATATGTCTAGACTCTAAAAAGTATTAATTACTGTGCATCAGTGCATGCATATATCATATATGTTTATTTTTTATTTTTTATTTTATAACATACAACAACTGCCGGGACCGGCAAAATGAGGCTCTACAAGCGCAGCTCGGAAAGCAACTCCCACTAGAGGGGAGAGACTACCCACACTTAGGTGGGACGAGACCCACACAATGGAGGGAACAACTTCCCTAAATACACACTGAGCCAAGGATCGAACCTTGGTGGGAGAGAGTCTCAGACATACTCTGGCCACCAAGGCTAAGGGCCCGTGTGTCGTATATCATATATGTTGAAACAGCATTTGATAGCTGAGCTGTGTTACTACTGCTGTTTCTGTTGATTGACAAACTAATGCTAAAAAGTTAGCGACACCTTCTAAGTAATTTTCTTGTAAAGAGAAGGGACCTATATCAAATATCATCAATTTATTTCTATAACACTTAAATTATAAAAGTTGGCAAATGGCAACATGCATTACATTTCTTACAATATAAAATTATTTTTATTTTTATTTTTTAAAAAAACCAAAGAGATCTTAATATGTTATGAGAAAGGAAAAAAAAAAAAATTGAAATAAAAGGACTAGCTCTTGGGTTAAAATCCCAGCATGGCCGAGTACCTATATGGCCAAAGGTCCTCTAGTTTCATGTTTATTAAAGATCGTACGTAGTTTATTAGAGATCTTAGGGTTCAACGAAAATTCCAATTTCAAACTTGCATTCTTTGGTGGATTTTTGGATATCAACAGAAAAAATGACTAGCTCACCCATGGAAAAAATAAAACTCATTTGAATGTTAGGAATAACCTTTTAAAAATGGGTTATGCGGCTATACAATACCTAGCCTCTAATATTATTTTCAAGTAATTAATATCTATTAAGGGCTCGTTTGGTACACTATATTAGATTGCATTAGACTTTATTGTATTGTATTGGAATATATTATTATTAATATAAACATGTGTTGGTGATGCATCGTATTATAATGTATTAAGTTATTCCAATATGACTTTATTGTATTATATCATATTATAAAAACATAATATTTTACAAAAAATAGTTAATAATTCATTTTAAATATTTTTACCATGAATAAATCAATAAATATTTATTTTCATTGGTGCAAAAATTTAAATAAATAATATTTTTATAAATAAAATAAAGATTTCCAATATGATTTTGAAATTATAAAAAAATATATGGCATAACACATATTTTTCATCAATATTCCATATTTGTTGAGAAGAAAGAGAAAAGAAAAGTGTTTTTTTTTTTTTTTTTCAAATACAATACAACCTAATACACTAGGGCTCGTTTGGTGCACCGCTTTATATTGTATTAGGAATTTAAAATGTATTAGAATAATACAATACGATGTTTGGTTTATTTTACACTATTCATTGCATTGTGTTAGTTAATATATTTTAATTGGTCTAATACGGTGGATGAGCTAATATGGAGGAGAGAGGTTATATTAATTAATACAACATAATACGTCATAATACAAAATATCATCAAACACAAGATTGTATAAGAATTATACAGCACAATGCAATACAATACAATCCAATTCAATCTAATACAATATAATACAATTTGCCAAACGAGCCTCCAAAATATTAACTAATACGGTGTTTGTTGTATTAGACAATTAAAATATACTAAAATAATACAATACATTTAATACATTTTAATTGCCTTATACAATATAATATAATACAAGGCAACAAACATGCCCTAAATGTTAATCACCAAGTAAAAAAAAAAAAAAAAGGGTGATACCTCTGTTAACTATCCGGTAACCATAAAAGAAACATTAGCAAAATCAAAATCGTTTCAAAAATTCATTTAAAAATTTGATTGACATTTCAAAAAAATAAAAATAAAAATAAAAATGCAATGAAATGCAAGTAAACTTAGCCCATGCAATCTCTGGAAAGGAAATACGCTGACAATTAGACCGCCCACAAATTTCAAGCCCGTTATTTTCTTCCTTGTCAAAATATTAGATAAAACCAGGCCCAAGCCCAAGCCCATTAAATTTAAATTAAAAAAAAAAAAAAAAAAACAATCTAGTTAAACGGTTCGTTTTGTCTTGTAGTGGGATTGGGATCCATCATCCATGTGTCTGGACTCTGGAGCTAACCGAAACCATATGTTTCTTCGCGGGTAAAATGCCATGGTGGAATCCCGACCACCACCGTCACCATCAACTCTCCTTTCAAATTTCTCCATTATTTTTTCCAGCAACTTGTACGTTTTTTGTCTCCTTCTTCCCACAACTTTCCATTTACATGCAAACAATTCAATCTCTCCAACTTCAAATCCCATCCGTCTCCCCAAAAAATGAACCTCTCCTCCGCCACTCACGCCAACAATCTCCGTCTCAAACCCCTTCACACCACCACTCTCTTTTTCTCTAACAAAACTTCAATCCATCTCCGTCAATTCACCGTCTACCGGAAACGACGCCGTTTCAAGAGACTCACTGTCAAGAGCGACTTGAGCTACTCTTTTGAGAATATCTGCAACAACTTGATCTCTCAATTTCCCTCGGCTAACTCCATAGATTTGCTCGCTCCGGCTCTTGGACTCTTCTCCGGTTTCGCGCTCTATTTCTCTCAGTTGAATTCTTCTGATAAATTTTCCAGGACGACGTCATGTTTCGGGAACTGGATTCTGTTCACGAGTCCCACGCCTTTCAATCGTTTCGTGGTGCTGCGATGCCCTTCGATTTCATTCAAAGAGAGTGAATTGTTGGAGAATGTGAACGAGAAGCTCGTGAAGGAAGATAGACATTTTGTGACGTTGAATAGCGGCAGGATTCAGCTAAATAGCAGCGGAGGAGATGAGGCGGAGACGAATTTGGAGTATCAGAGACGGTGCATTGGTACGGAGGATGGCGGCGTCATTTCGTTGGATTGGCCGGCGAATTTGGATTTTGAGGAGGAGCATGGACTGGACACGACGCTGTTGTTGGTTCCAGGAACGCCGGAGGGGAGTATGGAGAAGAACATTCGATTGTTTGTTTGTGAAGCGCTCAAGCACGGTTTTTTCCCTGTGGTTATGAATCCTAGAGGTTGCGGCGGTTCGCCGCTGACCTCAGCTCGGTAAGTAATTAAGCAATTGTTAATTTAGTTAGTTTCTAGTTTTTTATGCTGTAATTTAGATACTATTAGGTACTTTAATTTCAAGACTGTTTACAACTTTTCACTGGCTCAAGTAGTGGTTTATGTGTCAGTAAGAGTAGGGATGAAAACTTGAGTTTGTGCAGCATTAACACGATGAACTATAGATAGCAAAGCTATATTCTAGAGGTTGTTTGCCTAAGTTAAAGTATGTTGCTTACTGGTGTACCTTAATTGTTGCTTAATTGATGGGAACACTTTAGTGAGAAATGAAGGGAGGTGAATTGATTAAAAGAAAGGTATAAAGTTTTGAAATCTTTTGGCTGGAGTAGACTGAAAGCTTTTATTTTTTATTTTTGTGTGTGCATGTGAGAAAGAGACAGAAAGCACATCAGGGATAATATGTATTAGAATTAATTGAGTTTTGTACTCAAGCTCTAGATGGCATGTAATCTATTCCAGGTTCTTTTTGAACAACTCTGGCAAAAAATTCTGATAGTAGGGCTCCTTAATTACTTCATTTATGTAGGTTATTTACAGCTGCTGATAGCGATGATATATCCACTGCTATACAGTTCATCAATAAGGCTAGGCCATGGACAACGTTGATGGGTGTTGGCTGGGGATACGGTGCAAACATGTTAACAAAATACTTGGCAGAAGTTGGAGAGAGAACACCTCTTACAGCCGCCACATGCATAGACAATCCTTTTGATTTAGAGGAGGCCACAAGGTCCTCTCCTCACAACATTGCTTTGGATCAGAAGCTCACTAATGGACTGATAGATATCCTGCGATCTAACAAGGTTGATGATTGCGTCAAAGTATTTATCTTTTCAATGCTAATGTTTGTACCTTCAATGTAGGAGCAGAAAATGCTATGTGGTGTATTCCTCGTTTAATGAGCCACTTAGAATCTAAAATTCATCTCTTCATGGTCACAACTTATGCTAAATTAATTCTCCAGGGATTATTTCAAGGCAGAGCAAAAGGGTTTGACGTCGAAAAGGCTTTATTGTCAAAATCTGTTCGTGATTTTGAAAAGGCAATATCTATGGTATCTTACGGTTTTGAGGCCATAGAAGACTTCTACTCAATATCTAGCACACAAGCTGTGGTTGGAAATGTGAAGATTCCTGTTCTTTTTATACAGGTGCAGTTTTTGTAGTTGCTTCTTGCACAAGACCAGTTTTTTCTTGCTTTCTTCCCCACCGCCTTGGAAAAATAGTTCTGTTAATCCTTTGTATGTTTGAGTGGAACATATCTCTTGGAAATGTTCTTTGAGAAAGAAAGATTTTCTACTTTAGTTGCTTTGAGCTACATGTAAAGGGATGGTCAAGCTGCAAGCTGCACTTGTTAATATCACAAGTAATCTCAAGTGAACATTTTACCTTCTCAGTCTCAGGTGGCTGGACCTTTCACTAGTAAACTACTGAGTCAAGCCCAATGGTAGGTTTCTCAAGATTGGCTAGTTTCTCTGATGAGCTTGGAATATTGTTACTCATGTTGCCTCAGCTAACTGAGCTGGAGTAGCTAGTGTATCTATACTAGTTACGAAATACAATTACAAAACTTCCTAGTTCTTAACGGTATCTAGGAAATGCCTTATATTGAAAAATTGGCATGTAAGACAATAATGGGCACGACACCTATTTCCATTTGTGTTTAACACTCGTACGGACAGTTATAGGATAATGCAAATGCTGAAACTTTGTCTACCATTCTAGGATGCTGCAAAATTGTAGTTGTGAAATTCTAGCCATACTTCCAAGCTTGATATTTAAATTATTTCTATGTTCTCCTACAAGTAAGCAGTTGTAGGGTGATATTTTGTCATATATTTTTTATATTGTAACAATACATGTGCATAGCTGTGTCCTCATGTCAAATATTTCTGTCTGTGTCAACAGATCACTGCCAAATTTCTTTTGAATGCAAATATTAGGAAATTTTATTGGTTAAAACAGAATAATGATGCCACTCTCTCTCTCTCTCGCTCGTGGCGACACAAACATCATTCTGATTTTCTTTTCATATAAAACCCAGTAATTGTTCCAATTCTGCATAAGATCTGTAAATTATCTGTTGACTGTGAATCCTTCAGGTTGACTCAATCTTTTTTTTTTTTTTTTTTTAGGTTGATTAGTCGATGATTATAAGTTTACTCTCCTTAAGAGAAGCTGATGAATCATAATTCTGTTTATTTGCCAGAGTGTTGATGGAACAGTGCCACCATTCTCTATTCCACGCAGTTTGATTGCAGAAAATCCATTTACAAGCCTTCTCTTGTGTTCTTGTTCACCAATTACTGTTATTGAAAATGTTAGAGCTGCTGAATTCTGGTGCCAGCATCTTACCATTGAGGTAACACTTACATTTTTCTCTTTGGCCACAAAAGATTCTTCTGGAATTAAGATTCTGTCAACTAAAAGTGGGTTGTTATTATGAAAATAAGAGTCAAAGTTGACTGTCATTTCTATTTAAATTAGACTTCTGAATCAATTTGATGTGTTTCATCCAATGCATAAATAGTTTCTGTATCATTTTCATTTTTTCTGAAATTCTTATATGACATTCAAGGGAATGGAGATAATGTTTTTTCTGATGAGGATTATTCCCACTTAAGTTTTGAATATCTTGATCTTGTATTTAACAAGATCCTAATTCCATGTTTGGCTCCAAATTTTTATTTTTTATTTTTTTTATTTATCTTTCCATTAAGCTCATTCCTGAACGATGATTTCATTTGTACTTATATTGATAATTTTGTGCTAAGCAATGGAATCTTTGATGGGGCCTTTTATGTAGTGGAATATTTTATTTGACTTTGCTGATTGTGACAAGTGCTTGGTCTGACCCAAAATGATTCTAGAAAAATATACTATTAGATATTGTAGTTAGAAGTGATGTTCTGATTGGTTTATATGCTGTTCATGCAGTGGCTGACAGCTGTGGAGCTTGGACTGCTGAAGGGTCGTCATCCTCTTCTGAAAGATGTTGATGTTACCATCAACCCTTCGAAGGGCATGGAAGGCAGAGCAACTGATAAAGGCATCGAAGTTAAGAAGCTCTGGGATCTTATCAAGGCAAATACATTAAATGGACGTTCCATTGATCCTGTAAAAGATACGATTGAAAATAGTAATGCTGCTGCTCACATCCTTCTAAAATCCAGACAAGAGCCACAGAGAAATTTGGAACTGGGCAATAAGGGATTGCAAGAAGTGGACAATGGTGCATTGCAGAAGACTAGTCCTGTTGATGCAGAGTTGGTCAACGAGGTGGAAGCTGGTCAAGTAGATAGTGAAAGAGGTCAAGTGTTACAGACAGCACAAGTGGTTATGAATATGCTTGATGTAACTAAGCCTGGTATCTTGAACAAAGAAGAGAAGAAGAAGGTAATGCTTGAAATCTGTGGTTTGTTGTTTTGTTTTTCATCACATCATCACATTGGGCTCAAAATTGTTATGCATCAATAACATTTTTGGGGTTCATGGCCATGTCTGTGTGATTTTTAGAATTATTGCAATTTTTAAAGTTGTGTGTCTCTACATTCAATATTTTGATAAAGTTCTCCTTTCAAGATCCTTTGCTTTGCAATGTTCTTCAATTTAGCATTCATCCTTCAGAATCAAACTCTTCTTGCTGTTTGATGGTGAAAGACACTTTTGTTGTGAAGATTGTGATTCCTATGGCCATAAAATTTTTCTACCTTTATGATGAAAAAGGGTCAGATGTAAGGAATGGTAATTGAGGTTTGAGACGCTGATTGATTCAATAGAGAATCAGAACTTCATTTTCTTCTGGCATTGATGAAGACTTCATTTGATGCTTTAATGTGGGATTTGTGTATAATTTGTTAATATGCATAGTGGTTCCTTGCCAATTTTGGATATGAGATTTTAGTGTAGTTCAATAACAATTAATAAGTCTCCGTTAAATAGAAGAAGTTCAAAGGAAAAAAAGGTAAATCCCAGACAGTTGGAGATGTGAGTTTCTGTGGCAAACTTTTAAGTACTGCCGAATTTTATTATCTTGTGAAATTTAGTTCTTTCTGATTACTTTCAAAATTTAAACACATCTATGGTCTAACTTTTGTTTCAAATCAGAATGGATCTCTGCTAATCTAGTGACTTAGTGATTGATTCAAAGGTTTTGAGTTTATTAGTGATTGGAGACATTATTTGGAATTAAATGGATAATGTCTTTTGTGCTTATTCCTGTGTGTGTGGATTGAGAGAGAGAGAGAGAGAGAGAGAGAGAGAGAGGTTTTTGATTGGTGGAGAAGACAGAGATAAAAGGATATGAATGCAAAAAATTGATTAATATTCTGAGTTCTAATATTAATGTACGACATAGAAAGCTTACAAGACTTCTGTTTTACTCCATGCAGGCACATTGCACAAACACAAACACAAGCACGCACATGTCTGTATATTTTCCTATCATAATATGATTTGTTTCTTTGTCTTTCCATTTTGGTGTTCCTAATCATTGTTGTCACTTTATTTAGAAATTTATAGTATCATTTGAGCTAGTGTCTGTTTCTTTCTTCTTTCATTCTAGCTTCTAATTGTAATTAAATAATATTAGTTCTTCATTGTCATGATACTGGTTTTGTATTTAAATAGTAGTATCCTTGTTAATATTATAATGTACGCGAAAATTGAAATATTTAGTGCTGTCTCATGTAAAACACCGCTTGTCACAGCATGACTTTTGGTTAACATGTCAGGTTTGACTTGACTAAGGAGTCAAAAATGAAAAAAGACACAGCAGTTTTTTATTTTTTAGATAAAATAGAAATTGACAACAAAACATAGGGGTACAGATGGTATCCTGGGAGTCGATTAATATTTTTTACAAATAGATTTTTTAATGAGCTGTTTTGTTTTATATAATACATTTTATAATTCTTTGGTCACACACCCATGGATCCTCCTCAGGTGGGAAGGGACTAGCCTTGGTATAATCTTTGACTCTGTTTGATAATTTAGGTTGGAGTTAATGTAGGAGAATTGAAAGTAGATATGCATTTTATAATCAGTTTATGTTCCTTAAACAACAAAGGCATTAAAAAAAGAAAAAGAAAATGTGAAAATACATACGATGTTTTGGCAGTTGATTCATACCTTGAGAGCAAGTATTTTGTTATGAATAGTTTGATTGTGCATATTGAATTTTCATAATTATTTGCAGTCTGTCGGCTTATTTGCATTTTATTTAAGAACACTTGGTTAAGTTAAAATAGCCATAGCACAAGTTTCAGGACACGAGTTAACCATTGTACTTTTGTGTGCTTTGATTTGGTTATTGTATAATAATTCTCTAGTCTTCATGTCCAGGTCTTGACTGCTGTTGGTCAAGGAGAGACGTTTATGAACGCTCTGCAAGATGCTGTACCTGAAGATGTGCGTGTAAAGCTTACAGCTGCAGTATCTGGGATTGTGCATACTGAAGGCACAAACTTAAAATTTGATAAACTTTTGGGTATTGGTAACAATAATGTATCACAAATCAAGTCAAAGGTCCAAGAGAAAGTCGGAGGACTATCAAATACTGGAAGTGGGCATAAAGATTCTCATCCAGTAGATCAGGTGAAAAGGGTTGATGATTTGGCAGACGACACTGATAACAATCCACCTGGGACAGACAAGCCTGCTGACAGACTTGAACCGGAGCTTCAAGCTTCAGAAAATTTGGAAAGATCTGTTGATGCAAGTCAGGTGGAATCAGTGAGTAGTCATCAAGGTGATATTTCTAGTTCAGGCGAGAAGGGATCAACTGAGTTAGGAAATAGTCATGAAAATGATTTGAACAGTAAAGACAACTCCATTTCATGTTCTGAAATCAGTGAAAAGGGATCAGAAATGGGTGGTATGCCTAATTTTACCAGTCAGCCTGACAAAGCAGAGGCAATTGTTGACGAGCACAAAGTAGACCACGATGCGGATGCATCTCAATTAGAAACAAAAGCTGAGAATAGTAACCAGAAAATTGGGGAGAAAACCTTAGATTCTTCTGATCAAAATAAGAAGACACCTGCCAATGTGGCAGAGGACACAGTTCTGCCTCTTGGATCCTCTTCTGAGGCTCAACCAATGGAAAGAGAAGGAAATGATAATCAGAAGAGAGAAAACAATAATTTGCAGCCTGCACTTGATCAAGATACTACCACACCTGATTCTAGCCCCCCCAGCTTCGGTGTTTCTCAAGCATTAGACGCCCTGACAGGAATGGATGATTCCACCCAAATGGCCGTTAACAGTGTTTTTGGTGTAATAGAAAACATGATTACTCAGTTTGAGGAGGGAAAAGAAGATGATAATGATGTCAAAGACAGGAGCAAGGTTGAGGATGAGAAAATCGAGTCTGTGTCCAGGGAACAACACGATGGTAATGACCACACATATGAAAAGAAACAAGAGAATGGGAATGAGCTGAGTGTACAATCTCATACAATATGTGATCCTCCTACATATCTTGATAATAGTACACAATCTCAGCATGATTCAAGAACTGAATCACCAGAGGAAGAACCCATTCGAAGTCCAATCATATTTGATGGGAAGGTTACTAATCTTTCTCAGGGAAACAACACAGCCAAAAGTAACGATTCAGAGAAGAAAAAGGAATTAATTGGCAGCAAAAATTTGGCTGATTATTCAGATCTCAAATATATAAATAACTTTCCATTGTGCCTAGCTGTTAATATGCCAAATACCAAACCGCTGGATGTAGATCCAGCTACTGCTCTATTGCTGGACTACATTCCAGAAGAAGGTAAGTGGAAGCTCTTGGAACAACCAGGAAATGTTGGAGATCCTATTGGTAATGTTACAACTTACGAGGATGCTGACAGAGAAGTCCAGTTCCATTCATTTGCAAAAGTAAATGATGCAGATAAAGTTATTGAACCACTGTATGTAATATTAGACACAGATCAACATCAGGAACCTGTTGGAGAATTTGAAATGAAGGATGATACAAATGAAAATGTTGTAACTGGTGAGGACACGTCAAAGGAGTTGATGCATTTTGTGAAAAATATTATAATGGATTCCTTGAAGGTTGAAGTTGACCGTCGGCTAAGCCCATCTGATAGGAAAAAGATGAAATCTGATCTTGCCAGAGATTTGGAAGAAGTGGCAAATTCTGTAGCTTTGGCTGTTCAACATAATGGGGAGCATAGTTGGTGTTTGGATGGTAAATACTACAGTATTGACTCCACTTCAGAAAAAGCTGGTACTATTCATGGGGAGAATACTATTAGGGCTATCTCCTCTGCTGTTCTGGGAACAAGTTATCTACGAAGAGTACTTCCAGTTGGTGTCATTGTGGGATCTAGTTTAGCTGCTTTAAGAAAATATTTCAATGTATGTACAGGGCATGATAATGGTCAAAAGGAACCTTTGGTCATTGATCAAACCAAGAAATCTGCGGGAAGGAAACATGATGAAGCCAAAATTGCTGAGATCAGTAGAATGCCTGTTGAAAAAAATACTAGTTTGAATGGTTCAACAAATAAAGAAGGGATAGGAGCTGAATTGAAAAGCTTAAACAATGATAGTGTCATGGTTGGTGCTATTACAGTTGCCCTGGGAGCATCTGCTTTACTAGTAAATCAACAGGTAAGAGTTCGTTTGTATATATACCTGTGTTGGCTTTGAGACTATCCTTATAATCATATTCGTGCAAAATAAATACTCAGCCAAGTTTAATTCTCAGAATTTAGGTTTTCAAATAGGCATAGGCAGACTCTTCTTTGTAATTGTGTGCTGCAGTTTGTTCCTCAGGTGGTTAAAGTTTTTAGAAGAATTTTTTTCTCAAAGATTAATGTGGCACTAATTAATTAATAAAATATCACTACTTTTACAACAAATATGCATATAAGAATGAAGGGTTGCTAAAAAGACAAGATTACGTTGATTTTCCATTGTCTATTGCCCTATTTTTTATTTTTTATTTTTCCCTTCATTTGGACTTGTGCTGAATAATTAACTTTCTTTAACAGCTGCAATTTCTGATCTATATTTATAGTTATGTATGTTGAGTGTTGACTGCTTCCATTTTTTTTTTCCTCTTTTTTTTCCTCATTCCTGGGGTGGGTGATTGGGGGTGTTATGTGCTTGCAGGTCAATGCGGATGTAAAGGATTCATACAAGGGCAAAGAAGCTGCTGCTGAAAATTCATCCAAGCCCTTCAACGAGAAAGAAAATCATCAGAAAGCGCATAACAAGCTTGAGGAGGCAATGTCTGGTGTCACAAGCCTTGCTGAAAAAGCCATGTCAGTTGCTTCTCCAGTGGTACCTACAAAAGAATGCGGTGAAGTGGATGAAGAAAGGTCTCGGCATCTAACTTATATGTGATTCTATCATGTATGGACATGTTGACTATTTGTTTATAAAATTGTGTTACTTCCTATGTCAACAGGCTGGTTGCAATGTTGGCAGATCTAGGACAAAAGGGTGGCATGCTGAAGCTAGTTGGCAAAATTGCTTTGCTTTGGGGCGGTATACGAGGTGCAATGAGTCTGACCGACAAGCTAATCTCGTTTCTTCACATAGCTGAACGCCCATTGTTCCAGAGGTGATCTGAATTATTAAATATCCTTTTCAGCAGCTAATATTTTTCCCATCAATTTTTTTGAGAGGATATATCATTATCATATATCTGTATTTAGGAATGTCTATCACATTTGCCATTTTTTGTTACAGACATTGCTGCTTTGTATTTTCAATTTACGTTAAGTCTCATTTTATTTTCTATTTAAGTCTGGGTTGTTCACTCGTGCTTACTGATTCATTTTCCTTATTTTTAATACTTCTGTTTCCTTCATAAGGATTCTCGGATTTGTCGGTATGGTGCTTGTTTTATGGTCACCGGTTGCTGTTCCACTGCTTCCATCACTCATGCAGAGCTGGACAACAAATAACCCCTCCAGATTTGCAGAGGTTGTTTGCGTTGTTGGCCTGTATATGGCTGTTATGATACTAGTTATGATATGGGGCAGAAGAATACGTGGGTATAAAAATCCACTACAGCAGTATGGATTAGATGTGACATCACCATCCAAGGTATGAGTAATAGCAACTATATGTCATATAAGCTCTAGACATTAGCAAATGCAAATCTTTTATTAAATTTGCTTTGAAATGTTTTTGTCAAAAATGTCAATGCTGTGATCCTCATTGGAACTGATGGTTCGGCAAAAATATCAAATTCTGTCTATTATTTCAGCAGCTTGCATCGATAGTGGAACATGTGTTGCAAGAACCATTTGGTAATTTAATTGAATTAGAAATTGACCCCTTGATTTTATGGTAATGCAAAGATTGAAGAAACAAATCAGTATATGCCAAGGAGTAATAGATTGTAACCTTCTCCCTCTGCTAGGCAAACAATATATTGAGGTTTCTTGTGTTTCCTGTTTTGTGTTGCACTATCTATCAAAAGTTTGTTGTACCATTATTTCTTTTCAAAATTCTTAATATATTTTTTGTCTATGGTGTAGATAAATGTCAATTTCTTTTCTTTGTAGTATAGCGAAAGATCAATCATTTTATTACTGAGTCAAAACTTCATGCACTGGGTGTTCATGTCTCCTGTTTAAAATCACTGTAAAGGATATGCTCTTAAAATTGGGTAGACACCCTCTGGCATTTGCTTATCTTGGATATCTGAGTTATTTTCATGCTCTTTGCTTGCAGGTCCAAAATTTCTTGAAGGGTTTGGCTGGGGGAGTCATGCTTGTTTTATTAATACAGTCTGTAAATGCTTTACTTGGCTTTGCAAGTTTTTCTTGGCCTTCCAGACTCCCTTCATCTATAAATGCTCTGACGTGGCTCAAAGTGTACGTAAAAATGCTTTTTCTGGCTTGTCGAGGAATCTTAACAGCAACTGCTGTTGTTCTTGTTGAAGAATTGCTTTTCAGGTCATGGTTGCCTCAAGAAATTGCTGTGGACCTTGGCTATCACCGTGGAATTATAATCTCCGGACTTGCATATGCTTTATTCCAGAGGTATATTTCTCATTTGCCTTTTCGGAATTGGGAAAATATCATAGACAACCCCCAAGATAGGCAGGTATTGCCTAGCAAAAACTAGATTTTCGTTTTTAATCACATACCTTTGTTGTTAGTCTACTTTAACAGAAAACCAAAGTTGGCTTAGATATAACCTTTGTGGTTAAATTAATAATTAAAGTAAAAAATTAATAAACTATCAAAACTAAAAATAATTTTAAAATAAAAACAAATTAAAAGTTTATAAATTCAAATTAAATCTAAAACAAAATAGAAAATAGTTTTAGAAAATTAAATAAAGGCTGGTCCTCCAAATTGGGGACCATGGAGGCCATCATCATCAGTGATTCAGTGTTCATCAGTTATTTGTTTTTATAATTATTTAATTTAATTTAATTTATGTTTTTGTAATAAAATGTATTCAAAACACTGTTTACACCATTGAATGGTAATAGTTGAGAAGTAATTAGGCGAGGGGTGGTCTATGATATTCCCTTTTGGAACATTCCTAATCCGTTGACTATTGACACGAATTTTCCTCTCGAAATTTCAGGTCTCCACAAGCAATACCAGGACTGTGGCTATTATCTTTGGCTCTGGCAGGAGCTCGGCAAAGATGTCAAGGCAGCCTCTTTCCCTCGATTGGTTTGCATGCAGGGATTATGGCTTCCAGCTTCGTTTTGCAAGCAGGTTGCTTCCTAGCCTACAATCCAAGTTTTCCTCTTTGGGTAACCGGGACTCACCCATTCCAACCTTTTACCGGGGTAGTTGGTCTTGCATTTTCTTTATTATTAGCTATAATTCTCTATCCAAGACAGCCTCTTGTGAACAAGAAATTTAAGGGGATCATTCGGAAATATTCAAAAATGATTTGGTGATAAAAGAATACATCTGGAAGAATATCACGATGCTGATATGTTGAAACCTTTGTGGTTTCGAATGGAGTTGGAATGCTTTGCAGCTGACATCAAATTTTGCTACTGGTGTCTACCCTGTGAAATTCCAGTGTGGTGGGTGTGGGAGAAAAAGAAGAGAGGGTGCCTCTACCGCGATGTTTCTATTGCCAAAAATCTCAATAGCAGAGGCACTGCTTTTACAAAAAGAGGCAAAAATACCCACCACATTGTATTTGTACAGTTTGTTAACTAATGAAAAGGGGATATATAGAGTCAAGTTTTGACCTGTTATGGCATCTGAGTGTACAGTACAGGCCTACAGTGTTTGGTTTTGTAATTAACATTTGATGATTTCCATCTCTACCATACCAATATTATTGTATTTGTATCCAACAGATTATGCACATTGTTAGCTACAAATTGGCAATTTCCAAATATAAGTGAGGGATTATTACCCCGGTGGCTATCAATTTGGGTGTACACTATCAAAATGACCATTAGATAGGGAATTGATTTCAAAATTACCATTTCTGGCAAACACTGTGACACTAATGGCCATTCCATCATATTTCGTTAACTTTCCATTAAATGAGTGGTATTTTGGTAAATAAGAGGATGACATTCCATCGTAAGATTTATTTTACATTTTTGTTTTTTAGCTAACGGATTTAATTTTTTTTTTTTTTTTTTTTTTAAACCCATCTATAGAATCACATGAATGGTAATCATAATCATTTATCTCTTAATTATTTGACAAAAAATATCCATTTATCCTGTTTAAAAATCTTTACCCAGTAACATTCAGATTTCATTGGTTTAATTTTTACAACCCAAATCAAACCATTTATAAGGTTAAACCAAACCAAACAAAACCAATAAAACTCATAAAAATCGGTTTTGTTCGGTTTGGTTTAATAGTTTAAGAAAATATTACATTATTTTTTATTTAAACAAATATAATAATATCAAATTATCAATATAAGTAATTAACCCCATTGTCAATATTCTAAATTATAAATTTGTGATACTAAAATTAACTCAAGTTTGGAACAGTAATCATTAAAAAAAAAAGTGTAGAAAATCTAAAACTTATAAAATAAAACTAAGTCATTCAAGCTTCTAAATTAATAATATCCACCACCATCCAATCAATCACTTTGAAGGTTTGAAGTTCACTTCTTGTTGCATTGACATTGATCCAAGTAAACTCTAGTTTTTTTTTTTTTGTTTTTTTTTGTTTTTTTTTTAATTATTTTTAATTATTTTTTTTAATTTGATAATTTAATTAATTAATTATATATATACATATATAATTAAGGACAACACTTGGGTGCTGACTGGTCAGTATCCAAGGTACTGACCAACCCAATGGTTGGTTGCCACGTAACCCAAAGCAAGGAGAAAAATGTAAAAAGTAAAAGAGTTTTGGCCACGTGGCAACACCTCATTGGGTGGTCAGTATACTTGGGTACTGACCAGTCAGTACCCAAGTATTTTCCTATAATTAATTCAATCTTGTGATGGAATGTCATTATCTTATTTACCAAAATGTCACTCATTTTGGCATGACCATTAGTGTCACAGTGTTCACCAAAAATGATCATTTTAAAACCAATTCCCTATCTAATGGCCATTTTGATAGTTCACCAAAAATGGTCATTTTAAAATCAATTCTCTATCTAATGGCCATTTTGATAGTGTGCACCCAAATTGATGACCACCAGGATAATTATCCCTATAAGGGATGATTCTTTATTGCTTTAATAATATTTTGAATCTGGATCCTCTCATCGCCTTAATTCTTACCTTAATTGTCATTATGTGTATGCTTGGGATTAGCTACAAATTGGCGATTTCCAAATATAAGTGATGATTCTTTATTGCTTTAATTTTCAGACAATGCTCCTATTAGCTGTAAGGGAAACCACTTAAACCATTTGACTTATATTCTAAACATTAAATCCATCTTCAACAAGACAGTTTGGCCGAGTGGTCTAAGGCGCCAGATTTAGGCTCTGGTCCGAAAGGGCGTGGGTTCAAATCCCACAGCTGTCATTTACTATTTTTTTAAAATGGCCATTTAAAAGTCATTTGAGTTAGAACAATTAACATTTAATTTCCTTATTTTTATTTCTAAAATATTTAATTCTATATAGAATGAGTATAGCAACATGATTTCTGGTGTTTAATATGACAATTATCAAGTTTTGAACATGACAAAAAGGTCTTTAACGAATATACCATTGTTTTAACGGAGAGTGATATGAACTACCCACGGATTTAATTTATTTACTTCATTGATAATTAAATTTAAAATTTATTTGAAACACTACTAAATATACCAAACCTAACCATGCATAAATTGATATAAGGAAATTAATCATGCCTTTTTCGTTGTTCTGTTAAAATAAGAGTTTATATCTGTTCTTCGTTCATGTTAAAACTTAAAATAACAACCATTAGCTCTTAGAATCTTATTGAAATTCTCCCATACCCTTTGTCAATCTCTATGACTCTATCAATTATGTGCTCTTCGAATAGGTAGGACTTAGGAGAAATATACACACGAAAGGGTCCTTTGGTAGTTGGCACTTTCACTGATATTCCTTTTAAAATCCTCCTAGATACTTCTAGTTTTAGAAAATCAACAACTCAACAAGATCCCATCTTCAATTTTGCATTGATATGAATTAAACAAATTTTTTTTTAATATATTAAGTGTAATTAGGGTTTAACGTATGAGTTATGACAAATGTAAATAGGTGGGTGTAAAAAAAATGTATGTTAAATTGTTAATTTAACTTTAACGAAATTCATTTGTCCTTATTAGTTATATTCTAATATTAATTATTTTTTCGGGTGGCAAAAACTGTACCCGCATCCATTTGCTCATCAATTGCTTGGTTATGATTCAATTTTATCATTTTGAGGAATTCTTAGATGTTATAGTTTTGCAGGATGGTTCTTGTTTTGTGCAGTTACTAACCTGATGCTTTCGTCACATTCACAAGCTAGCCTTGATGAATATGAACACATAAAACGAAAACGAAAGCAGAAGGAAAAATGGAAAGGAAAAAAGTCGCAGACTTTACTAAAATTTCTGGGCTTAACATCCTGGATCAAACAATGCCGATGAAAGCAAAAGAAAATTAGTGAAAAAAAAAATAAAAAAAATGAAAGCCTTTCTTCCCAAAATGCCTTTATTCTTCACAATGTTGAAACCCTCCACTCGGACCAACCACTGTGAGATTTGCTGATCAACTTTCAATTCTGCTCAGCCAGAGGAACAGACTCGGCCTGAAACATCACACAATTGCAAAACCAATTTAGAATATAGAAACAACATTTCATTTTCTTAGTTTATCTATCTATTTTTTTTATTTTTTATAAGGTTGTTGACAATCGGAATGGGTAGATGCACTGAGACTTAGTTTACCTATCTATCTATGAATTTATCAAGTAGTCTAAGAAGTACTATTACCAGCTTGCGATACTTGAGAGCATAAAACATTTCAAGGTAGCGGCGGCTCTCCAGATGATCAAGGTTCGACACATGCTTCCAGAATCCATAAACTCCAGTCAGGGTCAGAAGCCTCTCAGAGTAAATTTTCCATGTATACCTACAAAACAATCAAAATTAAAAACATACTTCAAAGTACTAATTATCACAAGCTACTATGCAATGGACTTACTTCTCTTCAATTCGCTTGAGGCCACCAAGTGAAATCTTGTCCCAATGAGAAGGATCTTCTTTGCACTTCTCAAAGAAGCCAACAAGGGTCTCAGCAGCCTGATCACCATGGTAAGGATCAATGTGGAAGCCTGATTTTCCATTAACAATGATCTCAGCCGGACCACCTTTGCACGTAGCGAATGTTGGCAGTCCACAGGTCATGGCCTCAACAACAGTCAATCCAAAGGCCTCATACAGAGCTGGCTGCACAAAAGCTCCCTTTGTGTCACAAATGTAACGGTAGAGTTCACCGTTTCTGACCCGGTTCATCTGAGAAGAAATCCATCGGAACTGTCCATTCAAGTTGTATTGATCGATAAGATTATACATCTTCTTCATTTCAGCCTGCTCTTCCAAGTCCTTGGATTCTTTCCTCCTGTCACCACCAACTACGACCAAGTTAACCAACTCGCGTAGCTTAGTGTTCTTTCCATACCACTCCACAAGCCCGGATAAGTTCTTCACGCGGTCTAGCCTTGCCATTGTAAAGAGGATAGGCTTGTTGCGGTCTTTCAACACACATCTGTTTGACAACAAGTTATCAATTCAATTCAATTAATCGGTATAAAATGGATTGTTTTAAACATATGGAAAAGGCGAAGGAGACAAACTCACAAGTGTTCCTCATTCTCGATAGGGCTGTAAAGCAGCTCCTCAATCTCAGCATGGAACGATTTCAACCTTCGTTTCTCCTCCGTGTAGGGGAAGTAAATGCTCATATCAGCACCAGGGGATACAATATTGAACTTGGGATCGAACACATCAATCCCGTGTACAACACGGTAGAGTCCAGGCATAGTGAAAGCAGTGTGACTCTCATATTGACCAACAGTGTCCTTGCTGAAATCATTACAAGGTAGCAAACATTAGAGCCTGAGGAAATTAAACAACATTATACAATTATATCATATAATGAGCAAACAAAATATCTCACCTTCCAGCAATTTCTTGAAAGGTACTAGTGATGATGAAGTCGGTATGGTTCATAGCTATAAGATCAGCTGTAAACTGGCTCGAGAAATGGTACTTGTCGTCCAGTTGTTTCCAATAGATGTCTGAATCTGGATATTTTGTTTTCTCAAGAGCATGAGCAATGGTACACTGGAAAATACAGTAAAAAAAAAAAACATGAGATTGAAGTTGGTTGCCAGGCTGAGAAAATATGAATCGAAAATATGGTAATAATTATACGAAACATAAGCTATATGTCTCAATGAACTAACAACCTGTGTGACACCTAATTTATGTGCTAACAAAGAAGCAACAATGTTGCCATCACTGTAGTTTCCAATGATCAGATCAGGCTTTCCCTTCAACTCTTTACCAATTTCAATGGCAACATCCTGACAAGACAACGATCAACATAATAATCAGGAACCATGAAAATGTTACAGAGTCAATGTAGTAGTTATGTTCACAAATAAACGATATACCTCGGTGTAAGTCTCTAGATAGGGCCAAACTTCAAATCTGGAGATCCATTGGCGGACAATTCCCTTCTCGGTTCTAAAGGGAACTCTGAGTATATCCGAATACTTTGTTCCATAGACTTTCTCAAGTCTCTGGCCACAAGTTGTGCCTACAGCATCTGGGAGGAGCCGAGTAATCTGGGAATGACAGAAGGATTTTTATCACCAAAATATCAAAATGGTGTCACGAACCTACATTCGAACATATTTATTCTACAGCAACATTAAGAATACTTACAATGAGAATACGCGGGGTGATATCAAGTCCTTGCTTCTTGATACGAAGAAGCATCTCCTCTTCCAAGGCGCGAACTTGATCCAAGATGTAAACAACCTGTATATGGAATTGGGTACTAATTAACCACGATTCAAAATGCAATGAGGAGTAAAACATATAAACACTAAACAGATTATAGGCCTGTTGATTTACCTGACCACCAGTGTCTGGGTAGCCCAAAACATTGTCTTGAGCGAAGTATCCGTGCGGAGTAAGAATCACAACATTGAAGGCCATGGGGATTCTGCCAAGAAATGTCTCAAGAGTGCACGGATCAGGTGCCTCGAGAAGATCCAGGAGAAGTTGGATCATCTCTAGCACACCCTCCGCGGTGTCACCCCACCCTCTCTCCAAACCAATCTCCTGGAATTTAAGTGCAAACTCAGTGTATGGTGTTTCGGGTGCCAGCGTAGACAGATAATCCTCTGCCTTCCTCAGAACATGCTGAAGAGAATTCAGGTTTTGAATTTTGTCATTCAGCATCATGTTCTGCAACAACAACACAAACAATTAGAACATCAAAGTTTTCGGTCATTGAAACAAACCAGACACTAATTATACAAAGAAAACCCAAATCAAAAACTAATCCTACTGAGAATTTATAATATGAGACTGATGAAAATACCTTGCCCTTGTGGCAGTGAACTCGGAGAAATTCAAGAAGTGGGTGCATGCTCTCCTTGTCATGGAAGAGTTTCGCAGAGAGGTGGCGGTTGAGGAACTCCACACCATTTCCAATGGACTTGGAAAGAGTTGGGCGTGGAAATGAAGCATTGAAGGGCTCAAAATCCAACTCAAGCACAAAGTTGCCATTGGAGCTGCATCAGAACAAGGAACATTGTTCACGTGAATTTAAGAATTGCAAAGATTAATAGATAAATAATTCGAAACCACGAAAACAGAACGTACCCTCCATCAACAAGTTCCTCCTTGAAGTGCAAATACTCAGCCACATGCAGCTCCTCAACCACGAGTGTGTGGACATTCACTCGAATGTACTCCCAAACACCAGGCCTTGGACGGACAGCAAGTGCCACCCATGGAGGCAAAACAATTGCTTCCTAAATTTCAAAATCAACAAGCATAAAACATGAAGAACAATTTAAGAGAATTACACTAAACAAAATAAAAGTAAAATTAAGGTGGTCAAAGTACCTGAGTGGATCTTAGAACTTCAGCAAATGCACCATCAGCTAGTATCTTTCTGTTGTGTTCAGGAATTGCTTCAAACTCAGCAATAATTTGGTTGTTTTGCAGGATTCCTTTTCCCTTCCCTTCAATTCTATAAACACAAATATTTTCTTACATCAGCAAGCAATTTTATATACAGTACTGACGTCAACAAAATCTTTGACGGTCTGTATTTTTATTTTATTTTTTTGGACTTTTCATGATCGTTAAGATTTTACCTTGACAACAAGGCCAAGACATCATTCCTGTGAGCCAAAAGCGTTTCATCCAAACGCTCCCGGAGGCTGTGAACGCGAGTCATAGCACCATCGGCCATTGTGTATGGATAAAATCTCGGACAACTTCAACAACTGCAGATCAAAAAACAGAGAAGTGTAAGTAACATGTTAGAGATTTAAATAGAGAAACGGATTATGTATGGATAATCACCACAGAAGTGAAAACCAAACCATGAATTTACATTGTTCGAGAATGTTTAACTATATATTACATAGTTCAATTAAGATTACTCTCTTGAAACATGGTAACAGTATCCTTATAGTAACTAGTAGCTTCATGACCAACCACTATGTACATAAAAGCAGAGCATGCCATAAAAACTGGAAGAAAAAAATAGTTAAAGCAAAGAAAAATCTTGACCCAGAAAGCAGAATCACAGAATCATGATCTTGTCTGAAAAGAAATCAAATTTATAAACAGAAGCTGAGGTTGGATATAATTAAACAATATCTAGATCATGAGAACAAACAACTACTGCATTGTCATCAGATACAAATATCATATGATCCAAAGGAAGAACATGAAACGGAAAACGGATGAAAACTTGAAGACAAGGTAGAGTAACAAAAGGAACAAGAAGAAAATCAAAGCACCTAAAAACAAAGCAAAAGAGAGACGCAGTGAAGAAAAAGTTAATGCAAGGCGTTGAAATTTATAACGAAAAGTCTCCGAAGACAAAAAAATAGCAGGTAAATCCACGTCAGGGGTAAAGTAAAAAAACTTTTTAAGACAGTAATTAACAATATTAACTAGATTTTCGGGTAGTAATTAATTAATGATATTTACGGACATAGATTTTCGGGCAGTAATTAATGAAATTTCATTAATTTAATAATCAAGATTCAAGAGAAAAAAAAAATCACAATGTTGACATATTTACGGTTCTTTGAGCTTAAGAAAACTAAACAAAAATAGTAGATAAATCCATGATATTTATAGACATAGATTTTCCTGTTGAAAGCATGTTAGTAATTTAAATTTTTTTTTTTCAAGTACCAAAAAGGAAAATAAAATTATTTTTAAAAAAAATGTGTTGGGATGAGAATCAAATTATTGACATAATTGCAGTAGTAATGGAGAACTTGGAGATGAAGGAAATCATAAAGTTGACATATTTACTGTTCTTGGAGCTTAAGAAAACTTGAGAACCAATCAAAGAGAGAGCAATTCGAATCAAAGAGAATTTAATGGAAACAAAATAAAAATAGGAAAACAGAGCTTAGGTGTCTGAATACAAAAATAGTAGGTAAAATCCACGTTTCGCACGGTAAAAAACTTTTTAAAACAGTAATTAATGATATTTATCTACATAGATTTTCGGGTTGAGGGCATGTTAGTAATTTAATTACTTTTTTTCAAGTACCGAAAAATAGTTTTTAAAAAAAGTATGTGTTGGGGGTGAGAAATCAAATTCTTGCAATAATCGTACTAGTAATAGATAACGTGGAGCTAAAGAAATTTCATTAATCTAATAATCAAGAGAGAGAATCATAAAGTTGACATGTTTACGGTTCTTGGAGTTTAAGGGGTCGTTTGTTTTTTTATTTGAAAACTGAATAATCCTGAATTTTTCTAAAGACTGAATAGGGACTGAAATCTGAACTTGAATGAAATGTTTGTTTTTTTTTTTTTTTTTTTCCTCACATCTGAATGTATTGTCAACACGTTTGTTTTTTTAAAGTAAAATTATCTAAAATAATTAATTTTACATTTATACCCATTTTAAATAATTATATATATAATATGGAATAAAAACAATCCAAAACTAATAATTATATATTAACACAAATGATCATGATCTTTCTCTTCCATTACAAACAAACTTCATTTTTACTAAGAAAAGAAAAGGTATTTTTTTTTTCAAAAAAAAAAAAAAAAAAAAAGAGGCGACAGGAAACTCACACAAAACACTCTAAATATATATATATATATATATATATATATACTGTCTTTCTATTATCAGTTCGAACTGATATAAAATATATCAGTTCCTTGCATGTGGGTCATTGGATTTAAAAGATGCTTTTATAAGTGCATGCAGCCAAGTCAAAGTGTTTAAATCCAATGGTCCACATGCAAGGAACTAATATATCTTTTATCAGTTCGAACTGATAATAGAAAAATTGTATATATATATATATATATAAATACATCTCCTTAATATTATAATAAAGAATTGATATAAAACACCAATATGAGAAGTGATTAGGGTTCTTTTTTATTTTTAAAGCCATTTAAAATAAGGTATATATTAAAATAAAGATTTCTATTCCATATATAAGTATGATGAAATTGGAAATATGTTATATATGGAGGATAATATCGGAAGAAAAAATTTTAGATTGTATTTAATGTAATTCAGTGATTTACAATTAAGTGAAAAGTCAGGATTTTTTACTTTTTATTTTAAGTTTTTTTTTTTTTTTTTAAGTTGTTTGACCACTTAAAAAAAACAAACAAAACAACTTAATAATTATAATTCAGATCCATTAAATTTTAAGTGAAAAAAACAAACGACCCCTAAGAAAACTTGAGAAACAGTCAAAGAGAGAGAGAGAGAGATTGAATCAAGCATAATTTAATGGAAACAAAATAGAAATAGGAAAACAGAACTTAGGTGTCTGAAGACAAAAATAGTAGGTAAATCCATGTTTGGCACGGTAAAAAACTTGTTAAAACAGTAATTAATGATATTTGACCTACATAGATTTTCGGGTTGAGGGCAAGCTAGTAATTTAAATACTTTTTTTCAAGTACCGAAAAATAGGGGTGAGAATCAAATTCTTGCAATAATCACAGTAGTAATAGATTAATGAAATAATCTAATAATCAAGAGAGAGAGGGGATCAAAAAGTTGACATGTTTACGGTTCTTGGAGCTTAAGAAAACTTGAGAAACGGTCAAAGAGAGAGAGAGAGATTCGAATCAAGCAGATTTTAATGGAAACAAAATAGAAATAGGAAAACATAACTTATGTGTCCGAAGACAAAAATAGTAGGTAAATCCATGTTTGGCACAGTAATTAATGATATTTACTGACATAAATTTTCTGGTTGATGGCATGTTACTGACATTAAATTAGCCTAACCCATTAATTATATAAAGAGCGAGTATAGCAACATGATTTATACACCGTCAGGTTGTAAGTTGACAGCGTTCAAGTCATGTTGCCTCCCCAAACCCCATTGTATAAACTAGGGGCAGGCCACCCACCAATCTAACGTTAGGCCTGTGCAGGAGGTGCACCCGCTTTGGTCCCATAAAATAAAAGGCCCATTTTTATTTTTTTTTTATATTATTATTTTTTTTTTACAGAAAAGATGTACTTCTTAAATCAGAATGTGGTTTTAGGCTATCTCTTAAATAAATGAACCCAAATATTGAATAAAAATAGACCGAAAATTATTTGGTATTAGACTATTAGTTATTAGACTAGATTTTAGCTTTTAGGCCGATAAGTTTGTGTCTTAAATAAAGTGGTCCAATTTTATTTTATTTTACAAGAAAATAGGCTAATGAAAATAAAATAAATTCACCCCGGGCCTCAGGGCCGGCCCTATATGCAAATTGATATAATTATTCATGTATTTTCTTGTTTTGTTTAAATAAGCGTTTATATCTCATCATTATTCTTTATTGTTGTTAAATAACAACCATTAAATAGATCTTAGAATCTTAGGATGGGTTTACTAATCAAGAATTAGTACAATCGGAATCAAGTTCCACCAAAAAGAGAATGTAAGGAATCCAAATTAGGTTACAAATTCCATTACCGTGTTTACTAACTTTTTCAAAATTAGAAATGGAATCAAATTTATACAAAGTTTATTAAATATATCCGTATTTATACAAAATAGATGTATATGTACATATACATATGAGAGATATATGAGTATAACTAATGAATAAATAAAAATTTCACAATTTTTTTTCTTGTCAAGGTATAGTTTTTTGTTTATTATCATTTTTTTTTATAATTCACAATTCATATATATAAAATTACGTATATAGTTTTTTATAAAAATAAATTAAGTGGGAATATTTTAGTAAAAAGATATGAATTCCCCTTTTCAATTGGGAAAGGGAACTTGATTCTCAGGATGGTTGAAGGAAATCAAGCTCCATTTCATTCCGGAACTTAATTCCTGATATGTGTGTAAGGTTCACGGAGCTTAATCCCCTACAAATTTAATAAATACAGGAATTTAAAAATCAGGAATTTAATTCTATTCCCAAAATAGAATTCCTGATTAGTAAACACGTCATTAAGGAAATCATTGTGTGTTCATTGAATAGGTAGGACTTAGGGGTTAGGAGATATATAGGAGAATCCGTATTCTTCTTTTAACCGATTTTCATGAAAGAAAAAAAAAATCATATTTAAACAAATAACTGCTTTAAAATTTAAATGTGGCACAGTTTACAAGTTAAATTAAGGATAGAAATCTTATCTTGCGAAAATAGAAGTTCAAAAGAAAGAAGCTGCAGCGGAAGAGAAGAAGATGCGGTCGTTGAAGAAGGGAAAAAAAAAATAATAGTGTGCATTTGTTAAGAAACAAGTTTAAGTTGTTTCTCGTATCAGGAAATGCGTATTTTTAAAAAACGGTTAACGAACGTGAATTTAAAATCGTTTTCGGTCAAAAACACCTATCAAACAGCCTCTAAGTTACAGCAACCGGTATATAACATCCATTATTAGCTCATCAATTGCTAGGTATGATTCAATTTTATCATTACGATGATGATTTCTTAGATGTTCAGGTTTTGCAGGATGGTTCTTGTCTTGTGCAGTTACTAACTGACGTTTTTGCCACACTCATAAGCCTTGATGAATATGGGAAACATAAAACGCAAACGCAAAAGAAAACGGAAACAAGAAAAATGGGGAAAAAAAAGTAGCAAACTTTACTAAAATTTCTGGGCTCAACATCCTGGATCAAACAATGCCGATGAAAGCAAAAGAAAAATATTGAGAAAAAAAAAAAAAAAAAAAAAAACAAGAAAGCGAAAGCCTTTCTTGTCGAATCACAATCCCAAAATGCCTTTATTCTTCAAATGTTGAAACCCTCAACCCTGATTAACTTTCACTTCTGCTCAGCCAGAGGAACAGATTCCGCCTGAAACATCACACAATTACAATACCAATTAACAAAATACAAACAACATTTCACTTTCTTAGTTTATATCTATCAATCAATCAATAGTACACGAAGTACTTAATTACCAGTTTGCGATACTTGAGAGCATAAAACATTTCAAGGTAACGGCGGCTCTCCAGACGATCAAGGTTTGACACATGCTTCCAGAAGCCGTAAACTCCAGTCAGGGTCAGGAGCCTCTCAGAGTAGATTTTCCATGTATACCTACAAAGAAAAAAAATGAAAACCAAATATTCAAAACATATATACACTTCGAAGTACTAATTATCACAAGCCGCAATGCAATGGACTTACTTCTCTTCAATCCGCTTGAGGCCACCAAGTGAGATCTTGTCCCAGTGAGAAGGATCTTCCTTGCACTTCTCAAAGAAGCCAACAAGGGTCTCAGCAGCCTGATCACCATGGTAAGGATCAATGTGGAACCCTGATTTTCCATTAACAATGATCTCAGCTGGACCACCTTTGCATGTAGCGAATGTTGGCAGCCCACAGGTCATGGCCTCAACAACAGTCAATCCAAAGGCCTCATACAGAGCTGGCTGCACAAAAGCTCCCTTTGTGTCACAAATGTAACGGTAGAGTTCACCGTTTCTGACCCGGTTCATCTGAGAAGAAATCCATCGGAACTGGCCATTCAACTTGTATTGATCGATAAGATTATACATCTTCTTCATTTCAGCCTGCTCTTCCAAGTCCTTGGATTCTTTCCTCCTGTCACCACCAACTACGACCAAGTTAACCAACTCACGTAGCTTATTGTTCTTTCCATACCACTCCACAAGCCCAGACAAGTTCTTCACGCGGTCTAGCCTTGCCATTGTAAAGAGGATAGGCTTGTTGCGGTCTTTCAACACACATCTGTTTGACAAGTTATCAATTCAATTCGATTAATTTATTTGGTATAAAACGGGATTGTTTTGATAGAAAAATAAGACAAAAGGAGACAAACTCACAAGTGTTCCTCATTCTCAACAGGGCTGTAAAGCAGCTCCTCAATCTCAGCATGGAACGATTTCAATCTTCGTTTCTCTTCAGTGTAGGGGAAGTAAATGCTCATATCAGCACCAGGGGATACAATGTTGAACTTGGGATCGAACACATCAATCCCGTGCACAACACGGTACAGTCCAGGCATGGTGAAAGCAGTGTGACTCTCGTATTGACCAACAGTATCCTTGCTGAAATCATTAGAAAGGTAACAAGCATTAGAGCCTGAGGAAATTAAACAACATTATACAATAATGTCATATAATGAGCAAACAAAATATCTCACCTTCCAGCAATTTCTTGGAAGGTACTGGTGATGATGAAGTCGGTATGGTTCATAGCTATAAGATCAGCTGTAAACTGGCTCGAGAAATGGTACTTATCGTCCAATTGTTTCCAATAAATGTCTGAATCTGGATACTTTGTTTTCTCAAGAGCATGAGCAATGGTACACTGGAAATTACAGTAAAATAAAACATGAGATTGAAGTTAGCCGCCAGGCTGAGAAAATATGAATCGAAAAATATGGCAATAATTATACGAAACATGAGCTATGTCTCAATGAACTAACCTGCGTGACACCTAATTTATGTGCTAACAAAGAAGCAACAATGTTGCCATCACTGTAATTTCCAATGATCAGATCAGGCTTTCCTTGCAACTCTTTACCAATTTCAACAGCAACATCCTGACAACACAACGACAACAACAACATAATAATCACAAACCATGTAAATGTTACACAGTTAATATAGAAGTTATATTAACAAATACAGTTAATATAGAAGTTATATTAACAAATAAACAATCTATACCTCGGTGTAAGTCTCTAGATAGGGCCAGACTTCAAATCTGGAGATCCATTGGCGGACAATTCCCTTCTCGGTTCTAAAGGGAACTCGTAGTATATCCGAATACTTTGTTCCATAGACTTTCTCAAGTCTCTGACCACAAGTTGTACCTACGGCATCTGGGAGGAGCCGAGTGATCTGGGAATGACAGAAGGATTTTTATCACCAAAATATCAAAATGAGGCCACAAAACTGCATTAGACCACACTGATTCTACAGCAACTTCAGAATTAGAATACTTACGATGAGAATTCGCGGGGTGATATCAAGTCCTTGACTCTTGATACGAAGAAGCATCTCCTCCTCCAAGGCACGAACTTGATCCAAGATGTAAACAACCTATATATGGAATTGGATACTAATTAAACGCAATGCAAAAATGCAACGAGGAGTAAAGCGTATAACAGATTATAGGCCTGTTAATTTACCTGACCACCAGTGTCGGGGTAGCCCAAAACATCATCTTGAGCGAAGTATCCATGAGGAGTAAGGATCACAACATTGAAGACCATGGGGATTCTGCCAAGAAATGTCTCAAGAGTGCACGGATCAGGTGCCTCGAGAAGATCCAGGAGAAGTTGGATCATCTCTAGCACACCTTCCGCAGTGTCACCCCACCCTCTCTCCAAACCAATCTCCTGGAATCTAAGTGTAAAGTCAGTGTATGGTGTTTCGGGTGCCAGCGTAGACAGATAATCCTCTGCCTTCCTCAGAACATGTTGAAGGGAATTCAGGTTTTGAATTCTGTCATTCAGCATCATGTTCTGCAACAACAGCACAAACAATTAGAACATCACAGTTTTTGGACATTAAATCAAAATAGAGGCTAAGGATCCAATAAATATGAAGACCAACTCAGTAAAAAGCCTAATTATACAAAGAAAACCCAAATCAAAAACTAATCCTACTGAGAATTTATAATATGAGACTGATGAAAATACCTTGCCCTTGTGGCAGTGAACTCGGAGAAATTCAAGAAGTGGATGCATGCTCTCCTTGTCATGGAAGAGTTTCGCAGAGAGGTGGCGGTTGAGGAACTCCACACCATTTCCAATGGACTTGGAAAGAGTTGGGCGTGGAAATGAAGCATTGAAGGGCTCAAAATCCAACTCAAGCACAAAGTTGCCATTGGAGCTGCATCAGAACAAGGAACATTGTTCACATGAATTTAAGAATTGCAAAGATTAATAGATCAATCATTCTAAACCACGAAAACAGAACGTACCCTCCATCAACAAGTTCCTCCTTGAAGTGCAGATACTCTGCCACAAGCAGCTCCTCAACCACGAGTGCGTGGACATTCACTCGAATGTACTCCCAAACACCAGGCCTTGGACGGACAGCAAGTGCCACCCATGGAGGCAAAACAATTGCTTCCTAAATTTCAAAATCAACAAGCATAAAACATGAAGAACAAGATAAGAGAACAAAATAAAAGTAAAATTAAGGTGATCAAAGTACCTGACTCGCTCTTAAAACTTCAGTAAATGCACCATCAGCTAGTGTCTTTCTGTTGTGTTCAGGGATTGCTTCAAACTCAGCAATAATTTGGTGGTTTTGCAGGATTCCTTTTCCCTTTGCTTCAATTCTACAAACACAAATATTTTTCTCACATCAGCAAAAAATGTTATATCCATTTTTTTTTTTGGATTCTTCAAAGGAAACTTTAAAATCATAAATTTAACAAAGATGTTCAACAGCATTTTTACCTTGACAGTAAGGCCAAGATTTCATTCCTGTGAGCCAAAAGCGTTTCATCCAAACGCTCCCGGAGGCTGTGAACGCGAGTCAGAGCACCGCTGGCCATTGTTAGTTACTCAAAGATGAGTAGCAAAAAATCTCAGACAACTTCAACAACTGCAGATCAATAAACAGAGCAAGTGTAAGTAACATGTTACAGATTGTTCATATATCTCAGTTAAATAGAGAAACGGATTATGGATAATCACCCCCAAAGTCAAAACCAAAACAATGTTCTAGAAGTGTTAAAATTTCTAAACCTACCAACTCTGTCACCAACCAAAATTTGATTATATTCAATATATTACATAGTTCAACTAAGATTTCTCCCTTGAAACCTAACATGGTAACAGTATCCTTATAGTGACTAGTAGTTTCAAGTGCATGACCAAAAGCATAGCATGCCTTTAAAAGTGGAAGAAAAAAAGAGTTAAAGCAAAGTAAATTCTTGACCCAGAAAACAGAATCACAGAATCATGATCCTGTGTGAAAAGAAATCAAAATTGTAAACAGAAGTTGGAGGTTGGATTTTTTGACCAGAGAATTTTGAGGAAAAAGAAAACAGTGCAAACATAAAAAAAATAATTAAACAAGATCAGAATCATGAGACAAACAACTATTGCATTCTCATCAGATGATCCACAACTTTCTAAAGAGAACATGAAACAGAAAAAGGATCAAAACTTAAAACAAAAAGAAAGAATAAAAAAAAAAAGTAGAGTAACCAAAGGAACGAAAAGAAGAAAAGAAAATCAAAGCACCTAAACACAAAGCAGACGAAGAAACGCAGTGTGAAGAAAAAGTGAATCCAAGCGTTGAAATTTATAGCGAAAAAGTAGGTGAAAACAAAAATGGTAGGTAATTCCAAGTTTGACACAGTACAAATCTTTTTAAGACAGTAATTAATGATATTTACAGACATAGATATTTGGGTTAAGGATATGTTAGTAATTTAACTACATTTTTTTTTTTTTTTTTTTTTTTTGTTTTCAAGTACGGTAAGCAAAATAAGAATATGTGTTGCCGTGTTGGGGGTGAGAATCAAATTAATAATTGCAGTAGTAATAGAGAATTTGGAGATGAAGAAATCTCCATTGATCTAAAAATCAATATAGTGAGAGAAAAGCAAGGACTTGACATAGTTACAGTTCTTGGAGCCTAAGAAAACTTGAGAAACAATCAAAGAAGCAGAATTAATGGAAACCAAATCGAAATAGGAAAACATCTGGAGGAATTGAAGACTTGCAAATATGTAACAAATTTACAGCGAAGAAGAGAATAATATTAATATGCTTTACCTTGAAAACAAAATGCAAAGCACTTTGAAGAAGAAATAAATGAACGAATGAATGTTAAAACAAAACGAACGCAAATATGGAATATATGCAAAGAAGAGAATGGATTTGTAAATGGGGTGAGGAATGTGGTTGTGCTTGAAGACCCTTTTATACACAAAAAAAATTAAAAAAAAGTTTCTCTGTTTCTGCGAAAATGCCATTATTACTGATTTACTGCCATACCTTCCTGTGGTTTCGTTGTTGCTTTCACAAAACCGCTTTTCTCTCTGCTTTTCATGTGCCCACTTTTTTACTCATTTTTCAATTTTCATTGTTATTTACGTTGAAAGGTGGAGAAATCGAAATTGTTTATTTTAATTCAATTTCCTGGTTTTTTTTTTCTTTTAAGGTTCCTGTTGGCTTTGACTCAACCATCTATCTTTCGATCTTTGCTTCTTTAAATCGGTTTTTTTTTTTTTTTTTTTTTTTTTTCCATAGAAAAAGGTGACAAGTTTTTAGCGTCTGAATACTGCTAGCTACAGCCACGTCACAGTTGACAGGGGCGTTTATGACATAAAAAAATTATTTAATATGATGAATGCAGTAGTGAACAAAACCAGAGATCTTGCTCGGCTGACGTGGCATGATGTAACTGGTGGATGACGGACTACTTGTAACCGGAGAGAGTTGTGAACCTGTGAGAATGAAGTTTAGGTGGATGGTGGTGGGTCCCTAATATTAAAAGTGCGAGACAGCGAGCTTGTCGAATTGGATTGGATAAAGGGTCATGATCGTCTGATGTGGCAATCAGAGCACCGACATAAGCTTAATTTACTCTATTAGGTAAGGGAGCTTATCCAATCCATTACTAAACAAATTCTTCTGTTACAAATACAAATTAAGAGATTTCAAATCTTGCTGAAAAATCCACTAGCTGTTACAGTGGTTTTGGGAACACTGGTTTTAAATTTTCAATGGTATCCAGCTCCTCCTCTACTTGACCTTTAAAAAATATCTAATATAAGACTATTTTTAATTTATCTAAATTTGATGTCCAAATGACATGATATCATTATAATCCATTCATTTAAATCATATAAATCTAATACAATTTAAATAAATTGATTATAGTGATGTCACATCATCTGAGCACCGAATTTAAACATCTAATTCGAATAAAATAAATTATTGTTAATATAAACACAAGGGAGAGAAGACAAACCATCACAAACAATTTTTAATAAAACTTTTTTTTGTTTGTTTGATTGACGATGCTACCAAGCTGTGGATTGAACTTGGGTGGTAAGAACCACATGAACTCATGTCATCTTACCACCTAGTCCAACTGGACTTTTTATTAACATACGTCAAATACTAGAAAGTCTTCTTAGCATGTAATTCTTTGGTGTTGCCGTCTGTTTGTCTCTCTCCCTGTACGTGGGAGCTATGTTCCGGACTGTGCTTGTAGTGTCCAATCTTGTCGGTCCCGACAATTGTTGTATAAGTATCAAAAATATATATATATATATATAGATGTTAAATTTTTAATTACATTACAATATTAAAGATAAATTAATTGTCTAGGTCTAGACGTCTAGTCATCTTTGTCTTCTTCAACCTTTGATGACTGTATTGGTGAATTTTTTATTTATTTTATGGATTTTATGTACAAATTTACAAGGTGAGTATAAAAATGAAGAAAATGTCACATAGAAAATTTTATATCTATTTTTATATTTATTTTTTAATCGTGACATATAACATTACGTCATTACTTGTATTATTAACATAACTTGAGGGGTCGAAGGCGTATTGGAAATTTCATTTTTATTTTTTTTCAAATTTCTTGCTCAACAAGGTTTATTTTTTAAAAAAAAATTTTGTATTTCCTTTTAGTTACGATTTCTTTTTCCTTGTTAGTTTTAGAAAATAAATCGAAATTACATTTCTTAGTAAGATTTTATTTTTTCCTTTCAATTAAGATCTTTCTTTTCATTCAAGTTAGGAGTCTCAGATTCCAAACATTCCAAATAATTAATATAACTTTTCTTGAATATTAATAAAATTGTTCTTTTAGAATAAAATTATTGCCGTCATTTGGCAGGCTTCATCATATGCGAATATATATATATATAAATGTTCAAGTCAATGCATAATGATGTAGATATATAAGGATATTGAATGTTAACCGCTCATTTTCTATACTTTGACTTTGTGTGTATACATTTGTCAAAACTTTTTAATAACGAGTGACTCACATTCAATGTCCTTATATATTTACATCAATGAGTACTGATGTGAACGGAACTATATATATATATATATATAATATTTCTCTAATCAGGACTGTCACGTACTGATGTGAACAGAACCGTATATATATATATATATATATATATAATATTTCTCTAATCAGGACCATCATAATTTTATAATTTCAGGACGTTCAACCATAGCCATATATTAACAGTGAGTCCACAGCTCCACATTAACAAATACTCACACCCAAAATTATTGTCGTCATTTGGCAGGCTTTATCATATGCTAATGTCGTCATTTGGCAGGCTTCATCATATGCGAATATATATATATATATATATATATATATAAATGTTCAAGTCAATGTACAATGATGTAGATATATAAGGATATTGAATATTAACCGCTCATTTTCCATACTTTGACTTAGTGTGTATGCACTTGTCAAAACTTTTTATAATGAGTGACTCACATTCAATGTCCTTATATATTTACATCAATGAGCACTGATGTGAACGGAACCATATATATATATATATATATATAATATTTCTCTAATCAGAACCGTCATGACTTTATAATTTCAGGACATTCAACCATAGCCATATATATTCACAGTAAGTCCATAACTCCACATTAATAAATACTCACACCCAATATGAACGAGTGAGTATAATTGTACGTCATTCACTTATAATTTCGAGACGTCATTTTTTATATATTATATAAAAGATTTTAAAATTTTCAACAGTTTACTCTAGAGTCTAGACTTGTCATTGATTGACAGCTTGAAAAATAATCAGAGGAGACATGCATTACAATTCACATGGATCCCAATAGAATTTGAGTAAAAATAAATAAATTAATTAAAGAAATGGGTCCTTGAATTTAGAATGTGACAGACCAAATAGTCAACAATTGGATACATTTATGTGCAGCCGTTCCTAGTTATCCATTAGAGCCTGGACAGCTAGTCTGACTGTTTCCGTACTGAAATCTGGGTCCATGCTTGCATATTACTTTATTTTTATTCGCCATTTATGACCTAATTCTACTTCGGATAAGATCATAGAATTTTCTACATTAAAAAATTTTAATATCAAAAACCAGATATTTTCCAATCAAAAAAACAAAAAAAAAAAAACCAGATATTTTAAATTTTTAATAATAAATGTAATAGCTACCTGCCATAATTAAATCATTAATAGTTGAAATACACACAACTTTATTATTAATTTTTTGAAATATTACAAGTACTATTCTTGATATTTACTATCATAATGCGAGATGACTATTCTCACAATTTGGAAAGAAAACTCCCCACACATACTTGTAAAATACGTATGGTGGGATTAGAACGTCTCACCACTTATGTGGAAGCAAAGGCGGACCCAAAAAATATTTGTTACCCGGACTAAACTTTTATGTGTAGGTACATAAATAGATTCTTTTTTTGACATAAATGATTCTACACATGAAAATTTACTTTTAAAGACTAGTTTGAATTGTTTATTATAACAATTAGAAAGAAATTGAGTGAATATGAAATATTTAATCTAACAATTAGAAAAAAATCAAGTGAATATGGGATGTATAATCAAACAATTGAAACAAAATTAGGGAAATTTTTTATATAAAACATGCATACAATTACATATTTATAAAGACTACTTAAAACATGCAATGTTTTTATATTGAGTTAGAGTAGGTAATTGATTGAATTTGGTTTTTATTATTAGTAAATTATCAAGCATTCAACACAATAAAACTTGTAAATTAGAAGTAATCTAAGGCCAAAGTTCTATAAATCACAACCCAAACAAATGACAATTATCACATGCCGAATATAAAAAATTAAAAGTAGAGTGTGAAAATAACATTGGATGAAAATAATGTAATAAATAATGCTATATTTAAGGGTAAGTTTAGTAATATTGGTTGAAATTAAATGTAATTTACTAATAATAAAAAGGTTAAAGGTAAATCGTGCATTATAGTTTTTTTTATTTATTTTTTATTATTATTTTATTTTATTTTTAAGAAGGCTTACCGGGCTGTAGCCCGGATAAGGGTATGCCCTTGTATGGAAGGGTGGTGCACCACCGACTCAACTAAGAGTTGATGTGCGAAATACCAGCAACTTTAATTTTAAAAATATTGTTAGAAAAAAATGTTAATCAGTTCATTTAAAGATCACACAATCAAGCATCCAGCTTGCACGTAATATTCATCGTCCAAATTTGGAGGTACTTTTTTTTGGTTTGTTTTTATTTGCTATTCTTTTGTTTTGTTGAACTATAAGAAGGAAAAAGAAAAAAAAAAGAAATGGAAAGTGATGCAGCATATATTCAACAACATAGGTTGCGTTGTGAATTGTAATCTCCTTGGCTTGTGAACCAGAACCACTCAATGAAATAAACAAATTCGGCTTGATCTTCAATAGAAAAGAAGTTGTGTTTGCAATTGTCTACATTACCTTTTTCTTTGTTTGGTGCATTACTGTTCAAAGAGAATAATAATAGATAACATAGATTCTCTTCTATTACAATATGTTCTCTTCTATTACCACTCCATATTCAAATCTTTATATTGGAAAATAAAAGCCGTGTACCTTCTACATTTTTTTTTTTTTTTTTCTTTCTATTCCCATTCCCCCAACGTACTAGGCTTTCTTCTTTCTTCACTTTTATTTTATTCCACGTCTCAACAAACTCGAGAACAATGGTATTAGTTTAGCTTTAAATCTTACCAATGACATAAAATCTATATAGGTGGATAAATAAATACTATAAAAAAAAATGATAATTCCATAACAATTTTCTAGTCGGTCTTACGATTTTAACAAATGTAACATTTTTATTTTATTTTATTTTTTTACCTTTCAAAAGGATATATATTATGCTTCAATTAACATATGGTTTACACATTTGTACATCTAATTAAATTTCTTCTTCCACGTGATGCACACACAAAATTTAGAATCTATAAATATATAAGGTGAAACATCCAATTACTTGCCAACTAAATTCCACCAGTCTCGGGCAATGAGAACCAATCAGCAAGTGGCTCATAGAAAGAGATGATATTTTCCACACCAAAAAAGTTTGATAAAAAGGAAAAATTAATTAGTAAGAAAGTGAGTGATGCTGGGTTGGGTGAGCCCCTCTCGAATCTCGATTGTCTTTTTATCTAATTTGTATTATATTGGTTAAACAAAGTAATTAAGGCATACATTACACTTTGGTCTGCCTAACTAACGTCTTCCAACTAAAAATCAAGACTTGGTAGGGCCTTTCAATCCCAAAATCATCAACAGATCCCTTACAATTCAAGGATGGATGAAAGACTTTTGACAAAGGTCATTCTAAAGAATATCTAGAGTGATCGGACATTCACTCATAACTCAAGTGATCATACTTTTTTCTTTTTTTTTTTTTCATATTTGTGATCGATAGAATTTTAAAGTGTTAAGAAATCCTTTGTCATTAGAATTTTGAAGGGTTAAGAAATCCTTAGTTAATGACAAAGCCAACCGGGGTTCATGGTCTACCATTGGACCAAAATTTTCTTTAAAAAAAATTTAGTTAAATTTATTTGATCTTTACTCCAATTTTTTCTTTAAATATGTATTTATATTTGGGTAGTGTTAATATGTGCCCTTAGAGCACAGTTTAACAACTATATATTTACCAAAAGTAGAAAACATTTATTACAAATGTATATTTATTGTATTGACTAAATCAATAAATGTAATTAATAGTTTTCTTTTTGGGAATTTTTGTAGTTGTTAACCTGTGCCCTAACACTACCCTTTATATTTTTCTTTTAAATCGTCTGACATGTTCACCCCTATAACCTCTGGTTTTGATAAAGCTTGCTTTGCTTCTGTTCTTTGTTGGGTGTGTGACCAAAGTCCCATATTGGCTATACATGGTGATGATCAAGGGTATATAAGTATGGACATTATCTCCATTGGTATGAGACCTTTGGGTAGAGCCCCAAAAGCAAATCCGTATGGGTTTAGGCCCAAATCGAACAATAGCATATATATATCAATGTGGCGAATGTGGCTTCCATATTTATAAAAGTGATATCAGAGCCATGCCCCATACTTAACCAGATGTAATCGAACCAAACCAGGAGGTGGTGGAGAATATGAGTTCTATACTTATAACAAGTGGTATCAGAGCCATGCCCCAGACTCGGCCAGATGTAGTCGAACCAAACTAGGAGGTGGTGGAGAATATGAGTTCCATACTTATAACAATTGATATCAGAGCCATGCCTCAGACTCAACTAGATGTAGTCGAACCAAACCAAGGGGTAGTGGCTCCTAGTTAGCTTGATATGGATCCATGTGAACTCTCAAGATAGGTGGTGCTCCAGTGCTTCACGTAAGGTATGTCTCCCACAATGCAGTAGAAAGGAGAGGAGTGACCTAGATGGAGCGTGTGATCTTACTAAGCTAGTATATGAGAAAAATGAACGAATATATGATTGTTTGAGAGGAGGCCCGATTTCATGGGTTGGTGCAAACACAATGTGCAAATTTAGTTAAAGCTATGATTAAGGTGCTCATTACAGATGGCTAACGGGTTATGCAATTCATGATTATTGTCATTTTATACAATAAAAGAAATTGTGTTGCATAGGCCGGCTATCTATTATGCTTGTCTCTAATCATCACTTTGATTCTTTGAAGATTTAACAAGTCCCAACTTGCATTTGCGTGGTAATAATTGATGTCTTTTTTGTTATTATTTAAAATTAAGTCGTTTTACAACAACAAAAAAATGCTTGTTATTTTCGTTAAAAACGTAATTGTGCACATAATATAATAGTCTTCTGATCTGACGTCAGAACATCGATATCTTGAACTATTATTTCATCACATTATGCCAGGTCATTATCGTACGATTAATTTATACTAATGTTTGCTAAGAGTGTTTCTAATGTAAGGGTGACTTGCATACCAATAATTGTTGGCATGGCAACAATGTCAAGAGACTTGCTCCCTATGTGGCATAAAAATAGACTTGATAGACAATCAACTCAAAATTTGGTCTTCAATGTTTTCTATCTAAAACACAATTTTTTTAATGACGTGTCAATCTTTTTTTTATATTTTATTTTATTACAAAAAATATATGAAAAATTAATGTCAGTTTTAAATGTTTGCTGAGTCAACCTAAAAAATAGTTGTGCAACAGACCGTCTGAAAGTGGACGGTCATGTTGACAATGTCTAATTTTTTTTTTGCCATGTCAACTTGAGGTTGAATATGCACGGTTGTATTGGAGACATAATTATTAACATAACGTCTATTAATCCTACGTGGCATCTTTTTTTTTTTCACAAACCACACTTGCATTGGAGACGCTCTAAGAGCATCTCCAATGCAAAAGTGGCTTGCATACCAATGATTGTTGACATGGCAACAATGTCAAGAAACTTGCTTCCTATGTGGCATAAAAATAGACTTGATAGACAATCAACTCAAAATTTGGTCTCTAATGCTTCCGTCTAAAATACACTTTTTTTAATGACGTGTCCATCTTTTTTTCCTATTTTATTTTTTATTTTATTTCCTTACCAAAAATATATGAAAAATTAATGTCAATTTTAAATGTTTGCTGAGTCAACCTAAAAAATAGCTGTGCAACAGACCGTCTGAAAGTGGACGGTCATGTTGACAATGTTTAGTATTTTTTTTGCCACGTCAGCTTGATGTTGAATATGCACGGTTGCATTGGAGACACAATTATTAACATAACGTCTATTTATCCTACGTGGCATCTTTTTTTTTCACAAGCCACGCTTGCATTGGAGATGCTCTAAGTGTCCACTAACATATTACAAATTTATTGATCATATTTTATAGGGCTGGAAGCAACTAATTAATAAAAAAAATTAATACAACACTTGGTACTGGTATTTTATGGATCATTAAATTAACTTTAAGGTACAGAGAAAGGGTGAAAGATTTGCGTGATGTTGAAGCAAGATGTTAGATGGATAAAATAACATTATTGTACGAGAAACTTTATTTGTTCTTGACTCCTGAAGGATTATTTGGTCGCTGACTTAAAGAAAAAAAAAGTTATTAATATTGATTATATAATATGTATATAGAATTTTAATGTGGGGAGACATCTCTCGATATTAAGAGCAGACTTCTTTAGAATATGGAAGTAGACATCCATACCATATACCACGCTTATATAGTTTGATATTGATAAATAATTGTTAAAAAAATAAAAAAAAATCTTGATGGATATTTTAGTGGGTCATTGATGGCTCTGTATTTACTTTATTGTAATAGGTAAATGGCTTTTCTTGTACTCTAAGCGTCACCAAATCTCTCATGATCATCAAAAATTTGCTTTTGGTTGGGAGTTGGATTATTGTTGAACTTACCGTAATATTGTTGGGTTGTGATTTTCCTCGTACACAGTTCTTTTAACTCGTTTAAATCTAAGGTATGATATTTTTTGTAAATATATAACATGTACCAAAACAAAATCTAAGGTAGGATGCGTGAGAATTGAGTATCTATCTAATCTAAACCACTAGCTAATTTATTAAGTTTTTACTAGATGAAGATGGCTCAATAAAATTGTGGGTTTAAATCAGGTACTTTGGGTCAATTAATAAAAAAGTACGAGGGCTCGAGTCTAATGTCTCTGCGGCTTGGGATAGGTTCCGACAAGGTGACAATATATAATTTTGATATTGTATTATTGGTAGAAATCGGATATATATATATATATATATATATCTCGAACCTAAAAGACTAACATGTTAGGTGAATGAATCAACACTATCTATAAATTGATAGGAGACTCAAGGATATCGTAGATCTATTTTTATGCTCGTGAAGATGATAAGAGCTAGTTGAGGTGATATGTGGAGAATATGCATGTGCTTGACAATGAAACCTAACGCTAACCCAACTACTTGTCTTAGTCAAGTTATATTACTTACCAACTATTAATTAAGAGTGTATGCTGGACTCATTTGGGTTTTGTATTGTGAGTATATGTTTGCTACTGGTTCTGTGGTTGATTAAACCCTTTAAGTGGGTTTGGGTTCTCATGTAGTTTGCGGAGAAAAAACTTATGTAATTGTGTGTGTCGGCAAGGTGGAGTCAGAATTTTTTGTTGATAGAGACTATTATTTAACAACAAATTAAATTCAAGAGAGGCCTGCATAAGTTCAAAAATTATAATATTTAAAGATAAATTTGTAATTTTAAAAATAGGGGTCTCCTGGCGGTCTTCACTCCTCTCCCTTCACCATTTTGTTCGTGGGATCACTACAAAAAAAATGCCTATCAGTGACGAACTATTTCCGACGGCACTAATTACCGTCGGAAATGGCACCATTTTCGACGGCTATTTCAGTGCCGTCGGAAATGAGTAAAAATATGATACGACATTTCCGACGGCCAAATTACCGTCGGAAATAGTCTTTGTGCCGTCAATGTTGTTCCCATTTCCGACGGCATAAAAAGTGCCGTCGGAAATAGTCTTTGTTCCGTTGGAAATGTAATCCAACATTTCCGACGGCCTAATTGCCGTCGGAAATAGTCACATTTCCGACAGCAAATGGTCTTTTCCGACGGCATTTAGCCGTCGGAAATGATTAATTTTTTTTTTTTTGGAAAAGATTAAAAAAAAAAAAAAATTAAGTGTCAAAAACGTATTTTTATATAAAGTTTCTTCAAATAATAAAAGTTTCTTCAAATAATTTGTATAGATAAAAATTTCATGATTTATTTTTTCTTGAATAATTATATAAACTCTATTTCGTAGTAAGCATTTAATACACCTGATTTTCCTTAAATTGCTATCTATACAATGACATATATGTGCAAAAATTAGGAGTGAACACTTTGATGCAACAGAAATACACAAAACATTTGTCAGAGTTATGATGTAGGGATTTGTGAGATATTGACATCATTCTTTAGGAACTCCCTCTTATTATAAGCAATTTTATCTTGAGAAATTTCCTGATGGCAAAATATCGCCAGTCAACTGTCTAGAAAGTCATGTAGGGATGTCAAGGAACATTACGACGCCCTCGTACATGACATCTACAAGATTGATTTGGGTTGTGTCAAGTTGCCGAGTTATGTCGATGACTTGTGGGACTTTTTGTGCCGTCGGAAATAAAAAAATATTTAAAAAAAAAACAATACTGCATTTCCGACTGCTTTTGGGCCTTCAAAAATAGTCAAATAAGCCGTCAATATTACTCACTTTTCTAACAACATAAAAAGTATCATCGGAAATGCTAAAATTTAATTCGAATTACTTTATGGAAACATCTTACTAAATTAACTAAATATAAAATATAGTAAAATTATTAGTAATCACAAGAACATTTAGTTATTTTTAATTATGTTTAGTGACACTATATCAGATTTTTTAAAACAAACTCTAATAATTTCAATAAAATATTATTTTAAAAAACAATATCTCAATAGTTATATTTAAATAGTATAAAAAAAATATTTAATTAGATATTATACAAAAATATCAATAGCTTATATATAAATAGTATGTAAAACATATCAGATATAAAGTTATAGCAAAATGGTAAGGGTAACCCTTATTGTCATTCAAGTCAATGGTTCGAACCCCATGAGTTTCATGGATTTAACATTGCTGGGTGAGGTGGCGCTTGTCGAGTTGCACCATTTTTTTTTTTAATATAATTCGACTATTTCCGACAGCAAAAAGCCGTCGGAAACAGTGGTAAAGCCGTCGAAAATGCAAGTAATTTTGACCACCCTTAATTACTATTACTGACGGTATTTTTATCTTTTCCGACGGCTATAGCCGTCGGAAATGGTAGTGTTGTGACGGCTCGTCGGTAAATGGTTTTTTCTGACAAGCGTATTTGTGACGGCCTCCGACGGCCTTTTCCCGTCAGAAAAGCGTATTTCCGACGGGAAATGATCTTTTCCGACGGCATTTAGCCGTCGGAAAAGACCATTTTTTTTGTAGTGGATATATATATATAATTGCATCATGTATTCAAATCTGGTAAAGTTTCAAAATATAATTATAATTTTACGATACGTGATATGTTACGATCACATTAATGATTAAACGGTCTCCCCATTGAAGTAGTGATGAGTGGAGAGTCTGTCTCCGTACAAGTTTTTATACTTGTGTTGGCTTGCATGGCTCATTGTCCAATATTGGCCACCACCAATACTAGGCTTGGTTGTTTCTGCAGGTTACTCCACGTTGGTTGATCGAAGGCATTGTCTTCTCTTCTGAAAATAGAATATACTGTTTGTTGTGAATTGTGATTAGTGTTCGCGGTCATAAGACTCATAAGAGCCATGCATCATCAACAAGTTTTAATAATCGACTATTTCTGAACTTTTTAACAAGTTTTATAATTTTACTTTAAAATTTATAAAACTATTTATGAATTTCTCCCAAAATTTACACACAAATTAAACATATAATTCTCTCCATGCACTTTTATGATACCTCTCACATGGTCTATGTCCCACTAATCTGAGTTTGGCAGGCAACAATCTAATTTATCCTTCAATTCCACGATATTGATTGACATATTTGGTGTGCATGTTTTGCTCGTACCTAATAATTTGGTCTATAAAGATACAAGTGCCCCATCCAAGAAAATTATTCTAGCTTTCTCTTTTATTTATTTATTTATTTTCCTTCTTTTTGAATCTAAGCCGTTCCTTTGGAATATTGCATTGTGCCTTTAAAATAAGAGCCTTAACTTAACCTATTAAGTAAGTATTACAAATTTGACTAACATTACCTTTTGTGGGTATGTAGTTTTCCAAACTATCAATTTCACAAGATAGATATGACCTCTCTTGCAAATTTATTGGTTATTACTTTTAGAAGCCTGATCGAATTTTGTCGTTTCACATACTCACAGTAAATAAATAAATAAAATATTTTTCACTATTTGAGATGCTTTTTCAACGAGTCACCTTTACTTTCAAGTAATAGACCAAAAGCTGCTTTTTTTTTTCTCCCATTTTATTGATTATAGATATTTTCTGTCGTATGATTAGATTGAATTATTTTTTTTCGTTACTTTTTCATGTAAAAATGTTTATAGTAAGATTTGATAAAGTTTCTAACATAAGAGGATTTGGAATTGAATTCCGCACACATTCAAATTTAAGATAATATATTTTTGTTTTATTTTTATTTATAGGACACTATCAAAGTAATTGACTAATCGAATAAACAGATTAAATGACAAAACTGAGATGAATAATTTAAACCATGCTAACTTTTTAGGAGGCAAAATGGCAACACATCAGGTTACTCATTTATTAAATTTCAAGAAAGTACTGGAATATTCAAGTGGCTTTTTTTTTTTTTTTGCCAACATGGGTGTAGCTCAACTGGTAGATGGATGAGCTTCGGGCTTTAACAAATGACTCATAGGTCAACGGCTCGAATCCTTTTAATGGCGAAAACTTAAAAAAAAAACACATAGTCTCGAATTAAAGAAAAAACAAAACTGACATCTTTTTGCCCACAGAAGTGTAGCTCAGCTAGTAGATGGACGAGTTTGGGGTTTGAGCAAATGATTCTCAAGTCAACGGCTCGAATCCTACCAATGGTAAAAGCTTAAAAAAAATACATAGTCTAGATATCTGGATAGATAGATACCGTCAAAAAAAAATAAAAAAATCAAGTGGCATCTTTTGTATTCAAATTAAACTATTATATATATATATATATATATATGAAAATTGAAAGGTAAAACTATTAAATATATGATAATGAGCATATAAAATATGTAAGGTCAATATGTTTATACCTTTCAGGAAAAATGCCAAAGAGGTATGTGATTCTTGTTTGAAACCTAGTTTTGATAACTTAGAATAAAACATATTTTAATAAGCTTTTAAAAAAGAAGAGTCTCAATCTGATTCAATAATTGGTTGATTAAGTTTTAAATACAAACCCTTAAAAAAAAAAAAATAAAGAAAAAATTTTAATACAAATAAAGGATATTATTATCATTAATTCATTATTTTAAATGGATTTTTAAGGTATATATTATGATTTTATTTTTTGAAAAATATACAAACTAATTATTATTATTATTATTATTTGATTGGAAGTAATAGAGGTTACAACAGCTGGATAACTGATCCAGACAGGAACTATACTGGGGACCGATCGAGATAAAACATCGAGGTAAGGCCCAGACTAAGCTCCCACACCGGGGAGAGTTACAGCTCCCACACCGGGGAGAATTCACCCAAAAGCGAACTCAAACAAAACCTCCCAAGGAGGACTGAACTAAAAAAACTTAACGAAACTGAAACTAAAACTAAACTAAACTGAGACTAAACTAATAACTAAAAACTACTGCACTGAGACCAACCTCAGGCAAACTAGAGAAGCCAAACCACTACACATCCGACTGAACGAAGCACCGATCGGAGGAGAAGGCCCGCGGCTGCCGGCAAGCGTTCGGTGGAGAGGTGTCGGCTGGATCGCACGCACGCCGAAACTCAGAAACCGCCGCATAAACGCTCTAGATCTGGGCGGGACCACATGGATCGGGCCGATCTAATCGCTGTCGGAAAAAGGCCCGCTCGGTGGCAAGAGAGGGACGGCCGGACGAGCTCCAGGGCCGTCGTAGCAGCCGGAGAAGGCTTCCACCCGGATCGGGTCGGCCCAGCGTGAGGGAGAACGAACGCTCGTTGGGGCGTCATCGCCGCCGACCCCCGTTGCCACAGCAAGGAGTCGGTGAAAGTTGTGAGGTTGAGAGAGAGTTAAGGTGAGAGAAATAAGAGAGAGGTTGAGATGAGAGAAAGTTAATAACTAATTATTTTTTTTTAACTCTTTAGATATGTTTTTTTTTTATTTTTTTATTTTTAATTAAGAAATTATATCCGAACTGTAAATAAATAAAATATATAGGTGGATTTGTTTCTTCATATGTTCACAGTTGCTGGTTTTCATGGGCCTGTGTTGGGCCTTATCGAATTCCAAAATGGGCTTCGAACCCAAGAATGCCATCAGGAGCGTTAGATTCGCACACGTGCACAATATGATTGTGGGGTCCATTCCCGGGCGATCGTACCTCCAAATTCAAATTGTCCATTCACTCTTCAGGTGCGCGCACAGAACGGCAAAAGTAACAGAAATAATAATAAAAACAAAATAAATAAATAAATAAAACAAGTATCCGTTATTTCTTCTTCTTCTCTCTCTTCAAAAGAATCAAAGCCCTTGTTAGTCACTCTCTCAATCATTTTCACTAACATTCTTGACTTGAAAACCCTAGCGAACTGTAATTTGTTTATATTCAAGTTGAATTGTAGTGCTTAGTCTCCGTTGCTTCTCCTTTCGCCGACTTTTCGGTTCACGGCGGTCTTCAAGAACTCACGCGCCTCAGTAACTATTTCTTGTCGATTCTTTGAATATCCGATTTCTCTGTAAGTGATGCTATGTCTTTGTTCGTCAGATTTTCTTGTTTCAGGTGATTTATGTTGGATAGTTTAAAACATTAAAAAAAAAAAAAACCGAGAAAGAAATGGATAATGTGCTTTGAACAAGTTCTTGAATTTTGATGTGATTTCATTTAAGTAATTTTTTTTTTCATTCCTTTGCTTTCAACCAGTAGCTTTTATGTTTTATTGATTTATTTGTGTATTTTGTTGTATTCTCAGGTGAAATTTGTTGAATGTACTAAAATTGATTAAAAGTCCTCCGTCAACAAGTTTGTTTATGCAATGATGTATTTCTGTGTTTGTTAAAGGATTTGTAGTGCTGTTCACATATACTTTGTTTATATCTGTCTAATATTGCTTCGGGAGAAATATTTACTTCATCATTTCCAAATTAAAGTGTAATGGAAAAAGAACACAATTTGTTGTTTTCAAATTGAATGTTTTATATTATTTCTCTAGTCGATCCCTTTTATATAGTGCAGAAATAATTAGCTGCTAAACTTGAATGAAATAATTATGTTATCAACTTCAATCTCCTAAAACTAATATGAGAGACGTTTTCAGTAATGAACACAATTGTTAGTACACTTGCATATAAATTTTTTGTTTTTCCATATCAGGGGATATCTAGGAAAAAGATGGCCGGGACACCAGCAACACCTTTATCTAAGATACAGAGGACTCCGTCATGTACTCCTGGAGGTCCCAAAGTCCGTGAGGAGAAGATATTAGTTACTGTTCGGATGAGGCCATTAAACCGGAAAGAACAAGCAATGTATGATCTTATAGCTTGGGATTGCTTAGATGATTATAAGATCGTGTTCAAGAATCCAAATTATGAACGTCCCACGACGTCCTACACCTTTGGTATGCTTCCATTATGTTTCTCACTAGTCCTAGGCTCAGTGGAATTAATTATTAACTAGAGGAGGTATAGGAATAATCTTTGGATTGATGTAACTAAGTTGAGTCACAATGAGATTTTGACACCCCAATCCTTTTGTAATAGATTAGTGCATGGCTTATCCACTTTTGTATTTTTTTTTTTCATTATCAAAACTTTCTTGTTTCCTATACAAAAGAAAAATTTTAAAATAAAAGTTGAGTATCAATTAGTGTACTGCAGAGTGCCTTTTCTGGGAATAGCAGTGTTGATTTCTCGCTTCTTGGCAATTTAAGAGGCTGCTGAATTTTATTTAATTTTTTTGTACATGTGACAGATAAAGTTTTTAATCCTTTATGCTCGACTCAAAAGGTCTATGAAGAAGGGGCCAAGGATGTTGCCTTGTCTGCTCTTACAGGAATTAATGGTAACCCTGCAGCATTAATTTCATATTTCCCCCTAAATGATGTTTTTTAAAGAATTTTCCGTGCCTTGTAGGTTAACTTAAAGTTGCACATTTTTTTTTTCTTTAAAATTTTGCAGCAACTATTTTTGCATACGGGCAGACAGGCAGTGGTAAGACATTCACCATGAGAGGAATATCTGAAAATGCTGTTAATGACATCTACGAACACATAAAGAGTGTAAGCTAAAATTCACACTTTTTTGGGTTAACTTTTCCTAGCATTTGCATTGTATTCAAGTGTGCTATCTGCTGTACAGGTTAGCTTTACGCTCTTAGAAATATGATATGAAAACAAATTGAGAATGCGGCTTGTAAGTTAAAATTATGTTGAATTACATGATATCCATCTGCATACTACGATTTTGGAGGAGTATTTCACTATTTCTTGCATGGAAAGCAAGATGGTTAAGTTTATCTGCCATATTAGATGAGCTTATCTATACTTTATTCTAGCACAGTGCAATTGTTTGGCATAATCATTGGGATTTTTAAATTGTTGAGTTGATTATAAACTTTTATCGTTTTGCATTATTATAATCTTACAGAACCCGGAGAGGGACTTTGTCTTGAAAATTTCTGCTTTGGAGATCTACAATGAGACTGTTGTAGACCTTTTAAATCGTGAGTCTGGTTCCCTGCGGCTTCTGGACGATCCTGAGGTATATAAGTAAATAGTTTCTTAATCTGCAATAAACATGCAGACAGTCCTTTTACATTTCAATTTTAACTTCTATTCTTAATGTTCTTCTGAAATGTAGAAAGGGACCATTGTCGAAAAGCTAGCAGAGGAGGTTGTTAAGGACAGCCAGCATTTGAGGCACTTAATTGGCATTTGTGAAGGTAACTGAACAGTTGTGATTATAGTAGTTATATATGCTTATAGGTTTTGTTAGCTCTTAGATTAGGTTGTTTAATTTCAGGATAAATTCTAGACAAGCAGCTGATAACTAAGGATGCATTCAAACTAATAAATTGGGATTATAAGAATGTTGACTGTTTTTGTGCATTTTCTCCTTAAAATTCTAAATATATGTTGCATTCTTTTGAAAAAACTTGTTTATTGAATGCCAGAGCTCATGCAGGTTTTAACTTTTTCTTTTAGTTATGTTTCAACTTCCACTGCAATTGTTGAGAAAGCAAAAATCTCAGTTTGCTTTATTGACATGACACACGCTATCACCTTCAATGTTTTGTTACTTTTATTTATTTATTTTTATGTATTCAAGGGCAAGTGTAAGAAATTGTTTTAAATGATGATAATCTTCCAATCGCCTTCAAAGTTTTGTATGATTATGACTGACCCACAATTTGGAAATATATTTTCTGCAGCGCAAAGGCAAGTGGGAGAAACCTCTTTAAATGATAATAGCTCAAGATCACATCAGATAATCAGACTGGTAAGCTGAGTAAATAATACACATTTTAAAATTTCCTTAACATTGCCTGTTTAGTGCATCCTTTTACACTGAGCTTTTTAAGTATGGCTGCTCTATGCCTTTGCACTAAGTTATGCCATTTTCCTGCCATTTTCCTTCATTTTCTTGTTATAAAACATAGAATCAGGAGGAAGAACAAGGACTTCACTATATATTTCCTCATCGCAATCACTTTTCATTGGGCAGGGGTTAGGGGCTAACTTTGTTGTACACCTAATAATACTTCTGTTAAGGTTTCCAAATGTTGTAGTCTTGTAGAGATGGACTGAGTTTCTCTTTCAAACTTTCATTTTTTTCACATTTATCAGCTGCTAACATAGTGAAAATTTTATACCTCTCCTCTCTCGTAAATTTAAGTAGAAGAGGGCTCTCTTTCTTTCTCATATGTCATTAATTTTATAGGTTACAGGCATATGCCGTTGGTCACTTTTTCATTGTAAACTTTATATGATATTTCTGTTTAGATGAACATGCAGACTGCTAACATCTTATGCTGATGGAATATGGATCACATCTTTTTTCAGACTATTGAAAGTAGTCTCCGGGAAAGTTCAGGCCGTGTGAAGTCTTTCTTAGCAAGTTTGGTATGTTTATTGTTCTTCCCACATATAAGATTCTGGATGGTTAACATTTTAGTTATATTGATCCAAGTGCTATAACTCTTACACAGAATCTTGTGGACCTTGCTGGAAGTGAGCGTGCCTCCCAAACAAATGCAGATGGCATAAGACTAAAGGAAGGCAGTCACATCAACCGCAGCTTGTTGACACTCACAACAGTGATCAGAAAGCTGAGGTGAGCTGTCAAAAGATGAAACATCATCCTTTAGTTACATCAGGGAAACTCAATTATATTTCCAGACTAAACTTATAATAGGTGTCCAATCATTATCTTAATTGCTCTTGATTTTGCAAGGGGCTTAAATTTTGAAAATTCAAATTTGGTTATGATCTTGTGAAAATCTGAATTGTTTTATCCATCATTTATGTTGAGTTTCTTTGCTACTGTGTAGTGAGTTAATGAATGGAACAGATCTAGATCCAAATTTTCCAAACATCTAGTAAACCTTGAGTTATGGAATTGTTTGTGTCAAAAAAACTGATGGCTTGCTCAGTGAGGTTATCAAACAGGAACATTGAAACAGTAAGAGTCTTGATTATGTTACCCAAAATCATTTCTAATTGACCTTAGGATATTGTTCAAATTGAATGTGTTTGTAGTTTGAAACTGATATCAGAAATTTTCTGCATAACCATTTGACTTAATTTTGTATGCCTGATATTTTTACCCATGATCAAGAGTATTAGCAAATGACAGACACTTAGGAGTAGGGTATTTTTGTGAAAAAATTAAGTGCATATGATTCATTTCTTGGTTTGTCTGCAGTGGAGGAAAAAGGAGTGGTCACATACCATACAGGGATTCCAAACTTACTCGAATATTGCAGCATTCACTTGGTGGAAATGCTCGTACGGCTATCATATGTACTATGAGTCCTGCTTTAAGTCATGTGGAGCAAACGAAAAATACGCTGTCTTTTGCAACTAGTGCGAAGGAAGTTACCAACAATGCTCAAGTGAACATGGTACGATAACTAAGAAAACATACGTGATCCCTCATTTCTTTTTCTTTTTATATTGTAAATAGTTGACACAATTTCTGGACGATGGAACAAAAAATGAGCATCCATTATGAAGTCTAGTAGGTAGTTCCTCATTAACATTGTTTTGAAGTAGTATTGCTTTATAACAGCAACATTTCTTTATGGTTACCCTCTCTTAGTGTCTTAGGTTGAGTGTGACACCAGTAAGTCTCTGTAAACAGAGTGATAAGCTGATTTTATCTTCATCTAGTTTTCTGGAAGCAAGTCTCTCCCCTGATCAGCAGAAATCAAATTTGTCATATGTTTTACAATCAAGTAGGCCATATTTTCTTTCAAGGTGATGCTGTACCTGAAACTTTTTATGACAAATGACACCTGTCCATCAGAAATTTTTTATTGGTTTAATGAGGGCCTTTTTGGCTCAAATTTTATCATATAATCTTATTTTGGAGTTGCCTCATTAGTTGGGAAAGAGGAAACAACAATGTCCATGGATTTCTGAGCCCTTCCAGTTTTCCTTTGTAAATATGCAAGAGTGCTTCCTTGAGAGTTCGATCGAGTGATATCTTTTTTAAGGTTGGCGTTATTTCTAATAACATCACAATGGTCCTAGAAGCTTTGCATGTCCTTAATTTTAGACATCAACTTTACTATTGTGATGTTATAGTTTTTGTGTGCTGGGTTATCCATGGTAATCAACTGGTCCTAGAAGCTTTGCATGTCCTTAATTTTGGACATCCACTTTACTATTGTGATGTTATAGTTTTTGTGTGCTGGGTTGTCCATGGTGATCAACTGGTCATGTTGATGTCATGCATTACAAAGTTCTGTTAATGATGAAACCTGCATAATTAAGCTGTGATGCTCTTTCTCTACAGGTTGTTTCAGACAAGAGACTGGTGAAGCATTTGCAAAAGGAAGTGGCCAGACTTGAAGCAGTGTTACGAAGTCCAGACCCTTCATGCTTGAGGTCTCTGTTAGAGGAAAAGGAATCGAAAATCCAGCAGGTAAATGTGTGTTTTGTGCATGCTAATACAAAAAGAAAAAAAAAAAAGACGCTTCTTTATCTCAAGAGTAGATTTGTATCAACTGACAATCATCTAGGTGTAGACACCCTCTGACATGTTGAGCTATAAAAGAATTTAAGTGTTAGCCTTGTATTATAAATTTTTGGTATATTCATGCATGTGTTTGTTAATTTATTAATTTCCACCATCTCTTAAACTTGTATGAGTAGTACATTATACATCTCGAATAGTATGGATGCCTATGTGGCCATGTAGGTTTCAACATTGTTGTAGTATAGAGACTGTGTATATTTTGAGTAGTACATTATACATCTCAAATAGTATGGATGCCTATGTGGCCATGTAGGTTTCAACATTGTTGTAGTATAGAGACTGCTTACATTTTGAGTATACAAAAAAAGGTCACTCACTATAGTTGCCCTTCCCTTCCTTTGACTTGCATATTATTGCATACATAAGCAATATTATAAACAGGTAATGCATTTATATTTAACTTTGTCTTCGCAGATGGAGAGGGAAATGAAAGAGCTAAAACGTCAGAGAGACCTTGCACAATCCCAACTTGAACTAGAAAGAAAAGCAAAGAAAGAGCATAAGGTAATATAGTGATGACAACATTATCCATCTTCATTCCATTGTTTGCTTCAACTTAAAGCTTATTACACTTTCAGGGTTTGAACCAGCGTGGGCCTTCTTCGCAAATAGCTAGGTGTCTTTCTTTTTCAGAGAATGAATCAGTTTCAGATTTTCGAGAAATCCAGCCAGGAAATGTAGTTGGAAGACAGGCGATGGTGAGGCAGTCTGTTACTTCAACAGATCCATCTATGCTTGTGCATGAAATTCGAAAGCTGGAGCAACGGCAGAAGCAGCTTGGTGAAGAAGCAAATAGAGCACTTGAAGTACTTCATAATGAGGTTGCTTCCCAGAGACTGGGAAGTAAAGAAACTGCTGAAACCATAGTGAGGCTTCTGTCTGAAATTAAGGATATACAGGCAGTTAGCTTCATTCCTGAAGATATTGTTATTGGAGATAAGGCCAACCTGAAAGAAGAGATCACTCGATTAAACTCTCAAGGAAGTGCCATTGCATCTTTAGAGAGGAAGCTTGAGAATGCTCAGAAATCTATAGACATTCTCGTCTCATCTTTTACAAATAGTGAGGACACTTTGGAGTTCAAGTCCCCAGAGTTCAAGACACAATTTAAGAAGAAGAAAACCCGTCCATTCTCCTTGAGCAACAATGCAAACATGCAGACTATAATTAGGTCTCCATGTTCACCTCTATCCTCTTCTCATAAGGTTATGGAATGTGACACTGAGAATAAGTCCCCTAATATTCCTCAGTCATCTGCGGCTACTCCACCAAAGTGTCATGACAACAACAGCTGTTTCTCATCAAGGGAGGGAACTCCTATTACAAGGCAAACAAATTCAGTTGATGTGAAGAAAATGCAGAGGATGTTCAAGAATGCAGCTGAGGAGAACATACGTAGCATTAGAGCCTATGTTACTGAGTTGAAAGAACGGGTGGCAAAGCTACAATATCAAAAGCAGCTTCTTGTTTGCCAGGTTAGAATCATATCTTAAATCTTGATTTGTTATTTTAATGTCAAGATATATTCTTGATTTATCTTGCCAGACAGTAGAATTATTGAGCAATACAAGTCAATGAAATTAATTTGGCATAAAGTTTCTGGCTCTTGAGATAGTTATTTATTTATAATTCAGAAAGTAGTGTTTTCCATGGCCTTCATTCATATGGCTGCTTGGTATTGGTCCTACATGCACTTCATAGATTATTTACGCTATACTCTTTCATCCTTCAAAATATTATGAAGGCTGACATTATATATTTTTGTATGCATGATTTATATTTGACTGAGGTGTTATGATCTCATATGGGGTCGGAAGTATTCAAATAACCTCTTGATTTGATTCCACTATAAATCAAACTTCTTTTATTGATGGCTCTTATTATTTTATAGCTTTCCTTTTTCATTTCTGTTTTTCCTTTGTTGGAGGTTGTTTGCATTTATTTTGTTAATTTTTTGAGTTGTGATCACCTTGTATATTGAGTGACTTGATATCATTATTCATCGGTTGACATATATGATTATGGCAATCTTTTTTAATTTTACCTTTGCCTTGAACATGTTTAACTATTCCATACATCAAATTAGGTATTGAATATGGAGGCAAATGATGCTGCAACTGAGGAGACAGATATGGCAGATCAATCACCCATGCCATGGCACTTGATATTTGAGGAACAGAGAAAGCAAATCATCATGTTATGGCATTTGTGCCACGTTTCAATTGTGCATCGTACACACTTTTATTTGTTATTCAGAGGAGATGCAATAGATCAGATATATATGGAAGTTGAGCTGAGAAGGTTGACATGGTTGGAACAGCAATTGGCAGAGGTTGGCAATGCAAGTCCAGCACTCTTAGGTGATGATCCTGCAGGTTCCGTGGCATCAAGGTATTTCTGGCATCTCTGCCCTCCTAATATATTAAATTCTTTTTTGTGATCTATATCGGGACATTCTTCTTATAACAAAATCGACTACTGAGCATTTGTTGATCGATTTTGAATTCTGAATGTAGTATCAAGGCTTTGAAGCAGGAACGGGAATATCTGGCGAAGAGGGTGAGTTCGAAACTGACAGCTGAAGAAAGAGAGATGCTATACATGAAATGGGAAATTCCACCAGTTGGTAAACAGAGGAGGTTGCAACTGGTGAACAAATTATGGACAGACCCTCTCAACATGCAACATGTGAAAGAGAGTGCAGATGTAGTAGCCAAACTTGTCGGATATTGCGAATCCGGTGAACATGCCAGCAAGGAAATGTTTGAACTAACTTTTGCTAATCCTTGTGATAAGAAAACATGGATGGGTTGGAACTTGATATCAAACCTCTTACATCTGTAGCAAATAACACAATATTCTTTTAGTTTAGTCTCATATTCAGCCTTTTCATTCCCACTTCCCAGCATAAGTATTCTGCTGGTGCCTTGTAATTACATGAGTAAAAATGAATACGATTAGTTCTGGATGTTCTGTACTTCAGTGGAATTATCCCATGAACAGTGAAAACCGTAAGACTTCAAAAGTTCAAAGTAATTCTTCAGAAAAATTAATTTGCCCTTTTATGAGGAATCTTAAAATAATAATGTTAAAGAACAAAGATCTAATTTTTTTAGATTTGTGAGAAAATGTATTTTAATACTTTTGATAATGGTTTTATGGATAAATTGAATATATATAAAAAATTTGAGATCAGAAGACTCTATGTAATAATATAATGTGAATAGTAAAAAATGCACTACTAATTTGCACTTCATACATAATCAAGTGTAGTTTTTCGGAATAAAAATCTGTTGCCTTCTAAAAATTTGGTCGGGTCGAAACTGACGTATTTTTGAAAATTTATTTATTTACTAATTTTTTTGACACGATATTTTTGAAAATTTAGTGACCATGCGAATCAAAAATAGTTAAATAACTAAACAAATGATAAATTACAAAAAGTTAGGGACTCAAATACAATTCTCCAAACAAAAAAAAAAAGAAAAAAGAAGCACACCAATTCTTTTAACATATCTACCCTCAAAAACCCTCGCTGTTTAGCAACTGAAGTCCACAACTCTCTCTCTCTCTCTCTCTCTCAAATGAATTAGGGTTTTTGAGAATTATTTATCAGCCACTCAGTTTTTTCGAGACTTTTTAGTAATTCCCGGTACTTTCTAGACAAAAATGATTATTTATTTATTTTTCATCTTCTTCCTTGAAACCTTCATTGGATGCCGATTTCGACCTCCATTGATGGCGGATTTTGAAAAAACTGAAAAACTAAAACAAGGGGGGGGGGGGGGGGGGGGGGGTTGTATTTTTGGAAGAAATTCATTTGAGGTGCCATTTAAAAGAGTGATAGACTTAAAATGCCACCTCAAAAAGGAGCCATTTAATTTTCAAACTCGAATAAACTAAGTTGTTGATGTATAAATACGAAGAGATTGAGTCAAATATAATAATATAAAATTTATAAACTAAAATTAGATTAATCTAATATTTTAAAATGAAATAAAATAATCAAATGCATGTAATACATAAAAATATGTGGAAATTGCCAAAAATGACCACATATATTATGGGAAATTCGTTTTTAACCACAAACGAAATTTTAATTATTAATAACCACTTTTTTGAGAAATTACTGGAAAGCCCTCATATAAAAAGGATCCCCAAACACTCTCTCTCTCTCTTTTTTTTTTTGTTTCTCTCTCTTCTGGTTTCTCTCTCTCCCCGATTTGCCTCTTTCTCTCTCTCCGATCTGCCTCTCGCCGACGTGCTTGAGGGTCGCCCATCGTCGAAGTCGTCGCTCGACTGCGCACGAACCAACGGCGGCGCACGAACCAGCGGCGCCGGTGGTTCGTGCGACGACCAGGCGGTGGTTCGTGCACCGTTGGTTCGTTGACGACCAGGCAACGTTCGGCCTCTCTCTTCTTTCTCCTCTGTTTCCATTGATGATGTGGTCTACAAAAAAAATAAAATAAAGAGAAACAAAAAAAAACCTAAACCTAATTTAAGAAGGGGAAAATTTCAATTTAGTCAAGATTTCAAGTTTGGACATTTCAATTTAGTCATGATTTCAAGTTTGGACATTTCAATTTAATCGTGATTTCAAATTTGTTTCGAGGTTTAAAAAAAAACTATTTTCAAGGGTACTCTGGTAATTTATGGACATACACTGAATTTTTTTAAAAAAAGTGGTTATTAACAATTAAAGTTTCAAAAGTGGTTACTAACAAAAGTTTAATAATTCCAATGGTTATTTTTGGTTTTCTCTCTAAAAATATATATAGTTTGAAGATAAAATTTTTGAAAATTGAGAAAGAAGTTGAATCAATTTTGAAGAATGGAAGAGAAAATCGATATTATAAAAAATAGGAAATATAAAAGGGAACACGTATGAACAAATCTATGAGTCGGTGTTTGTGATGCAAAAAATTTATTATAAATGGCATTGTGATCAACAATGTCACGTTGTTAGATATATTTATTAAATATTACAGCAAGGTATGTGTACTTGCGATGCGAAGAGTTTTTCTTCAACTGTGGCAAATTATAAACATGACACACAATTCTGCATTAGAAATATAGGCGGATGTAAGTTCATTACTTGCACTCTATGTAACTAACAAATTTGGCAACACACACTCGTAATACTGAATGAGTTAACAAAATATTTGGCAATTAGACAAGATGAGGTTGACAGAGTAGTAAAGCCCCTCACACCCATACCATGGAATTATGGATTTGAGTTTTTTCCCCTTCCCGCAAAACCTTGAATTATTGTAATAGTTTAATAAAATAAAAAAAAATCTTTAGCAACTTCCATTTATATAACCTTGATCGTTGAAGAGCAACAATAATTGGACTCACCAGTCCAAACTTGTTGAAAATATTGTCATTATTTTAAAATTAGATATTGTGTACAAATCCTTCTTACAAGACAGATTACATCACTTTGCTTACACTAGTAGCATTTTCATCTTTTCCAAAAGAACCCCATTTTTATAAATAAGTAATAATAATAATAACGGATTAAGGAGGGGAATTGCTTTTGGTTATGCTATAGGGAGAATTGTTTTTGGATTTGCTGTGAGAAAAATCAACCGAGTGTTTGGTAAACTGATTTTTAAAAGTGTTGTAAGAACCAAAAGCAATTTCAATGTGTTTGATAAACAATAAGAAAAAGTGATGTAACTGTGTAAAATTAATAGAAAGGACATAAATGAATATCGAAGATGTTTTGAAAATAAATAATTTGTTTTATTTTTATGTAACCATAAACATGTTATAAAATAAATAATTTATTTTATTTTTGTGCAACCATAAACATGTTATAAAATAAATAAATAAATAATTTGTTTTATTTTTGTGTAACCATAAACATGTTATATTTTTTTTGAAATAGCCTGCTTTATTCACCAAAACAGAAATAGAGAAACAAAACAAAGACAAGCCAAAGAGGTCAACCAAAACATTGGCAAACACCCAAAAAGCCAGCAAAAACTGCACATAAGAAAAAACAAGCAAAAACAGAGCAAAGAGAAACCAGAAAGCCCCCAGAAGCCTAGGAAAATCAAAGCTGAAAAACAGGGCAGTCGGGACAAACAAAAAGAAAAAACACACAAACAGGGAACCTAGACTAATCATGGAGATCTCCCCATTCGATGATCTCACCCTCCAGAACCAAACCCCTCTTAGCCAAACTATCTGCATAGGAGTTTGAAGTTCTAGGAATATGGATGACAGAGCTTTTGCCTAAAGAGCGAATTATAGAGCGAATCATAGATAATGTTAACAAGGAAGACGTTACCAAAGTCATCATCGTTCACCCAAGAAACTGTCGTCCTAGAATCACTGGCAATGTTAATATTTCTCCCTAAGAGAGTCAGATTAGACATGCTTAAACTGCATGCTTTATGAATTGCCCAAAGCTCTGCAGTGATGGCATCCAATTGCCTAAGAAGGCAGAAAAATAACAAAGAACCCCTCCTTTGGAATTGCGCAACCCCTCCTATCGTCGCTCTCCCCTCCGCAATACCACAAACACCGTCAACATTGAAAAGCAGGTCCTCGTTCAAAGGAGGGCTACATAAATATGTTATAAAATAAATAAATAAATAGTTTTATTTTTGTGTGACCATAACACATTACTACTTTTTTTTTTTTTTTATCTATTGCCATGTATATCAAGAAAACTCTTTTGATTTTTTCCGTAATTTTTTCTAAATAGCAAAATATGTTTCAATGAGTCATGAGATTACAAAATTGAAATGGACAACAAAAGATCTCAAATAAATGCTAAGTGCTCCGCCTTTTCATTACTGCTGCTTGGGAAGCAGTTTACTAAAAGCTACAAAAAATAGCTTCTCAAAACTACTATTGGGGAAGCCAAAAGTGACCAAAAACACTTCTCTAAAATTCTACCGAACACCCTAGGCCCAGTTCGGAATCACTTTTAGCCACAAAAACAGTTCATGAAGCATTCCTAAACTGGGCGATAGGACGAGGTCGGTCAATGATTTACCCCTCATACATATAACCTATAGCATGAGTTGTGGGTTTAGTCTGTCCCCCTTCCCAACTCCAATTATTGTAATATTAAAAAAAAAAAAATTAATTACTTTTCTTTGAATTAGCTTGATAAGCTAGAGCAGTGATAACAGTTGAAATGATACTGGAAGCAACTGCGAGAAGTCCTTCGATGAAAGCAAGCAGACTCTAGCGCCCTTTAAAATATTGGTGAATGTCATGAGAGACTTTATGTAGACACATCAACCATTTGTTGTCAAAGTAGTCATCAATAGCGCACTTAAATGAACAAAATTCGAAATTTGGTATCAAGTGTGTGCTCATTTCATTGAACAACAAAACCACCTTTTTATCGCTGCCAAGTATATTCAGAAGTATGTTCTTCTCTCGCAACTCCTCCACATCTTGGGTTCCATCGATGAGCTCATCCATGAAGCACATGAAAGTTGAGACTTCGAATTCATTCTCAAAATCAGGACACATCTCGTAACCTAGCATATTTAAGAAAATTCTTGTTGTTGATTCCACCAAAAAGATGGGAGGCAGCTTTAATGTGCCGTCACTGAAACTGAAGTCTTCTAGACAACTTGTCTTACTAGACTTTAAATTGATCCCAGTTTCTCTGAGCTTCCCGATATTGCGATGTGGGACTTGGATACTTTGTTGATTATTTCTATTACATTTCAATTTATTACAGAGAAAAAAAGTCCAACCGATGATGATCTCTTTGAGGTCGCACCTTTCATAGTCTATTTAATGAAATGGTTGAATGAGCTTTTTCCGTAAAAGATCGAGAAGATAAACATGATGATGGTTAAGATCTTCCAAAATCTTATTTTCATTCTTGTACCACTCCTCTAATGTTCTGAACAAAAACAGATAAACTTGTAGATTGATTTCGGGAGCTCGTCCTATTTTGAAGCATGTCGAATTATGAGATGGAGGAGTTGGTAGAGAAGTTGGTTTTCTAGCAAGAACAAATCCTCCGCTAGGAACACCTTATAATAAGTTTCTATTCGTCAATTTTGGCTATCCAGATTTGCCTGAAAATTAACATCAGTGATCAGTGTACATGAACTGCAGAATTGCACAACCATCCAACAAAAACATCCAGGCGAGTTCGAGATATTTATCTTTGTAGTCTTTAGTTAAGTCATCATCGTAGCAGTCCTTTAATTCCTTGATCTATTTCTTAATATATTCATACAAATCTTCTTTTTTAACACCATTTTGTTTGAGGAAATCGTCAGCTAAAATAACCTTGATCTGTATTTCTATCTTTTGAGTGCAATATGGCTGGTAGTAAGGACCGAACGAAAACGCCCTTGGTGCAAAATATTTTTTAAATCTATGGTTGTCTGACTTGTCTCGGAGCATGGATATAACCTTTTGTATCTTTGGGTTAACATCAACATGTTGGCCTGTCTTGTTAACCACTTCTAAGACTTCATTGAAAAATGTTCTTCTCTTACAACTCCTCCACATCTTAGGTTCCATCAATGAGCTCATCCATGAAGTACATGTAAGTTGAGACTTTGGATTTATTATCAAAATCATGACACATCTTGTAACCTAACATGTTCAAGAAAATTCTTGCTGTTGATTCCTCTAAAAAGATGGGAGGCAGCTTTAATGTGTCGTCACTGAAACTGAAGTCTCCTAGACAACTTGTCTTACTAGGCTTTAAATTGATCCCAGCTTCTCTAAGCTTCCCGATATTGCGACGTGGGACTCTGATACTTTGTTGATCATTCCTATTACACTTCAATTTATTACAGAGAAAAATAGTCCGGTCGATGATGATCTCTTTGAGGTCACGCTTTTCGTGGTCTATTTGATGAAGTGGTTGAATAAGCTTTTTCAGCAAAAGATCGAGAAGATGAACATGATGATGGTTAAGATCTTTCAAAATCTTGTTTTCATTTTTGTACCACTCCTCTGATGTTCTGAACCAAAAGAAGATGAACTTGTAGATTGATTTCAAGAGCTCATCTTGTTTTGAAGTGTGTCGAATTATGAGGTGGATGAGTTGATAGGAAAGTTGGTTTTCCAGCAAGAACAAATCCTCTGCTAGGAACACCTTATAATAAGTTTCTATTTACTAATTTTGGGTATCCAGATTTACTTGAAAATTAACATAAGTGTAGATGAACTGCAGAATTGCACAACCATCCACCAGAAACATCTAGGCGAGTTCGTGATCTTTATCTTTATAGTCTTTAGTTAAGTCATCACCGTAGGAGTCATTTAATTCCTTGATCTGCTTTTTAATATCTTCATACAGATCTTCTTTTTTAACACCATTTTGTTTGAGGAAGTCATCAACTAAAATAACCTTGATCTGTATTGCCATCTTTTGGGTGCAATTTGGCTGGTAGTAAGGACCGAATGAAAACACCCTTGGTGCAAAATACTTTTTAAATCTATGGTTGTCTGAATGGATGAAACCTTTTGCATCTTTGGGTCAGCATCAGCACGTTGGCCTGTTTTGTTAACCATTTCTAAGACTTCATTGAAAAATGTTCTTCTCTCACAACTCCTCCACGTCTTGGGTTCCATCGATGAGCTCATCCATGAAGTACATGTAAGTTGAGACTGCGGATTCATTCTCAAAATTAGGACACATCTCGTAACCTAACATGTTCAAGAAAATTCTTGCTGTTGATTCCTCCAAAAAGTTGGGAGGCAGCTTTAAAGTGCTGTCATTGAAACCGAAGTCTCCCAGACACCTTGTCGTACTAGGCTTTTACATATGTAGCAAATAGCACAACATTCTTTTAGTTTAGTCATATTCAGCCTTTTGTTACGAAGATTACTATATTCATTTTACAGCCATTTTTGGCAGTTAACAATTACTATTACACTTCAATTTATTACAGAGAAAAACAGTCCGGCCGATGATGATCTCTTTATGGTCACGCCTATCGTGGTCTATTTGATGAAGTGGTTAAATTAGCTTTTTCTATGTACATAGGCTCTAATGCTACGTATGTTCTCCTCAGCTGCATTCTTGAACATCCTCTGCATTTTCTTCACATCAACTGAATTTGTTTGCCTTGTAATAGGAGTTCCCTCCCTTGATGAGAAACAGCTGTTGTTGTCATGACACTTTGGTGGAGTAGCCACAGATGATTGAGGAATATTAGGGGACTTATTCTCAGTGTCACATTCCATAACCTTATGAGAAGAGGATAGAGGTGAACATGGAGACCTAATTATAATCTGCATGTTTGCATTGTTGCTCAAGGAGAATGGATGGGTTTTCTTCTTCTTAAATTGTGTCTTGAACTCTGGGGACTTGAACTCCAAAGTGTCCTCACTATTTGTAAAAGATGAGACGAGAATGTCTATAGATTTTTGAGCATTCTCAAGCTTCCTCTCTAAAGATGCAATGGCACTTCCTTGAGAGTTTAATCGAGTGATCTCTTCTTCAATATGAACATGATGATGGTTAAGATCTTTCAAAATCTTGTTTTCGTTCTTGTACCACTCCTCTATGTTCTGAACAAAAAGAAGATGAACTTGTAGATTGATTTCAAGAGCTTGTCCTATTTTGAAGCGTGTCGAATTATGAGCTAGAGGAGCTGGTAGGAAAGTTGATTTTCCAGCAAGAACAAATCCTCCACTAGGAACACCTTATAATAAGTTTATATTCGCCAATTTTGGGTATCCTGATTTGCTTGAAAATTAACATCAGTGTACATGAATTGCAGAATTGCACAACCATCGACCAGAAACATCCAAACGAGTTTGTGATCTTTATCTTTGTAGTCTTTAGTTAAGTCAGCATTTTAGGAGTCCTTTAATTCCTTGATCCGTTTCTTAATATCTTCATACAGATCTTCTTTTTTAACACCATTTTGTTTAAGGAAGTCATCAGCTAAAATAACCTTGATCTGTATTGCCATCTTTTGAGTGCAATATGGCTGGTAGTAAGAACCGAATGAAAACACCCTTGGTGCAAATTGTCTGACTTGTCTCGGAGCATGGATGGAACCTTTTGTATCTTTGGGTTAGCATCAGCACATTGGCCTGTCTTGTTAACCACTTCTAAGACTTCATTGAAAAATGTTCTTCTCTCATAACTCCTCCACGTCTTAGGTTCCATCAATGAGCTCATCCATGAAGTACATGTAAGTTGAGACTTTGGATTCATTCTAAAAATCAGGACACATCTCGTAACCTAACATGTTCAAGAAAATTCTTGCTGTTGATTCCTCCAAAATGATGAAGGCAGCTTTAATATGCCGTCACTGAAATTTAAGTCTCCTAGACAACTTGTCTTACTAGGCTTTAAATTGATCCCAGCTTCTCTGAGCTTCCCGATATTGCGACGTGGGACTTGGATTCTTTGTTAATCATTCCCATTAATCTTTAATTTATTAACGAGAAAAACAATCCGGCCGGTGATGAACTCTTTTAGGTCACGCCTTTCGTGGTTTATTTGATGAAGTGGTTGAACAAGCTTTTTTCGTAAAAGATCGAGAAGATGAACATGATGATGGTTAAGATCTTTCAAAATCTTGTTTTCGTTCTTGTACCACTCCTCTGATGTTCTGAACCAAAAGAAGATGAACTTGTAGATTGATTTCAAGAGCTCGTCCTGTTTTGAAGCGTGTCGAATTATAAGCTAGAGAAGCTGGTAGGGAAGTTGGTTTTACAGCAAGAACAAATCCTCTGCTAAGATAACCTTATAATAAGTTTCTATTCGCCAATTTTGGGTATCCCGATTTGCCTGAAAATTAACATCAGTGTACATGAACTGCAGAATTGCACAACCATCCACCAGAAACATCTAGGCGAGTTCGTGATCTTTATCTTTATAGTCTTTAGTTAAGTCATCATCGTAGGAGTCCTTTAATTCCTTGATCTGTTTCTTAATATCTTCATACAGATCTTCTTTTTTAACACCATTTTGTTTGAGGAAGTCGTCAGCTAAAATAATCTTAATCTGTATTGCCATCTTTTGAGTGCAATATGGCTGTTAGTAAGGATCGAATGAAAACGCCCTTGGTGCAAAATACTTTTTAAATCTATGGTTGTTTGACTTGTCTCGGAGCATGGATGGAACCTTTTGTATCTTTGGGTTAGCATCAGAATGTTGGCCTATCTTGTTAACCATTTCTAAGACTTCATTGAAAAAATTCTTCTCTCGCAACTCCTCCATGTCTCGGATTCCATTGATGAGCACATCTATGGAATACATATAAGTTGAGAATTCAGATTCATTCTCAAAATCATGACATATTCATAACCTAACATATTCAAGAAAATTCTTGCTGTTGATTCCTTCAAAAAAATGGGAGGCAACTTTAATGTGCCGTCACTAAAACTGAAGTCTCCTAGACACCTTATCGTACTAGGCTTTTACATCTGTAGCAAATAACACAACATTCTTTTAGTTTAGTCATATTCAGCCTTTTGTCACGGAGATTGCTATATTCATTTTATGGCCATTTTTGGCAGTTAACAATTCCTATTACACTTCAATTTATTACAGAGAAAAACAGTCCGGCCGATGATGATCTCTTTGAGGTCACACTTTTCATGGTCTATTTGATGAAGCGGCTGAATAAGCTTTTTCCGTAAAAGATCGAGAATATGAACATGATGATGGTTAAGATCTTTCAAAATCTTGTTTTCGTTCTTGTACCACTCTTCTGATCTTCTGAATCAAAAGAAGATGAACTTGTAGATTGATTTCAAGAGCTCGTCCTGTTTTGAAGCGTGTCAAATTATGAACTGGAGGAGTTGGTTTTCCAGCAAAACAAATCCTCCGTTAGGAACACCTTATAATAAGTTTCTATTCGCCAATTTTGGGTTCCTGATTTGCTTGAAAATTAACATTCGTGCACATGAACTATAGAATTGCACAACCATCCACCAGAAACATCCATGCAAGTTCGTGATCTTTATCTTTGTAGTCTTTAGTTAAGTCATCATCATAGGAGTCCTTTAATTCCTTGATTTGTTTCTTAATATCTTCATACAAATCTTTTTTTTTAACACCATTTTGTTTGATAAGTCGTCAGCTAGAATACCTTGATCTGTCTGACTTGTCTTGGAGCATGGATGGAAACTTTTGTATCTTTGGGTTAACATCAGCACGTTGGCCTGTCTTTTTAACCACTTCTAAGACTTCATTGAAAAATGTTCTTCTCTCACAACTCCTCAACGTCTTGGGTGTTATCATTGAGCTCATCCATGAAGTACATGGAAGTTGAGACTTTGGATTCATTCTCAAAATAAGGACACATCTCGTAACCTAACATGTTCAAGAAAATTTTTGCTGTTGATTCCTCTAAAAAGATGGAAGGCAGCTTTAATGTGCCGTCACTGAAATTGAAGTCTCCTAGACAACTTGTCTTACTAAGTTTTAAATTGATCCCAACTTCTCTTAGCTTCCCGATATTGCGATGTGGGACTCAGTTACTTTGTTGGTCATTCATACTATATTTTAATTTATAACAAAGAAAAACAGTCCAGCCGATGATGATCTCTTTGAGGTCGCGCCTTTCATTGTCTATTTGATGAAGTGGTTGAATGAGCTTTTTCCGCAAAAGATCGAGAAGATGAACATGATGATGGTTAAGATCTTTCAAAATCTTGTTTTCGTTCTTGTACCACTCCTCGATGTTCTGAGCCAAAAGAAGATAAACTTGTAGATTGATTTCAGGAGCTCGTCCTGTTTTGAAGCGTGTCGAATTATGAGCTGGAGGAGTTGGTAGGGAAGTTGGTTTTCCAGTAAGAACAAATCCTCTGCTAGGAACACCTTATAATAAGTTTCTATTCACCAATTTTAGGTATCCCGATTTGCCTAAAAATTAACATCAGTGTACATGAACTGAAGAATTGCACAATCATCCACCAGAAACATCCAGGTGAGATCATGATATTTATCTTTGTAGTCTTTAGTTAAGTCATCATTGTAGCAGTCCTTTAATTCCTTGATATGTTTCTTAATATCCTCATACAGATCTTCTTTTTTAACACCATTCTGTTTGAGGAAATCGTCAATTAAAATAATCTTGATCTGTATTGCCATCTTTTGCAATATGGCTGGTAGTAAGGACCGAATGAAAACGCCCTTGGTCCAAAATACTTTTTAAATCTATGGTTGTCTGACTTGTCTCAGAGCATGGATGGAAACTTTTGTATCTTTGGGTTAGCATCAGCACGTTGGCCTATCTTTTTAACCACTTCTAAGACTTTATTGAAAAATGTTATTCTCTCACAACTCCTCCACGTCTTGGGTATCATCATTGAGCTCATCCATGAAGTACATGTAAGTTAAGACTTTGGATTCATTCTCAAAATAAGGACACATCTCGTAACCTAACATGTTCAAGAAAATTTTTGTTGTTGATTTCTCTAAAAAGATGGAAGGCAGCTTTAATGTGCCGTCACTGAAATTGAAGTCTCCCAGACAACTTGTCTTACTAGGCATTAAATTGATCCCAGCTTCTCTGAGCTTTCCAATATTGCAACGTGGGACTCGGATACTTTGTTGATCATTCATATTACACTTCAATTTATTACAGAGAAAAACAGTCCGGCCGATGATGATCTCTTTGAGGTCACGCCTTTCGTGGTCTATTTGATGAAGTGGTTAAATAAGCTTTTTCCATAAAAGATCGAGAAGATGAACATGATGATGGTTAAGATCTTTAAAAATCTTGTTTTCGTTCTTGTACCACTCCTCTGATGTTCTGAACCAAAAGAAGATGAACTTGTAGATTGATTTCAATAGCTCGTCCTGTTTTGAAGCCTATCGAATTATGAGATGAAGGAGCTGGTAGGGAAGTTGGTTTTCCCGCAAGAACAAATCCTCCTCTAGGAACACCTTATAATAAGTTTCTATTTGCTAATTTTGGGTATCCCGATTTGCTTGAAAATTAACATCAGTGTACATGAACTGCAGAATTGCACAACCATCCACCAGAAACATCCAGGCGAGTTCGTGATCTTTATCTTTATAGTCTTTAGTTAAGTCATCATCATAGGAGTCATTTAATTCCTTGATTTTTTTTTTAATATCTTCATACAGATCTTGTTTTTTAACACCATTCTATTTGAGGAAGTCGTCAGCTAAAATAACATTGATTTGTATTGCCATCTTTTGAGTGCAATATGGTTAGTAGTAAAGACCGAATGAAAACATCCTTGGTGCAAAATACTTTTTAAATCTATGGTTGTTTGACTTGTCTCGGAGCTGGATGGAACCTTTTGTATCTTTGGGTTAGCATCAACACGTTGGACTGTTTTGTTAACCATTTCTAAAACTTCATTGAAAAATGTACTTCTCTCGCATCTCCTCCACGTCTTGGGTTCCATCGATGAGCTCATCCATGAAGTACATGTATGTTGAGACTTCAGATTCATTCTCAAAATCAGGACACATCTCGTAACTTAAAATGTTCTAGAAAATTCTTGCTGTTGATTCCTCCAAAAAGATGGGAGGCAGCTTTAATGTGCCGTCACTGAAACTGAAGTCTCCCAGACACCTTGTCATACTAGGCTTTTACTTCTGTAGCAAATAACACAATATTCTTTTAGTTTAGTCATATTCAGTCTTTTGTCACGAAGATTATTATATTCATTCCCACTTTCCAGCATAAGTATTCTGCTGGTGCCTTGTAATTACTTGAGTAAAAATGAATACGATTAGTTCTGGATGTTTTGTACTTCAGTGGAATTATCCCATGAATAGTGAAAATCATAAGACTTCAAAGTAATTCTTCAGAAAAATTAATTTGCCCTTTATGAGGATCTAAATTTTTTAGATTTGTGAAAAAAAAATGTATTTTTAAACATCTTGATAATGGTTTTATACTTTTATGGATAAATTGACTATATATATATATATATATATATATAATTTGAGATCAAAAGACTCTATGTAATAATATAATGTGAATACTATAAAATGCACCCCTAATTAGCACTTCATACATAGTATAAAATGGATTAATGATGGCAGTCACATGTACTCGGATTGTGGAGCGATCCTTTTCGATATCTCAAATTTGATGTCTAACCTAGATGAGATGACTGTTAACTATGTTCCTAGATTGGCGAATCAAGTCGCTCATGGACTCGTTAAGTTCACGTTGTCGGTGTCTAAAGATAAGTTCTGGATGGAGGAGTACCCTCCCTATTTTAACAAAACTGTTAGGGTTGATCTGCCTGGCTAGCTTTTTCTGCGATTTCTACTTGTTTTTTTTTTTTTTTTTGGTTGTAGTCAGGAAAAAAATAAGGGTGTAGTTTTTCGGAATAAAAATCTGTTGCCTTATAAAAATTTGATCGGGTCGAAATTGATGTATTTTTGAAAATTTAGTGACCATGCGAATTAAAAATAGATAAATTACTAAAACAATGATAAATTACAAAAAGTTAAGGACTTAAATACAATTCTCCAAAAAAATGAAAAAAAGAAGAAAGAAGTACAAGTCTTTTAACACATCCACCCACAAAAACCCTCGCTGTTTAGCAACTGAAGTCCAAAACTCTCTCTTTCTCTCTCTCGTAGAATCAGGTGAATTAGGGTTTCTGAGAATTGTTTATCAATCACTCGGTTTTTCGAACCAGAAAAAAACACATCAAAAGATGGGAAGAGAAAGAGAGACTCAGAAACCACAACAGGTTTCGTACACTGTCGAGCAGATGGTCGCCGTCAACCCCTACAACCCCGACATCCTTCCCGAACTCGAAAACTATGTTAACGAGCAGGTTCCTTCATTATTTGGTTTTCATCATTCTCTTTACTTTTTACTGATTTTTCATGGTCGACACATGTTTATTATTGTGATAAATTGCGAGTATGAACACAATTAGATTGCAATTTAGATATCAAATACTATAATTATGGAAATCATTCAAAGGCTTTGATTAGAAACTTGTACGTGGTGAGGATCTGAATTTAACAGATTTAAATGTTTTTATCAGGTTTCATCACAAACTTACAGTCTGGATGCAAATCTTTGCCTTCTTCGCCATTATCAGGTTATTCTCCATTCCTTTATTTTGTTTCCTGTTTTAGTCAGGGTTTTCTTTGTAATTTTAGTTTAACTTAGAGATTAGATTTCCTCTGAATTACATATACATGATGTTATGATTTGTTTATTTTTAATGCAGTTTGAGCCGGAACGAATGAGTACCCAAATTGTCGCCCGCATTTTGGTTAAGGTCTGTTCTTGGCTTTTTAAAAACCGATAAGAATGTATTTGCAGCCTATTGGCATACCATGTGTTTTTGATGTTTGGCGTTTTTCTTCATGAATAGGCTCTCATGGCAATGCCAGCTCCAGATTTCAGCCTTTGTCTCTTTCTAATTCCAGAGCGTGTGGTATAAATCCGTCCATTTTGTAACTTATGTACTGTGCATACCAGTTTTAATGCTTTTAGACGTCCATAATCAAATATGCTTGATTAAGCATTGCTATAAGTTATCCCGCGGCAATTCACATGCATGGTGTTTGATCCGTTACTAATCTTTGTTAATGTATAGATAATAGACTCGAATGTCTGTATTAACATTTTGATAGTCCACTCATGGCTCTCAAATGTCTGTTGTAATGGACAAAACAAATTAACTGAGAATTTTATCTTACTCTTGAGTAAAAGCTTTGTTAAGTCCTTTCTTCAAGCTTCTAAGTAAAACTTAAAACTTTTTAATCTGTGTTAACAGCAAATGGAGGAGCAGTTTAAGACACTGATTGTTCTCTCTCACTACCTGGAGGTATGCATTAATTCTCTTAGTGGTCTTATAGACATGTTTGAAATGGGTGACTGATTGCTTTATATCTACTTCCTCATCTGCAGACAGGAAGATTCCGTCAATTTTGGGACGAAGCAGCTAAGAGTCGTCACATAGTTGAAGCTGTACCAGGTAATATTTATTTGCAATGTGATGAGCTGCTGGTATGTTTTCCTAGTGATATTATTTTGGCTTATCAGTTTATCTATTTGTTTAGATATAAGCTTAACTTACTTTTATAAATTGGTTGCATTATAGATTAGGAACTCATTGATGCGTACTTAAGTTTTAATTCTTGTTTTGGTTCTTGGCTAACATGGTGGTTTGCTCAATAGTAAAAGATAGGTATATCTTTGTAAGGCAAAAATAGTGCATATGTTGGTAATTCATTTGACAGATCTGATTTCTGGGCCTTGTTTGACCCCAGTGCTGGGTCAGGTTTTTATTTTAGTTTAATTAAGTTTATATGTTGTGGTTGTACTTACATGCACTACATGGTCCTTCAATCTCCTGCTCCTATGGGTTATGGCTATTAAGTCATGCTCGTGCAACAAGTTGGTAAATGGGATTCCTTCACCATTTTTTTAGATTTTTTTTTTTTGTTATTTTTTTTTTCTTGTTTTCTTATTTATGTGCGAGTAGAATGTGCATGTGAATCGCTAACAAGAGGATCAAATGCAGGTTTTGAGCAAGCAATTCAAGACTATGCAGTTCATGTCCTTTCTCTAACTTATCAAAAGGTCCCTAGGCCTGTGCTTGCTGAGGTATGAATTATTTTCACATTTGTTCCATGCGTAGTGCTTAGTACTTGGATTTTGTGTCTGTATATTGAATTGTGGTAATAAGTACTTGGGTCTTGTTTGCTAGACCTGGTAGCTGACACAAAGCTTGTGTCATCAAGAAATACAGAAATCTTTCTTTTATATTTGATATAATTGATATTAAACCTTTCACTGATATGTTGATTTCAGCCATTTGAATTTATCTTCCTCTCTCCAGAATCAAATTGAATATTGCTTTCTTATGATTTCAATTTTAGCTTCCCTTGTAATCCTTCTGATTCAACCTGTGGGTTTCTCACAGGCTATCAACATTGAAGGTCTATCATTGGACAAATTCCTCGAGCACCATGAGGCCAATAGTGGCTGGATTCTTGAGAAGAGTCATGGAAGGGGCCAACTCATTGTCATGCCTAGCAATGAATTTAACCATCCGGAGCTGAAGAAAAATGCCGCAGATAACATCCCATTAGAGCACATTACTCGAATCTTTCCCATCCTTGGCTGATCTTTGGCAGTAGTTCAGGAATTCAGGGAACCGTTTCTCGTGTTTTAAGCTGATGCCTTGTCATTCTAGCATTAGTATAGAGTTTTTGCTACAAATTTTGGGACAGCTGAACTCTGTTCTGTATTTGTTATGGTTTTATGTTGAAAACCTAGGCCAAGTTAGTTCAAGGGAGTAACTGATAAAACCCAATATTATTGTTGTCTTATATTTCTCATCAAAGAATGCGGTATTTAAGAAAATTTTGTTTCTCTCAAATCGTGATCCTTCCAAGATAGCCATCTTCATCATTTTAATATGTATATAAGCTGTTGTGAACTACCATGAGCATGCTCCCTCGGCGGGTCATTTTCTGCCCGGAGCACCAATTTTTTTTAGAGAGGTGAACATGAGAACTTCTCTGTAGGTGAAATGTCTTCGTATGAATGGGAAATATTACAAGGTTACATCTTAAAAAGGTCTGATGTATAAAAAAATCCATATGATTGAATTCTATATTGAATCATTGATTTTCAGAATTCTATTATGGTATCTCGAGAGAAACTTGGGTGCGTGCACTTCCCGCGTTGCGATTATGTTATATGGTGAATTTATCACGTAATAGGATTGTATCATGTGGTGAAATTTATCACGTGACAGGATCACAGCGGAAGATGCATGTCACGACTTGTTTCACCTTCCCTCAGCGTGAGTGGCAGTGAGAGAAAAACTAAATATTGGAATACGATATCATGGACATTCTGTTTTTAAAACATCAGTCATCACTTCTCTCACAAACTTCAATCGAGTAGGAAAATTGAGGAAAAACTCATTTACACAACATTACAACAATAACATCATATATGAAATATATGGGTGCGTGCAAAAATGTTTTGTTTAGTAGATAATTTTAAAAACAGAGATCCAAATCAAGGAGGGCGTTTGGTCTAGTGGTATGATTCTCGCTTTGGGTGCGAGAGGTCCCGAGTTCGATTCTCGGAACGCCCCTCTACCTTTTTCCATTTTTTAATATTTTCCTTTGCACCAGCCAAAAGCCACTTGGAAATTACAACATCATTTTTGGTCAACAAAACTGAAAACTGAAAAGACTGCAAACTAAAATCTATGGATAATGTGCAATTTAAGTTATGTCTACGTAACACTTGGCAACCCCAGACAGAATTGCTAGGTGCCTTTATCTTCCAGCAGATAACATTTCTCATGGTAGACTGCAAAAATAGATACGAATTAGGGTTTAATGCAATCCAATCAAAACCGATTTTCATTGGATTAAGTAGTAAGATTATGAAATTTTAAAATTCAATCCAATTGGATCCAATATCTGCAATTGTAAATTACACTACAAAATCATACCATTATAGTTCTTTTCCTTTTTGTTGAGCACAAACATAACAATTTATCTGTATATCAATTCTTGTAGATTGCTGCTGGGAAACAGAAATCAATAAAAAATAAAAAAGAAATTCAAATTTCACTTCTATTAATGTTCTCAATTCTAAAAATTACAAATTTTAAGATCTAAAGAACTACCCCTGGAAAACAGATTTCCATTTCTCTTATTTCAACATCCTGGAACCAAATGCATGTAAACTAGTAACTTGGTCCGTCCCAGAGGGTTTAAGACTACCCTGGGAGATCAACAACAAACCACAAAATTGGGAAAATAGGCACCATTTCTCAAAGTCAGAACGGAACCAGAATTTGACACCTTGAAGACAACATCAGTCCTATAATTGCTGGTCTTGCTTCCAAATATTAACTTCAATGTTAGTATCACCACCGACCACTGATAAACACGAAGGCAAATAAAGAATTGATGACCTGAAACTCTAAAAGTGGAGCACTCAATGAGCAAAGTACATATATTTACAAGATTCAAGCCTACATAGTCGTCTCCAACCCCAATGAACATCAACGAAACACAATGAGAAGCTCCAAAAATGAATTTTTACTGTTGGCTATTTACTCTTTTGTACTTTGATATCGGATTCCGATTGGGGATTTTAAGTTGGAATCAATCTCGTGAGTAACTCGTGAGGGCCAGGAAGAAGATTGCTTTTGGTGGATAACATTTTACAGAAGAATACATACAGCTGCTGTTTTTTTTTTCTCCTTGATCCTACTACTTCTGTTAAGCTCTCCGTTTTCATTATTCAACATCTTCAGAGCAGATCGAGTAAAATAGGGGTATAATTAATTCTCCGGCATATTCGAGTTTAATTTCAATGGCAGAGAGTCTCTCCACAGTTTACCCAACGGACAAAGCTGTCTGAGAATTCCTCAGGAACATTGGAATTCTGTGTGTCGACATAGGACAGCTCTATTTCTGCTCCAGTCTGCTCTCTTCTCTACAGGATATAAAACAGAAAATCGGGATGACGTTAACACATGTTGTATGTACAAAAAACCCTTTCAGCAAAAGTAATATTCTAAACCATCCACATGACTTATTAACCTTTTAAATTCCTTCAATTGTTGATGCTTATCTGCCTAGCATTAACGTGTAAAAATCAATAACAAAGAGAAAACAGTAAACCCTCGAGAATGATATACTTGTATGCAATGATGAACCCCCTCAATCTTAGAGGAAATTTAAAATAAGAGATGAGTGGCTTTTGATAAAATATATAACCTAGACACAAACACATCTACGTCTAACAATAGCTCAAGATTTAAACTATAGATAATATGGTATTAAAATCATCCATAAAAACCAATGCCAACAATATATTTAGTGCATCTACTAAGTAATCAAATGTTCTAAATGTTCTACAGATGATTGGCGCAACTCAGATGGATTCCACCTTCATTAATATTCTCATCATATCACTATAGTTAATTGCTAAATCTTTATTTTGTAATGATCTTTTTTTTTTTTTTTTTTTTTCGTGATATTCATATAGAAACCCAAATAACTATAACTGATGCCACAATCTGAGTGTCCCTTCCATGCATGACAACAATTTGCTGCAGAAAATCAGAGATTAATATCTATTTGGTCTAATAACTAAGATAACCTAAACATATGCTTCTCAAGAAAATTTCTGCCATTGCAGAGGCTACTGACCTTCATGCTGGATCCATATTCACTTGTTGATGGTGTTCCTTCTCCGATTACTCCATTGACAATATTCTCCATTGACATACCAGCAAGTGGTGAGTTTGTAAGCAGTGGTGACCTGCAGATGGAGAAACTTAATCATTTTCTTGTCATCGTATACATAGAAACTACTTGTCTCTTGATTCCTAAGTCAGCTCAGTTCAATAAATTGGTTGAGACACTTGAAGCCTGTTTACAGAGACACTTGAAGCCTGTTTACAAATTACAATGGACAACTGCTAAATGATTCATGTCTCGTGCCCTCATTTCCCAATTCAATTAACCGAACAAATTTGTGACTGGGAAATAATCTAACAGCCAATACTGTTCTACAAGTTATATCTGTCAATAATAAAACATAATTGATGGACATGACATGTCTTCTTAGATGGAAAGAGAAAGGAATAAGAGAGGCAGAGAAGAGGAAGAGAGTTCTAACAAAGAAGCAGTTATAATACTAGAAGTCAATAGTTGACTATTGCACAAACGAACACAGGAAGAAGGTATACTATCTTAGGCTGCAGCTTGGAAACTCTGAAATAAGAGGATTTTAGCACAACTAAGTTTCCATTTCAAATCAAATTTAACGACAAGACAACACAATTGACGGTGAAACTTATATGCCCAAAATCAAGTATTGAATATTTATTTTCATTTCAAGATAGTTACTCAGGCTTTGGCACTTGAATTGGCTAGGGCAGGTCCATGGTCCGATCTCTATTGCCAGCAAAGTAGGAAAAAATAAAAGGAGAAACACAAGAATTTCCTTAATTACATGGAAAGGAGAAACACATCCCAGAGTTGAATAACTTTGAACCAAAATAGGCAGAATGCTACTGGATCATGCCATTACATTTTTATTACAGTTAGGGTTTTTAGAGGTTTCCAAATGTGGTACTTGATTTAGTTATAATCGGCAACAGTAGCAGAAAGTTAATAATCCACAAAAACTAATAATAAAGAATAATAATAATAATAATAATGGAGATAAAGATAAGGATGTTAATCGAATGATTGCATAGTGCTAATCCCTTCATGGTCTGACAGCTTTCACAGTTGGGCTTCCCCAAGATTTTTAACAAATCATAAAGTTTAACAAAACTACCTTTCATATGGCTCCTCCTCACATGAATTTCCAGACGATGATAGCCAATCTAGATCAACAAAGTTTGAACAACTGGATCCATCTCCATGTTCAGAGAAGTAAATATGATCATTATGCACGTCTCCAAAGAGCTGCCTGCGAGGCATTGATGGAGTATATCTACACGAAGAAATAAAATTCAATAGCTAATTAGATATATCAAACAAGAACCTACATGGAATGTTAGCACATGTCACAAACCAACTTGTGTACATTCATTACAAACAGTGGCATGGATGTTAACACAACTGATCAATCAAAAAATGAGACTTCTAAATGCTCAAGATAAAAAAAATGTAGCAATACAAGGCAAACACTTTAAAAATACATAATACAACTTTCTATGATTTCATATCCTAATTGACACAACAGCCTAGGCAACAATTTTTTTATTTATTATTTTTATTTTATTTTAAGTGAACTAAATGAAGCTTAAACATTTAGTTCAAAGCAAGACAGATTCACTAGAAGGACAATTCCTTCCTTTTCATTTCAATGGCATACAAGTTACAACTGAAGCTTAGCTTTGGCTGTAGATGCAGATATAATAATTGAAAAGAGGACTAAAATCATCCAAGAAAGACAGAGGTCTAAACAGACCTTGAAAAGGCCACGTCACTTTCAGAAGTGGATATTTCAGGTGATGACTCCGAAAGAACATTGCTTCCTCCCTGAAATTGATTGGGCAAACCTGAATTGGAAAAATTCTCCTGGTTGACATTTGTGGCTGACATGGGTGAGTCACTTCCACGAAGAATGTTTCCATCTGATAAGGATCTTTTGATAAATCCCCTGACAATACATCAATTATCAGTAACAGTTAAGTTGCAGCAACAACCTTTTTAAGACTATGCATAACTCATATAAAAGATAATTTTAAAAATGGCCAAAGTACATTGTTATCGATTTTCCATATGGCTCAAGTTAATAAACTATTGAACCAAGATTCAGTTGACTGATAAAACAGCCAAGCACCACATAAGATGAGCATTAGTTGAGTACCATGACCTGTGTAACTCCCCAAGACCTTATTGTTTCATATGAAGAGGTTTCCCAATAACCAAAAAAAAAGGTATTTAAAGCTAATTGCAGATACATCAATGTCAAAATCAATTGCAACCAAGACAGATGGACCCTAAAAGCTTTCCTGGGAAAAAAGAAGTTTTAATAACAGAAGTATGGCACTTAAAGAGTTCAAACATCTCAAACCAAAGTTTATCACCTCAAAACTAATGAAGCGAGGTTTTACACATCTTGATGGTAAAACATATATATGACATAACAACACATCATTGTTTCACCACATCTTCATCAGTGCAAAAGAGACCAGGTCCAGTTCAATGTTAAAAATAAAACCGAACCTACTTTGAAAAGTTGCAATCGGAAAGCTTGAGAATTAGAAGCAGAATGGGAAAAATAGGAAACTTTTTCAGGAATAACAAGGAATGAGTGGAGGAATTCCAGTAATAATCAAGGAATTAATGGATGAGATTTGCAATATTCTTTTAAACCCATTAGAGCTGTTCTCATAAAGTTCAATGCTTCATCAGTAATCTAACCTTCCATCCTCATCAACATTTGTTTGCCCATTCCTTCCTGTGCTGTAATGCTGGTCTGAACCCAGCTCCCAGAGTGCAGGTTTACCCTGTTGTGGCTGGAAGTGCCCGAGAAATCTGCAAAAATTGTTTTTAGCATAATCATTCATAACATGAAAAGCAGATAATGCATAATAAGGAAACCTAGCATGACAACAAAATGATGTTACTATGTTAAAAAATAATAAATAAATAAATAGAAAACACTAAAAAAAAATATTTCATTTTAATTCTTAACAAGAAACAAAATACTATCGGACAACAGTGGTATTTCCTAAACAAATTGAAGTCCTGGGAAAGCACATGTGCAAATGCGTGAGTTACCAATGCAATTAGTATGTACCGTAAGGTTTTACCAAAGACAGACCTTATTTTTCCACAAAAAGAAATACAAAACCGTAAGAGACAGAAAATAAGACTTGCTTACACATTAATTGCATCTTGTTTCTCTGCATCCATGTATGCATTGCTATAATATCGTTGAAGAGTCCTGAAGAACTCCTGGGATTGGGTAGCTGCTTTCCACTGACCCCTTCTCTGTTGGAATATCTGTGTATATCAAAAAAGGTATGGAAGATCGTGTTAAGACACTAATAAGATTGCTTAGACAACAAAAAATAACTACATCAATCAGGAAGATTCATAAGGACCTGACAAATGACTACATCAATCAAAATTCCAGAGTCCACCATCAAATCTCCAAAGGATAACAAATTCAGCTAATGTTCCAAATCATTCAGAGCAAAGGATAAGCGTAAAGTTGTTAAAACTCTCTCTATCTCTCACACGCAGTGAGAAGAAACCATAATAAGTCACTGATTGATAGTATGGATGATCAGACCATTCCAAAAGAATTAATGTAAACTCCTTTATCCAGATTTTGTGCCAACAATCAGGTCTTTAATAATCTAATGGTAGTTCATGTTAGGTACCTTTTACAAAATTAGATAAATACACAACTGAGACAGATTAAACCACTTTTATCTATCTATTATAAAAAGTTTTTATTACGGAAGCAAATCAGATCATTAAATTTACAAAAGTAAACCAGCAGTCCACTGAGACCAAACAACCCTGCTAAAGGAGTTCCCAAAACTATACAAAAGCAGCACAATATATGTCAGAAGCCATCTTTCAGTATGGAGACTCAAATCCCCTTAAACCTTATTCCATCTTGGATCAGATTTGCACCCATTTCCAAAATTTTAAAATTAAACATTCCTGTCCCACCACCACCACCATACATTAAATATATATATAAATATATCAGCGGTTTTGTATTAAGGAAGTAAAGAAAACTAATATATACATGATAGCAATCTAAATACTTCCAAGCAGATAAATTACCTTATTGTGAGCAGCTGAGCCACCATACTGGTGTGCTAGTGTGTCACCCATTCTCTCATAGAACCCCATTAAATTGTCTGCCAATGGAGCATCAAGATCAATCCTTGGGGTATCTATAGCTCCTAGAGCATGAAGTTGGTTTCCAAGAGCAGCCAACCCATATGCATATTGTGCAACATTTGTACGGTCCAGGCAGTCTATGCAATTGGTCCTCAGCACACCATTCTGTAATTTGGGAGGCTTAATAGGATGATTCCCATTAGCAACACCGCTACCTCCGCTAAATTTCCTTTCTAAGTTATCAGCATTCTCAGTATCATTGTCACAATGATACTGGGAAGATGAGTTGACATCGTCCAAATTCCTGCATTATCCCAACCTTGCAATTAATGAATCATAACTAATAGAAGATCAAGAATAACAGAAAATTAGTAACTTGCCTGACCAAAATGAAAATTAGTAACACGGCCATGTTGAATCTCGTCATAATTATGTTATATTATAATGAGGTAAGGATATCAAAAAATACTCACCAAGCCACTCAATTTTCTAGTGTAAGTATCTAATATGTACTGCAGATTTGATTTTCAACCTAGTTTAAAAGCAAACCAAGAGAAGGGCGGAAAGAAATAGCAATGCAGTTGACTAACACAAATATTGATTCCCAAGATAAAATTATAAAGTTCCATAACCACCACAAAAATAGAGACACTGCATAAAGAACTCAGTGGAATTACACGGGACCTAATAATTTTAATTGTTTGGGATTCTTATGCTGCTTCAATGGAACAAGGACCAACCATCAGATTAAGCTTTTATATAGAAAAGGAATGCTAGTTTCCATGATTAAAGTAATAGTGTAAAGAGTAATAATTAATGACAATGAATAAACCTTAGAGTAGGTCTGAATCTTTATATTTTGCAAATGAAGTCCAATATTATTAACAAAATTAATTAAAATTAATTATATATCATAATGAATGCATATGCTAATATATTGAGTTATTTCTTCCATGGCAATGGAAGAAATATTTGACAATGAATTAGCCAATGTTATTTCTAGAAACTTCAGAATAAGCACTATGTTTGGTTTGATGGAAGAGGAAAGAAAGGAAACGGGTGGATTTCAAATCTCTTGTTTGGATTGTTAAATGAGAAGGAAAGGATAAGGAGGAAAAGGGAGGGAAATGGAGGGAATAGTTTTTTCTTGTTTCACCCAATTTGGTTTCTCTCCAAAATTGGACGGAAAAGGATGGAAAGGAATAAAAAGTTAATGAATATTTTCAATATCCCAAAACTAACCCTATTAATAATGCATTTGTTTCCTTCCTTCCCTTTCTATTCATAACGATCCAAACAGCAATCACTTAAAACACTATCCGTTTCTCTCCTTTCCTTTCTTTTCCTCATTACCTTATCATTTCCTTTCATTTCTCTTCAATCAATCCAAATTCCAAACAGTGTAAGTGACTCCAAAAGTATTTGAAATGGGAAAACAACAAACTTACTCAGAAGTAGGCCAGTTTATGCATTCCTCTGGCTTCAATGCCGGTGTTACTCGACAATATAAGAAACCTGTTAATGTCAATGCATATGTAGCCACTCTGCCCAAAAGTAGTAGAACATTTGTTGCTTTGCTGGGAGGAGAGGGAAAAAAATTGAAGTAAGAACTAAATTATGAAAGAGGCTTTACTACTGAAAGAAAAAGGGCCATTAATTAAGCTTATAAGACATACCTTCTTGAGTGTTTGTGTAGATCCCAATGAAGGAACCTCAGGCGGTTTTCCTCTGATAAATCTTTATTAATAAAATCAATTGCATTAGCAAACTCTTGACGCAGAATTGACTCCCGAGGCCTCTTCTCTTGGGTCTGTTGATTGCAAATGCAATGATGAGCAAATCAGGCGAAAATAAAACAAAATGATTCAAAATCTGATTATAGGAGCTACAATGACACTTTCCCTTTCTTGTAGTAATAGAATTATTTAAAGATCTCTTACTGTTGGCAATAACATTGTATGAACATTTCTTAGTCATAAGAATGGAACAATTGGGATATCAAATATGATACTATGACAAAGATCACAATGAAAATGGTGATGACAGGTACAGGGTGGAAATACCTTAAAGTTGTATATAAGAAACTTACCTTAATCAAATTCAAAATAATTATAGGGTTTCCATATCTCTTGGCGAGATTTTCAAAATGAAGCCTGGTGGCTTCATAATTTTGGTCCTTCTTTGACACTGGAAAAGACAAGAAGTTAGTATCTAGAAATTATATACAGCATCACCTTAGGCACCATAACCGCAAGCACATACATGTAATATCTGGTTTTATATTCAAGCGTGAGGTTTCCTGCGACCAAAAAAGTGGGATTGAGCCACGGTTCTGGACAACGGAACTGATTTGCACTGGAGATTCTTCAGGAACATCTTCAAACAAAATCTGCTCTGTTTCAACATCATTCGCGACTCTGCCCTTTTCATTCACACCTCGTTTCAAATACCTAAATGGCAAGAAGGTAGCATTACAAGTTAAATCATACAGACATCAATATCAAATGCGCAAGCAGAGTGAATATAATCCATAAAATTATAAGTATAAATTTTCAAAACCTCAATCTCTTTAACCATATAACAATTTTCAACAACCGAAAACTGATTACCTATATCAAATTCATTTCACCACAAATGTGTTACAATCACAGTCAACATCAATTACCAGATTATCATAGATGTATTGATTTACAATTCAACAAATTTCACCACTGTGTAAGCATTTTCAACCTAGGCACACGATTCTTAAAGAAATTTTGCACGCATGCTTCCCAAGGGAATGTATATTCAATTATTCATACCTGGTACCAGCATAATGACGTGAACGTCTTGCAATAAGGGTAAGTTTGAAATCGCGTCCAGATACAGTAAGTGTGGCCTGTATTCAAGAAGCATGAACATGAGTAGAATAAAAAACAATAACACTTTGGAAAAGGGTCAAATAACTTTCTGAAATTTGGCAACGGAAAAATTTAACATTAAATTACAAGGTAGTACATTTTTATAGAAATAGTAAATGATCAATAAGAATTCCCAGTCGAATTGACTACACCTAGAATTAGTATCAAACAGCAATAACCGTAAAATCAAAGTTTAAGCTCAAAAAACAATATTACTTTAAGTTAAAACAATTTTAAGAACGGAGAAACTTTATTTTGAAAGCATAATCTGGTGAAATCACATAACGTAATTCTTACTTGGGTAAAAGAAAGTTCCTATAAACAACTGATACACTAAACAGTCCTGCCATTTATTTAGCTGTGGAAGGTTTTTGTACTAATCATACTGAATCCCTCAAATCTTTTACCCATTTAATATCAAAGGGTTCACTCACCTGTTTAAAAAAGCCATACACCAGTGCAACCGTCCATAGAGTATTCTGGAGGTGATTCCGGATTCCCTGGGTCAAAAACTCATTCCAAACAAACATAGTTTCATAGAGGACCTGGCCTGTCTGACTATCATACAAGTTCTTTTGAAGACTACGCATAACCTGGTATGAGTAGCTGAAAAAGAAGTCCTTTTTAAGATCCATTGTGCATAGAAGCTTCTTGTATCTAAGCCATCAACAAAACAAAGAATATTAAATTAACAACTATACCCTCATTCCCTCACAAACCTCAGACAAAATGTTTCAAATGCAGAAAACGAAAACACCATTGATATAACACTGTATCATCATATCTTGAATTCATGAAAAATCATCTTTGAACTCGAAACTGGTAAGTGCTTAAAAGTTGCCTAACCATAAAGATAACACATTCAAAATTCACATTCTAGTTCGCAATAGGATCACATAGAAATATATAGTTTCCACAATTAGGACATTTTTGTGTCTTGAATAACATTTACGGTTCGCTAAGAAGTATCATTGACAAAATAAATTTACATCAGAAAGGACAAAGACCTGTTCTCATTATTAGAATTAGCAATACTGGACAGGACACTTGAATTCGGAAGTGGAATCATCTCGCTCTCGGAGACCGCATACACATTATGACCACAAATTGCACCTATCTGCCTTCTTTTTGTAATAATCAGCATGTAGTAAGGTCCCAAAAACTTAATGAACCCTACAAAACATAAAACCACCATTAGCATTGAAGCAACATTCGCAACCTCTTAAAAGCACAATAATGTGGACCAAAATTTCACTTACCAATAATTCCATAACAAGTGGTAACAAATTTAAGTCCACCTGTTGATAAGTTCCCTTCATGTATACGCCTCAATAGATCAGAACATTCTCTTTCCGTATATGTGGTAGGATCTTCGCGAATGTTAAGCTCTGAAGGATCTAGCCGGTCAATCTTTAGCACCCTCCAATAGGTTCTGCTCTTGTCTCTTCCAATCATGTAAAAATTCTGTAACATAAAATATTTCCATCAATTATATAAACCAACACATGTATACAACAATTTTCATGATTCATATTATAACAGCTAAACCACATATCACGAATTGCAAAATAAATTAACCAAGAAGTTGCTGCTTTACAATATAATCTTTGGCAACCGAAAACAGCTACACAACTACAAGATGCGAGAATTTGAAACCTGGATAGTTCCATTGCATTTCTTACCAGCATTTGACTTTGCATATAATATTTTCGACACTAAATTTTGGAAATATTTAATAAAAATATTGCAATATATAAACAAAATTAGATGAAAACAATTAATATTCAATCCAAAATTCAAAAATGATAACAATTCTCAGGCACCAAATGCAACGAAATTGAAGAGATCAAACCAAAAAGTGAAGAAGAAAGTTACCGATCGGGTCTCGTAGAGCCTGAATTTTTGCATACAAGGAGGCTGAGAAGAGGTCTCATTTTCAGTCGTCGACGCCATAACTAAGACGCTTTTCTCAATTCTTCAAAAAAATTGCTAGTTCAGATCTCCCCCGAGCCACAGGCTCAGGGAATTTATCACAAAAGCATGCACCAATTGGTGAAATGTTTTACAAAAAATTTATCTCAAATTCTCGCAACCTTTACATATAATCGAGTTTGGCTGCTTCAAATATAACATTTTAAACAACAACAACAATAAAATTAAAAATTAAACACAGCTACAGAATTTCAAAATCTCTATATTATTCCAGCTCCTCTTCTTCCATTCACAACCAAAACATACACCAATTCAAGTGCCGGTTAACTTAATGATCTTCAATCGAAAAACAAAATCACTAATAATCTTTTTTTTTTTTTTTTTTTTAAGTATATAAACAGAGAGAGAAACGAAGGCGGTGTTGAAAATGGAAGCTTTGAAAAGAAGGGAAAAAAGATACGAGGAGAAGATCGAGCAGAGAAAGAGATATTACGAGGTTCGAGAAAGCAAGTTTATTTTAGAGAGAGATATAGAAAGAGAAGACAAACTATTATTATTGAGATGATTTATGTATTTTTTTTTTTTTTTTTTTGGTTACAGCGGTTGTTGTTTTTGATTTTGTTTCGAAAAAAAAAAAAAAAATGAGAAGCTGAGAGAGAGGAAGCTCAGATCCAAAACAAAAACAAATCAAAACCACAACTTCGGTGCCGCTCCATCCACACATATTTTTATTACCGCCTTATGTTTTACTTGTACATTTTTTTTATTATTTAAAATCTTTAGAATATATATAAATGCCGAGATCAATCATTATATTCACGATTTGAATATCTATTTCCATAATCAAGAGACATATACTCTCCCGATACGGGTAATTCTGTTATACTTCAAGTGGCAACTATTCGAATGTAAGATATTATTAGAACAAATGGTTGTATCGTTTTACTTTTGAATCACATTGGACGGTAGTGGCATGTTATGCCGGTTATTTATTTTATTTCTAAAATAATTAATTAATATATGTGTAATGTAATCATTGTAGTATTATATGTTAGTAGTTGATTTTTCTACGCTGACCTGGTTAGGTTAATAATTTATAATGATTAATGAGATTACCATTGAATAATTCCAAACTCTTTGAACATCAACTTCTTCTTGTGGTTATTCCGTGTGGCATCTGAATAAATATGATCTGATGATTAAAATTAAGAAAATAATATGCTTTTGGATCATTTTTATTGACTTTGATTGAAGTTTGGTATATATCAACAATCTAGTTTGTCTATTTTTATAGATAATTTTTGTTTTTCCGACAAGATCTATTAACAAATTTTAGACAGGTAATTTTTATTTTTTTTAAATAACAAATTTAAGGATGTTTACACTTTATTGTTTATTTTACATCAAATCGGATGAAAATTTTACTATTTTTATTCGGGATAAAAATTGAATGGTTAAAAAAAAATATTTGAAAATACTCTTTTGACTTATCTCATAACTATCATTGTAATAATATTGACTTTGTTTCGTAGCAAAATTTATAAAACATTTTCTACAAATTATTAGTTAACAAAATATAGACTTTTTTATTTTTATTTTTTAATTATGAGTTAAATACGATTCACTCTTAACCGTAATAGTGTAAGTACGAGGGTTAACTTATAGCCAATGTCATAGCCATAAATGTATGCTTAGAGATGGTAAGATAAGGTTCGTCCGGTGATAAACCCTTCACACATGTGTTCCGAAGTTGCGGATTCGAGTTCTCCCCTCATAAAAAAATAAAATAAAACCCGAATTTATGTAAAAGTATAAAACTTAAAAAAAATAAAATAAAATAAAATAAGATAGAAGGAGCCAAAGTATAAAATTTATAGAAAGACATATAATTTTTTATATAATTTTTTTTTTTGTGTGTGGTAGGGAATAAGGTTTCTGCCCCTGTCAGGCCCCCTGACAATCCATTTATATAATATTAAATGGATTTACATTTCTTTTATTATATATTTTGTCATGTTAACGTACAGTTTGTTTTGGTGAATTCATAATTGATATAATGACTGGAGCTAAGAGAGGATAGAATTTGAAGGGGGTCTAGAAATATTGACTAAGATAGCCATTAATTTAAGAACATATAAAAATGAAATTAAATGATGACATTAATATAGGTGATGTGTGCAATGGGCAGTCATGAAATGAACAGCAAACAAGAGGTTGTTCACACGTACAGTTTCACCCAAGATCGACTACTCTCCTCTACCTTTAACTGTAAATTTATTACTTGGCTGAGAGAGAGAGACTGCCTCCCAACCTAACATATTTCCATTCACATTGAAGTATATATGCTACTGTCCTTACAATATCCGGTCACAATAAATGTATTTTATAAGTATTTATACGAGTTTTTTTTTTTTTCCCGAAATCATAAAAGTAGATATCTGAACTGTTCATATTGAGTTTAATCTCGACAGGTTTTGGTAGATCCCTAATCGATTCGGTGTCAAATTTTAAAAAGGAAAAAAAAGAAGAAGATGTTTTTAGTGTCATTTTAGTTATAAAATGTAATAAATATACAAATAAATAAAATTTATATTATTAATTTAAGTGTATGTATATAAATAGGCACATGACTCAACAACATAAAACTGTAAAGTCAGTTATCCATTTTCTGTCCAAGAAAAAAAAAGTAACCCATATGTGTACGCATCTAACTCTTCTTTAGTACAAAAATATCTAAAATGATTATTTTTTTTTTCTTCCGTATAAGATATTGTCATATTGAATAAACGTAATATAAGATATTGTCAAATTGAATAAGCTCTTACAAGCCACGTGGAGCAAATTGACGGTGGTATTTCTTATTGCGTAAAAACAGTGAAACCTACTAGATCGGGTCAAATTAATTTTTTATTTTATTTTTAAAATAATATATATATATAACTTAAGTGAATGTGTATAAATAGGCACATGACTCAACAACATAAAACTGTAAAGTGAGTAATCAATTTTCTTTTTTTAAAAAAAAAAAAAAAAAAGTAACCCATTTGTGCATGTATCTAACTTCTTTTGTATAAAAATTAAGAATATCTAAAATCATGTTTGATTTTTATTTTTTTCTTCAACATAAGATATTATCAAATCAAATAAGCTCTTACCGAGCCACATGGAATGAATGGACGGTGGTATGTCTTATTAGGTTTTGATGGTTAGAAATGTGTTTTTTCATTATGATTCGACCTCAAAAACATATACGGTAATAAAATTAAAACAGCGAAACCACTAGGTCGGGTCAATTTTTTTAAATGTTTGAAACAGTAGTAGTGTTGCAAAATTCACCATATATTTTCTTCATTTCCTGGAGGCTGTGTTGAAAAATTAGCAATATGTCCTGTAAAAACAATTTGGATTAGATATGAAAAATAGCAACGTGTCCTGTAAAAAACAGTTTAGATGAGATTACAAATCTAAATCTTGGAACCTAAATGGATATGATACCCGTGACATCTAGATCGATCTGGCTCAATTGGACAAATGGGAAAAAAGTTGACTATTAAACAGAGGGACAAAGACAGTTAACAGTTTTTTTTTCTTTATCTGAAATCTGAATCCAGATCCTAAATTCTATAAATTCATTGTCAGAATTCAACTAAAGTGAATATATTTATCTCAAGAAAGTTCTGATTAAGTTATCGACCATTTAATTAAGCGACTTGACATAAAAAGTTGGATCTTGTCACAATAATTAGCAGTGCCTCGCTTGTTTTCTCAGGAAGTGTTGTGTGTACTGTGTGGGGACCCAATCACTCCAAGCAATCGTGACCAATCTGTCGCTTTACGGAGTTTTAATTAATTAGTATATGCCTTCGGCGATGCAAACTGGTTGTTGGCACATACCAATCTCCTTTATTATTGATTTTGTTAGTCATTCAAATTAATTAATAAACTGAGTTTGTCGTTTTTTTAAACGGTCAAGGATCTATCAGAACCTGCTGATGAGTCGACCCCATCACAAACCTCGAGGAAGAGGAGAAGGGATCCATCTCATTCATGTGCACGATGATGTATATCTTAAAGTTTATTTTTTAATTTAGAGTTTGAAATTTTTTTGCTCGTGTAACACATTTGAAATTATTGTGATTGACTTGACTGACTAGTTGACTTTACATGGTTTTGGTGATTACATGTTATTTATTGGTTACACACGTAACGTTTAAGTTGAAAGTTGAAACTCATTGGTCATTAGCTGTATCCACCAGAAAATGTTATTTTTATGGATTTATAGAGCATGAAATCTTCAGGTGGGTGTCAATGTGTCATGCCATTCAAATCCAGCTTAAACCGAACATATATATATATACTTCACCAACAATCTTCGGAGCACGATGGAGATGTATACAGTCGACGTTATATTTATTTAGATTTTTAGTGCAGACATTAATAAATTTTTTTTTTTTTTTTTTTTTTTGTCATTTATATAACCCTTTATTCATATTTATTCATATCCGGTGAGTAAATAAAAACTTTGCGACCGTGGTCAGTAGGGGCGGCCCTGGGGTGGGTCAAGGGAGGGCGTCCGCCCTGGAGTCCTGGACCCGTGATGCATAGGGGTCCCAAATATATGATGTGAGTTTTTTTTTTTATGAGTTAAGTTGTAAAAAAAGGTCTAAAATAAAGATCAAACAATACTCAAAAAAAAAAAAAAAAAAAAAAAAAAAAAAAAAAAAAAGAACCCGGCCCAATTCATTTTATTCAAATACAAAACCTAATTTTTTTTAAGTTTTATACTTTCCTATCACCTATTACCTATATATTCTTCATTTCTTCTCCACCCATCAAAGGAAAAAAAAAAAAAAAGGATTACTGGAGACATAAAAATCATAGATTTTTTTATTTTTATTTTTATTTTGTGACAAAGTGGGGATGATTTTGTTGGTATGAAGCCCATTTTTAGATTTCGCCCAAGGGCCTCGGAATAGTCAAGACCGGCACTGGCGGTCGGTATTTAATAATAATTTCTATAGCTATGTATATTTTTCTATTTAATTTAGAATGATGGAATTGTCAACTATTTAAAGATAATGTGGTAAATGATATGAATTATAAGTGAGATTAATTAATGAGATTATTAATGAGATTATTTATATATACTTTTAAAAAATAAAGAGTCCAAAAAAATAAAAAATACAATTAATTAATGAGATTATTTTGCAAAGGCTTTTAGATCCCCACATGTTTATTAGAAGCTCAGTTCTGTTCTTTTTTCTTTTCAACATGACATTGACTTTACACTTATCTTAACTCTTGATATGTATTCTATCGGCTAATAGCGGACTTGAGTAAATCGACGACATTTTTTTTTAATTTACTTTTATCAAGTGGAGTTTACTTTTTATTTATGTATTTGTAGTTAAGTCAGATTGATTTTTTACCAACCCGATCTACCTTATGTGTAATATACATATTCTTCCGGTAACTGAACTAATCTCAAATATTTATGCATAACATATATTCTCAATAATGATTTAGAGTTTGAAATAATGGAATAAAGGAGAAGAGCTTCGATATCTAGGCTAAACATATACGTCCAATTCATTTAAATGATCATGTAATATAGAACAAGTACTCTTTCATGTGATCAGTTATTTTATTTATGTTACATGTAATTACGATTTGAGTGAATTGGACTATACGCTCTCGACATATGCTAAAACATTTATCGATATAAAGTAGCAGTCACATTACATATATAGCTGAGTTGTTTAAAAGACATATATAATAAAGTGCGGATTCTGAAGGTGTTGATGAACATAAAGACAGTACAGGAACATGCATCAACCTTAAAACTTGACTAACAGTTACTGCAGAAAATGGTGTGGTTGAGGGGCATCATCGACAATATCAGCAATGGTAAGCTTTTCCTTATCGAAGAAGAGACGTTGGAGGTTGTATGAACCAACAGGTTCAGGTTCAGGTTCTCCGTTCCAGAGAGCCTTTGCAAACTGCTCGTGGATTTTTTCTGTTGGGTGAAAAGAATCCCACCAAACGTAATCCTCAGCATTTTCACATAACTCGTATTCTTTCACCTCCTTTGTGCCTCCACATGTGAATATACCACCATATGGTCCGTATCCACAACAAGCATTTATGCCCTCCTTAAAACCTGCACAGCTAACCCCAATATTATAATTTATAATATTGATTACACTACTATGATTGATACGTTTGTTAGGTGGAGAGAGAAAAAAAATAAGATAAATCAATCTTAACCATTCGTTTGTTTATTTACCATATGTCAGCAATGCTTGAAAGATGAGCAAAAAAAAGATGGGTGGGGGATCTCAATCCTTAAAGGATTTGATAATATCTATTAATTCGGGACTAGGTACGTATTTTTTTAAAACTTTCGTCATTTGTAAGATTCGAACCGTTATCTCAATTAAATGTTAATTTAATTACCAAATTAACCCTTTGAAATTGACACCATCTAATCTGTTGTCAAGATCTCAACCAACCCTCTATATATATATATATATATATATACATATATATATATATATATATATACAACCTAGACCTAACACTACTCAAAAAGTCTCCTTTATTATTGATTTTGTTAGTCATTCAAATTAATTAATAAACTGAGTTTGTCGTTTTTTTAAACGGTCAGGGATCTATCAGGACCTGCTGAGCCGACCCCATCACAAACCTCGAGGAGGAGGAGAAGTAATAAGGCAATAATAGCATGATTATTGCCACGATTTGAATTTGATTTGAATTTAGTTGACTTGATTAATTACCAGATTTTAGCTAGACAAATTAGCATGATTACTGCCTTATTGTTTGTACTTAATTACAGCCAAATATTGTGTTTCCTTCTTAGTATTGTAAATATTACATTATAAATGAAATCAAATATTAGTCTTCGAATCAATTCAGAAGACACCAAAAATATCTCTCTTTATTTTCTTCAAGGTTGCTTTGTTTTTCTCATGGTATCAGAGCGTTGAATCCATCACTTTCTTTTCATCATGACTCAAACCGTTGCTCAAACTTCTTCACAACCTTCATTGGATTCTGTTGAAACACGGATTTCACCCAATGATTATTTTTTTATTCACCACTCAGATAACCCAACAGATGTGCTTGTCACGCCTCCTCTATCTGGGGATAACTATGGTACGTGGAGCCGATCTATTACGATGGCTCTTCGTGCTAAAAATAAATTGGGGTTCGTCAATGGTACAATCAAGAAACCCACTTCGTCTACCGAGTTGACTCAATGGGAGCGATGTAATGATCTCGTTAACTCATGGATTCTTAATTCTGTTGCGAGTGATATTCGTAGCAGTATCTTATATGCAAGCAGTGCACATGAAGTATGGGTGGATTTACAGGAGCAATTTTCTCAGTCAAATGCTCCCAAAATTTATCAATTGAAGCAATCAATTGCTTCACTTAAGCAAGAAGAATCTTCCATCTCAGCATATTATACAAAGCTGAAATCTCTTTGGGATGAACTCAATTCACTTGTCATTGTGAATCCTTGCACATGTGGACATGCTCGCATTTTTGGTGAAAGATTCCAACAAGATCGAGCCATGGAATTCCTTCAAGGCCTGCATGATCGTTTTTTCCGCTATCCGAAGCCAAATTCTTCTAATGGAGCCTTTCCCTAATGCAACCAAGATATATTCTCTTGTACGCCAAGAAGAAAAACAGTAGGAAATCCAGTCCTTGTCTTCTCCAATGCCGGACGCGGCTGTTCTTAATGCTACCAAGGTTGAGAATCGTACAGCCGGTACATCTAACCGTCAATTCAGGCTTGCAAATCGACAAGGAGGAACCAATTTTGATAATCGCCGAAAAAATAAGCCTTGTTCGCATTGTGATTATTGTGATCGTGATGGACATTTCAGAGCAACTTGTTATAAACTACATGGTTTCCCTCCTAAACAAGTTGAATCACCTGCTCATCAAGCCAATCAATCCATATCTCTTCCTAAGTCAGATGAAACATCCATGGTAACGGCTCCCATGATCACCCAAGAGCAGTATAGCAAGCTTTTATCAATGCTCTCGCCAGGTAGTCTCAACTCAAATGCAAATCTGGCAGGTATATCTCTTAGTGCTTCCACACATTCAACTTGGATCATTGATACCGGAGCCACAAATCATATGTGCTATTCTTTATCCTTATTTTCATCTTACAAGCCATGCTCTATTATTTCTCATGTTCAATTATCGGATGGATCAAATGCAGAAATTAAACATATAGGAACTATCACATTATCACCCACATTCCAACTTGAAAATGTTTTCCATATTCCTTCTTTCAAATATAATTTATTGTCGGTCAGTCAGCTTACCAAAAATCTTCAATGTTCAGTAACTTTCTTTCATGATCATTGTGTATTTCAGGACCTGTCATTGAAGAAGAGGATTGGTCTGGGTAATGTTCATGAAGGGCTCTAATATTTCCATTCACCATCAGCCTCCCTTGTTAACAGCTCATCTAATATTGATCTATGGCACTGGCGACTTGGTCATTTATCGTCTACCCGGTTACAAAATTTGGCTAAAGATTCTGATTTTATTTCATGTTTGAATAATTATGTTTGTGAAATTTGTCCACAAGCAAAACAGAGTCGTTTATCATTTCCTTCTAGTTTAATTCGTAGTATTAAACCTTTTCAGTTAATTCATTGTGATATTTGGGGTAGTTTTTCTCATCCATCTTTTACTGGGGCACGTTTTTTTCTTACAATTGTTGATGATTTTACTCGTTGCACTTAGATTTATCTCATGCATGTCAAATCTGAAACCAAAATGTTTTTACAATCTTTCTTTTCAATGGTACAAACTCAATTTAATTGCCAAGTACAAAATCTTCATTATGGAAATGGAGATATATTTTTCCCTCAAATTCAGACAATCCGTTCTGATAATGGAACTGAATTCCTTTCTCAAGACATGTAAAAATTTTTTACTCATCATGGTGTCATCCACCAACGAAGTTGTGTTGCTACTCCACAACAAAATGGAGTTGTAGAACGCAAACATAGGCACCTCCTTGAGGTTGCTCGTGCTCTTCGATTCCAAGCTAATTTGCCTTTAGAATTTTGGGGTGAATGTATTCTCACAGCAGCATATCTCATCAACAAAATGCCGACACCCATATTATCACATAAATCCCCACATGAAATTTTATTTGAATCAAAACCAAATTATTCTCATTTGCGTGTTTTCGGCTGTTTATGTTTTGCTCACAATCATAATGTCAAGCATAAATTTGATCAGCGTGCTAAACCTGGAATTTTTATTGGATATCCGTATGCTCAGAAAGGGTGTCGCATCTATGATTTTGCTACAAAAAAGATTTACACTTCACGCCATGTTATTTTTCATGAAACCATTTTTCCATTCAAAGATTTGCTTATATTAAATTCTCCCACCAATGTTATACCCATGCCCATTAATGATGACCCAAGTTTTTCATACTCTTTAAACCCACAGACTACCCCAGCTACACATGAAACATTAGCATCTGATTCCACTGAAATTCAACAAGACCAGGACACTAGGCTTTCTCATAGACCTCATCGCAATCGTCGGCCACCACCATATCTTCAAGATTATCATTGTGCAGGAGCCACTCATGACACGTTACCTACTCCATCTAATTCTTCAAAGGCAAGTACTTTACATTCTTTACATCAATATATATCTTTTAATTGTTTCTCTGTTGCACATAGATCCTTTCTTTCTGCCATATCTTCTGCAGATGAGCCCAAAACCTTCTCTCAGGCAGTCAAAAGGCTGCTGAAATTTCTGCTCTTGAGAAAAATAATACATGGAGCCTTACTTCTCTTCCTCCTAATAAGAAGCCTATTGGATGTAGATGGGTGTACAAAATCAAATTTCAGTCAGATGGCACTATTGAGCGCTATAAGGCTCGTTTAGTCGCAAAGGGTTATAATCAAGTGGAAGGAATCGATTACCATGACACTTTTGCACCGGTGGCAAAACTTGTAACGGTCCGTACTTTGCTTTCGATTGCTGCTATTAAAAATTGGTCTCTTCACCAGTTAGATGTGAATAATGCTTTTTTACAAGGAGACCTTAATGAAGACGTTTATATGACTCTTCCACCGGGATTTACTCGACAGGGGGAGCCGCTTGTTTGCAAATTGAATAAATCTTTGTACGGTTTGAAACAGGCTTCACGGCAATGGTTTGCCAAATTTTCATCAACTTTAAAAAATGCGGGTTTTTCTCAGTCACTTGCAGATTATTCTCTTTTCACTAAG